>OZ010715.1:17512032-17604810 GCA_963932345.1 Ophion ventricosus | reverse complement strand
GTGTGTGCATATTCGTATACGCAGAGTATCTACGTATTAGTAGCCGGAATGGATAGTCTGATACAAAAGTGAGGGTTAGGTAAACATTATATTAGGCGTTTTCATCATTACTTTATAAGTTTTTACATCCCGATAAGATGTACAACCTACAGTATAAGAATATTTTGGAATATTTCGAAGCTTTCATCGATTAAGCGGGTAATACACTTTTCAAGGTGACTGTGGCGAGACTACCATCTTAATACATGCATATACCGAATCGTATAGCCCCTCTCCGCTTTCACGTACCCTTAATTTCATTTTAAAAAAACATTTTTTTCATTGTTGTCCCTAGGTTTCTGTTCACAGCCTTCATTCGTTTGTACATTTGTATATTTATTGTTGTAGAGAGAAGGGTTTGTTGGAGATCTTACCCAGGAATTTCGCTCCAACCGGTCCAAGTTCGAGTATCCTACTAGCCAATGCTTCGCCCTCCATCAGTGGCGGTGGATTCGTTAGTTTGTCCCTCTTGAGATATCGGCAAGTGACTCGCATCGGCATCGCGGCTTTCCTCGGTGGCACTATAACGCGAACACCGCTGTGTCGACAGCCGCGCATTGCACCTCCTCGGGCATCCACCAGGAACGAAACCAGAAAGCTGCGCCACGAGATTTATCGTTAGGAAATTTCGCATTCGCCCCTTAAGGAAGCTCCAGCGATACAGTCAGGCTCGGACGAGTAGAAAAATTTGAGCAATTTTTCGCAATGAATTTTGAGGAGAACGTTTGTGTGCGTTGCATCGAGGGTCCACAAGCCAAGAAGAAATTAAAGTACACCTAATTTTGTACAAATTTGCGGCGTTTATTTTATGAAATTTTTGTTGTTGTATTTTTTCCAATTGTTCTTTATTCTCAGGTATAATTCAACACAAATTGTAACTAGTTTGATAACTGAATTTCAAATTTCATGGCTATACGCCTGTACTGTGAATCCTTTACGAACAAAGCTCGGAATACTTTTTAAAATTATGCGGATATAATTTTAAAAAATTCTTATTTATATGAAACTAGTTGTTCTAAATTATCGTCTTTATAATTTTATTCTACAAAATTCCACGTGTTCTTTGGTCCGTATCCATGTCCCCCTTTGCAAACGTGTGCGTATTAAATGTCCGAATATTTTTTTTTCTTAATACTCAATTATTCGCCGAGTGGCCAAACGCAAAACTCTACCGCCGTAACTTCCTTAAAAATCTTCCCAGCGGTCCGTGGCCTCTAATGGGTAAAAAAAACCGTGAAGGAATGAAAATTGTTTTTAATAATAATACAAATACGTGACCCAAGAGAATTCGATCGAAGCGGTCGAGAAACAATGTGTAATCGGGTAAAAAAAAAGATATAATTATTAGTTTATAATAAAGTATGCGGACATAGGTTTGGCAGGCCAATATATACTTTACAATGTGTAGCCCGAAGATAAACAAATAGATGCGAAAAAAAAAGAACGTTTCCATACACCTTTGCGCTCGTATATGAACGTCTGGCCTAGTTGCTAATTGCGTTGCGTGTGTGTGTGTGTGTGTGTGTGTATGTGAGTGTTTTGCCAACGGCGTGAACACTCTTGGTGCATTTTTTCCATTGAAAGATTCCCACAAGAGACTGTCGAGATTCATCGCTCGAATTCGTGGGAATACTTTTTCGTTCGGAGGAACATATTTTGTTTGCGTACCTATATATTTTGTTTAACGTATCTATAAGCCGTAAATTGTAGGTGCTCCATAACGGCGTTTAATCGGTTGATAGCGCATCGTTGTGCACGTGTCTCGAAATACAACGAGGCCAAAATGCGGTGCTCCAAAGTTTAGTGTATTTCGGTTATTGCGATACAACCGCATATATGCAACGTGTATATTGTTAGTTACATAATTCGTGAAGAATTTTATGTAATGCGATATTTTTCTTTCGTGACATGATCGATAATGACATTCGATGAATCAATGATGTGCTGGCAACATTGAGCTAAATCAAAGTTGAAGCGGCGAGAAAGGCTTGACTAAGTTGTCGGTCGCTGTGACAATATATATATATATATATACAGTGGGTAAAAAAAGTATTTGCAAACGACGTGTTTTTCAAATTACCCTTCGAAAAACACGAGGTGTGCAAATACTCACTGTATATATATATATATATATATGGTGTCGGCTGTTCCGACAATTCACTCAAGAAAAACAAATAATAAGCTACCTAAGTATCAATCAGCACATAACTAAAAGCTAATCGTGTGCTCATTGTCTACGAAAGCATCGTGATTACACGTGTACGTATATATATTCATATTTCGTAGCATTGATTTTCATAACGCGACAGATTGGGGCACTCACGTAATCAAGATACGCATTTTTGCTAAGTATACATCGAATACTATGAACGACTAGTATAGCAGCGTTATTCAGCCACTACGATATTTCATACACATAATATATGTGTATACATATTATGTCTATCCGTATCTATATGCGAGTGTGTGTATATAGTGCGAGCGAGCAAAGAAAAAAGTGACGTTGCGAAACCAAATTGGACAGTGAACATCGATGAAAAGTTTTAAAACATAAAGAAAAAAAATCAAACAACGATGTAACAATGAAAGGGAAGGAAAAAAAAAATTAAGGCAGGATGTAAAATTGACGAGCGGAATAAGTTCACTTACTTTCTCCACGATGGAATTCTGCGAGTAGCGCAAATAAAATAACCGAAAAAGATCGGAAACAAAAATAAAGTACGCGTTAGTATAAATATTTACATTTATGTATACATTTCGTTCGCATGTGTGTGTGTGTGAAATTGTAGTGGTGACGGTAATATGCACATATATTAATTTATATGTACATACATATTGTATGTGTATATATATATATGTACATACACATATATATACATACATACATACATATATATATATACATATATATATATATATATATATATATATATATATATACACATACATATAAATATATATGAACGTATGCTTGCGTAAACTCGTGTACGTGTATGTAATGTAAAAATGCATTCGCGACGATCCTAATTTGTCAATGTCCTAGGAGATTTTCGAAATTTGCTTCTGCTTACATTATTTGACCCTATTAATTTCGTCATCGGAAATTGCATTTATTTCATGATCATATTTATACACGTCATGGTGAAAATCTTAAGGACCCTGGGTCGATCGGTACCTTCGATCGATCGAGGATCCCACGCGAAGCTTCCACAAATGCGTTCGTACTATTTACTCATTTGATATATTCAGCTGTATGGATGAAAAAAGAGAAAAACAATAATAATCATGTATTATAGAAGACATGTTGTTCTTATTATTTTTGCGGTGTAGCACTTTTCACTCACACTGTATACAAGATCGGGGTGATTCATGATTACGGACGAGAGGGGAAGGGGCTGAAAAAGTCTGCATAATAACTGTGCAAACAACGAGTGTCAACCTATAGAAAGATTTCTCTAAACGTCAACTCACATTGGCAGCCACTATTTATCATACATTCAAATACTATGCTGCGCACTAAAAGAAGAATGACTCACAAAAAATAAAAGGAAAATAATAAATAGACAAGATAAAATGAAACGACGAGCGACCTGGGGATCTGAAATATTACGTTGAAAAATTGAAGTATTACTGCAGCACGACGGAACGCGAGGAAGAAGAATAAAAACAGAATGATCTAATTGCCACTGTTTCTGGCTACGATTCGCCGTGGTCATTTCGGTATTATTTTCGTTCTAAAATTTATCCAACCTGCATATGTACAAAATTAACGTAGCGTATTTCGAGAATTGACGAGACGCAAAAAACTGAAATGAAGCAAACGAAATAAACAGAATATTACAAGATTTACAATAACATTTTTTGCGATACGAGGCCAAATGGTGACTTATCAGAAGTGATATCAGAGAAGACACAAGTGGGTAATTAATAAGATAAATGGGTAATTAATAGTGTACCTGTCCCTCCACATTCCTTGTCCTTTTGATACGAAACCAAGGGCGGCCAGCGATGAATTTAGGGACTCTATTGACGCTCTAATTTCGGAACAGAACTGCGTTTAATTATCGGAAGGTAATTTTGAAGAAAGAAGAAGAAGAGGAAAGACAAAGAAAACAATTCTAAACCGTGCTGCATGCTTTTGTAAGTGTTCCGTATAAATATATATACACACATATACGTATAAATGCACATATTTATTCGTTTATATTTTTATATTATTTCTTATAATTATAACAATTGTACTGGAATAATATAATTATATTATATGCATATACATATTTATATCGGTTTATACATATATCTGTGTGAATATACGTGTGTATATATATATATATATATATATATATATATATATATATATATATATATATTACGGGCACACGCGTGCAATGACAGACCACTCTCTCCCACTGTGGTTCATTAATCTCTAGATACTACAGGCTCTACTGAATCGTACAGCAGCAAAGGCGAGTGATATGACAGTACGACGAATGAATGAGATTCGCGATTGCATCATTTTTTAAAAAAAATTTCCAATGATTTTCCAAAGGTACTGTCATCTGCGACCCTTCGAGATCGCGATAAGCGTAAAATCGAAAAGCTTGTGCTCCGAGAAAATGGGCAAGGTCCGCGCTCGGCCCGCAAAACCATTGAAGAGCCGTATCAAACATTAAAAACTGGACCAAGCATGGTAGTTAATAAAAGTAGATCAATTTTTCAACACATCAAATTTTAAACAAAAAAATGTAAGTCGCAGAGAGAACGAAAAAAAAATCTTTTCAAACCAACTCTGTGTCTTTGTAATGTTTCGTACGCGATAATAATGGAAGAAAAGAGATTAAACACGAGATCGGAAGTATCGAGACGGATTCGCGATCGAGCGTTTTTGCGAGTCACTTCAATTATCGGAGTAACGAAAATCATGTTCGTCGTTAAGGCAGTATTGTTGTCTACAAATATGAAAAAACTGTTTTTTTTCAATTTGATTTTATTATTCTACAGAAATTTCTGAATACGGCTGTGAGAACCGTTTAATGATACTTCTAAAATTAGGCCATTTATCGAAGCTATAAGGAGTACGCTCGGGGAGGGCGGTTGAGACGCAGCAAAACTTTAAACGCGTTTTTCTCGAAACGATGTTTTTCAAACCGACAACCACGATATCTCGATAACCAATTGGGCGATTAAGCTCAGATTTGGCATTCACTTTCAGTAGGGGCTGTTTTTCAACGTTGGTAGCAAAATTAAGTCGAAATAATTTTTTCATAAAACCCGTAGAATGGGCAGAAAAATACGAAACATTGATAATCAAAGTTAAGCATGTAGCCATTTGGTAATTTTTTTTTTCGCTGGATCTGGTACAAAACATCACAATACTCATACAAATTGATAAAATATTTGTTTCTTTTTTCACATTCATACAACGTCCACAACACTGGTCGCCAATTGAGACCGTTTTCCGCGCACCGTGGTAAACAAATCTACAAAAGTACACGATAACAAATATATTTTTCTTCAACTTGTACATATTTTGGAAGGATCAATAAAAATGTGTAAAAAAATGTCAGAAAGAAAACTGGGACAGTTTAACAATTATTCCATCCTAAAAATCACCTCCATACATGGCGCTCTATGGACAACAATATTGCCTTAAAGGAGAACCAAAGGAAAGAAACAGGAAAGAGAAAATTGTGACTGAACTTTCGATAAATTGTTACCACTGTCCTCCTAAGTAGTGCGTCGAGAGTGTATACACTCGTCGTAACTATTGAATGAAACTTGACCGAACAAATTGTCACAGTTAGATGATACGAGCTGCGGCCAATGCCAGTCTCGGACAACGCTCTCGTTAGTATTCCCAATGAAACGATTCGACTTCACAACATACCCATCGACTGATACACTTGCGGAATGACACACGCGCCCACACTCACCGCACGCCATATCGCCGAGCACGTATGTGTCGACCTAAACGGGTACAAACTCGGTTGGTGTTTGTATTCATTATGTGGGCGATAATGGCACCGATAATCGTGGCTCGAGACTTGTACGGATTTTGGCTGATTAGACGTGAATGAATTCGCGCTATTTCGACGCAACTTGCATCTCTAATTAATAGATACAAATCGGTTCGATCCATTGATGAAAGTGTCGTATTGAATATCACGCCTTTAAGGAGGGTCGAACGTTTCGCCGATGAATGCTGAAGGGCTCTGATACTTTTCATCGATACAGATACGTCTGATAAATGTTCAGCTTTGAAGTTTTAATAGTACGTCAGTTTTGGAAAATAATCGAAATAATTAAAATCTAAGAAATTTAGAATAGTCCCTCATAAAAAATGGTAATTTTTACGACAATTTAGCCACATCGACAATAAAATTCCAGCTCAATACGCGATTCTTCATTCGAAAAACTGTTCACAATTGTGTAGATTTTAATCTTTACTTTTTTTTTTAACGACGTAGTAGAAGTTCCGGAAATTTTGGGCGTTAACTTTTACCGAACGTATCTGCGTATAAAAGAAATGAATCCCTTTTATCATTCGGCTAAACCCTCCTTGAAAGCGAATTAAACAAATATATTAATGGGCAGTGTTATTTGATGTTGCCACTGGACTGATCTTTGCTGTGATAGAGTTTGCCAAGAAAAAAAAACGAATTACTTGATCCTAACGAGTTTTTATTTTGTTTATTAATCGAACTTCTAGGCGAATTATTCATCCCTGTTTCTTTCTTTCTCTCTGCCTCTCTCTCTCTCTCTCTTTGTTTTTTTTTCTCTCGACCTGTCTCTCCGCCTCCCACTCCAGTGTACAAAGTGCATAACGTTTTTCAGGATAGAAAGTAAAAAAATCAAAATAAATCGTTCCTCGCTTCATGCTAAGATTCCCCCACTGCTCGAATTCGCATTGTTCGCCGGAAATACTTGCGACACGAAAAATGCAAACTCGTGAAACAAAATAGTTGTGACGGATGTTGTAATACGCGCTAAGTGAATGTACATGCATCTCCAGAAACCAAGGAAAAAATAAATAAATCACGAAAACATACACTTCGAACTAAGCCGTATTTGACAATTTTTCGCAAGCGAATCTTCAGAATATTTTTTTTCCCCTACGGGAGCCTAAAGGCGATTCCCATCGAGACACTCGTTTGGAGTTCTCAATAGTTAGTTTTTTTAACCACCACAATTCGAAAACGACGAAATCCTTTTCCTGCGACTCATAAATGTGAAGGCCAATTTGTAAAAGAAAGCGAGGTCAATAGGGCAGTTAAAAATGTTGTACATAAACTTCCAAACGCCTACAATAATAATACATCAGTCTAATATGACATATTTCAATCAATATTTAAAAATGGCTATCAATGATTTTTCGAGCAAATTCCGGTCGGGCTGTACCAAAAGAAAGAAATAATACCGCAAGGAAAAACGAAACAAGAAATTCGAACAAATGCCCAAAACACTGATCTCACTCGGAATCCATCCGACCACATAGAGTCTCTACGCATACGAAAAGATTCGACCCTGCTCTGATTAGGAAGGTCAGAAGTCACGCTTTCTCCGAATCTCGTTAGAGTCAAGGTTCTTCGGCAGTTGTTGAACCCGAACACACTCGTTTGTCAGTGATTTTATATCAATTAGTCGATGTTGACATTGCCCGTTGGCCCGTTCCAAAAATTCATCCTGCTGTTGAGGCTTTCCCTGAGTTTATCTATTTTATCTCTCTTTTACCCTCGTCATAGAAATAAGTACAGAAACGTGTCTGGACTCCAGATTTGGATAAAATCCTTGCACCTCAGAAAATCAAAATGTGGAATTTTGCGTTGGAATTCGACGATTCGCCTAAATTGTCAATTCGTCGAAACAGATAAAAAAAAAAGCTTTTTTCCATCGTGAAATATTCCAGGAACGAAAGATTCACGCTCCTTGAAAAAAAATTGGATGCAAAATTAAAAACAGGTATAGGAACGTAAGTGGATTCTCATATCGCCTTCTGCGATCAAGGTCGTTAGTACTACTCTAGAGACAGTCACTCACGCACACCATATCAATCTATAATACACAAAATTATTGTTTTGGGGTTAGCTGTATCCCAGTATTTACACCACGAGAACACAAAAAAAAAATCAAAACCGAAAGAAAAAGAAAATCACAAACTTTAAGGATCGAAGGTACGAGCTCGATCGCGTGCGTTTTCACAAATTTAATATTGCCACAATAACCCCGGGCAAATTTTCCAAACATCTGTCATGGAGATTACCTCTTCCTTTTAGCAATTTTCTCGGATTTCTCACGAAAGAAATATGGCATGTTGCCGATGCGTTTAGGAGAGAATATCAAAATTCAACGTTTTCACACTAGTAATGGCTCGAATGAGTTTGTGCGTATACAGTATGAATGTATTATCTCTGAGCTTCTTTACGTACCCGACGTGTACGGGATGCCTGTTTATATCGACGTTGTCTGGCTTCAGATTGGCAGCGGTCGAACGGTGATAATTTTCCTTGGTAATCATTTCGGTAACGGCCGTCGCTGCAATCGATTAACGTTCGTCGCATCGTTAACGATTTCGTAATAAACGTATTGTCGTGAAAAAGGCACGATAGTGAAAAACGAAAAACAAATGTTAAATAAGCATGGTTGGAATCAAAGCCTATATTATGATGATAATAATAGTAATGAAAACGATAATAAATAAGTACGATGGAATAGATAATAATCTTATAAATCTTGATAGATGAAAACGATAATATCAATAAGTATGATAGAATAAATAATAATCTTATAAATCTTGATATCGATAATACTATTTACTAATGGTTAGTCAGCTAATAGTCAATTATTATTACTATAATTTCCGTGATTATAATTATTGCGATTACCATTATACCTGCTATTACTATTATTTAGTAATAGCTGTGGTTATTATTATTATAAAATAATATTATCTACTATTATTATTACTATTTACTCCACTAATAACTACTATTTAGTAATAACTGTGATTACTGATCATAAAATAATCATAGTAATATTATAAATAACAGTGATTATTATTATTTGAACGGTACTGTTGGTTACAATGGCAAGAGGTATGCTGATAATAACGATAATAATAATAAATCTTACCAGAATGTCGATTGTCTCTTTCGTCGTCAGTGACGTTGACTCTCATAGAATCGTCCCCCATAGATTTCATATCATCAACAGTCATGTAACGATACTGCTGTTGGTCGCTGAGCATCGGATCTTCGCCTATGAACAATTGCACAATGTTAGACACATCAAGCGCTAAATTTTAAGCCTCGACAGACACGAAATAGAGACTTGATGATGTTCTTGGACTGTGTTTTGCTGTTTTTTTTTTTATAATTCATGTTTATAGTGGGCACGAGCATGTAGAAATTACGTGTGTATAAATATATAAATACATTTTTTTCTTCATATATATCTATATATGTATACATATGAATATGTATAGAAGAGATGAGCTGATTGATCATCCGTGAAAACAGAGAACGGTGCGAATACTGCAAATTAAAATAGAATAAATCCTAAGTATGCGTATTATGCGGCGTGTCAAATAAAACAAAGCTGAAAAAACAAAGCGCAAATGATTTTCGAGTTGTTGATGTGAGAAGGCACGACGTTTAAAGTTACGTTTTGTTGGAAAAACTGAATAATTTCGTTGGCATATTATTATATCGAAGGAACAGAAAGTTCCTTTTTTTTTACTTTATTTTAAAAAATGTTTAGGATACTCCAGCAGAGACGAATCCATATTGATCAAATTTCGGAAATATGTATTTTATAGAGACAGCATTTGTGACGGGGTTTCTGGATAAAATAAAGCTGAAAATTGTTTATTCGACTAGACTGAATTAGGCGTATACGAGCGAACTTAGTTTGCGTTCCAATTTCCACTAATTAATGTTACATTTTTCCCTCTACTAGATACAATAACTGGTTGACCTCTTTTATATATCACTACACAAACGGCAGATCTATATCACTTTTTTTTTCTAATTCTAATTTTCCTAATTCAAGTGTCCACTAACGCACTAATTTCTTACAGATATTCACCAACTCGAGACTAAATTTGTCGTTATCAGTGATAATTCGTGCTACGGCTCGCATCCTGTACACACGGGCAAGTGGCTAAATTCTCAAATTTCGAACGTCGATTCGAGTCCACTGAATTACAGTGGTTGTCAGAAAACATCAAATGCTCCGCATCATCGGAAGTCCATTGTATTGAGTTTATAAATTATAGTTCGAATTTTGAAAAAGAAAATATTTTTGTTATAATAATTATTATTTCGAAATGAAAATAATGGGAAGTAATTTCTTTTCCGTTTACCCATCATTTTCCAGAGTCTACGGAGATCGTAAACTATTTTTCTATATTGAAAATAAAACGCTTTCTCCGTGACAATGAAAAAGACCGAAATTTTTAATGTAGCGCCGAAATGGCAGGAGAAGAAAATATATTAAATAAATCAAAATAAATTATACTGCCGGATGCATCCAAAAATCTGCACTATTGGTTTAAGCATAATTATATTACTATCATTAGATTTATTTATCAATTTTATCTTTAAAATTGTGCGGATTTTTTATGCATCTGGCAATACATAAAAATTTTCTGTACTTCGGATTTAATATAAAATAAATATATGAATAATAATATACAAAAATAAGATATATAACATTTATTGAAATAATTCTATTGCCAACTGCAACGCAAAATGCACATAATTCGTTTTTCTTCTATAATTAATCTTAAACCCCGATCTTATATGTGTGTGTATGTGTAATTTTTCCACACCCTTACAATGACAGGAAAATTCCATCTGGAAAGACTCGATCGACGTCAGTTATGCCCCATATAATCGCGTATTTTGGCAATTTATGCTCAACTACTTCCTGCGCGTATAAATTCGCGAAAACAAACATTCGCCCGTATTGTAAATGTTTTGCGCGATTCGCTATTTGTGCGGTTTCGAGTGAGATCGATTACGTCACTTGCGGCGGCCATGCCCAAAGACAGGAGAACAGCAATGATATTCGATCTCCTGGCGTAGCACCTTATCGAACTTCACAACGCGATCGAATCATACGAAAAGATGGGAACGAGTGTTTGAACGAGACTGAACTACGAGTCGTATTGTCTATAGATCGTTGTCTGGGACGAGGCATATACGTTTGAGGAATGTGTCAGCCGCGGTAATGACCAATTGACCCACGAATTCAAAGCCCACGCCCATCTCTCAAGAGTGCGACCCGATTCCCCGGAAAATCGACAACGATTGAATATTCCTTGATCTTCTCTCTCCGCTGTTTTTTCTTTGCCTCTGCACAGCGAGGAGGGGATCGAGCGTTTCCATGATAAATGTCGAAGGATACTGGTTTCTTTCTTTTTTGTTTTGCTTCTTTAAACGTAGATACGTCCAATCAAATTTTAACTTCGGAAATTTCCATAAGATCGAGTAAATCGATTTTGCAAACAATGAATATTCAAATCCAGGTAATTTCGTACAGTTTCTTTTGAAGAATGGCGATTTTTGGTGATGTTACAATGACAGGGAATTTCCGACGTTTCACATAGAACTGTGCAAAATTATAACAAGAATTATGATTTTTTTTTATGAAAGCATTATCAATTCTATTTTGGACATTGACATTAATATAATTAATATAAATTATATGAATATTGAGGAATTAATATGAATGATATTTGTCTCAACATTAATATTTGTGAATATTTCCAAATGCTTTTTCCGCGACCTCGGTGATTCGGAACTCACCATAAAAATGGTAGACTCATTCCGACTATACACTCGATCGTTGTCGAAATTTGCCGTAAAAACTAAATACCCAGTGTACAACGGAAGTCTCAAGCTAACTAAGGCTCTTGCCTTGAGACGAGGATGCCCTTGGAAAATATGAACACCATTTCCTCACCATTCATTATAATATACAAATATTAATATTAATACTTTTTTTCCCAAACGTAATGCATCTTACGGAAGCTTCAAAGTTAATCTTGTCCCGGGCATATCTGCGGCTGAGAAAAAAATCTGTATTCTCTAACCTTCATCAGTGAAACACCCAAACCTACTTTTCAAGTGCGACCAATGAAAAAAAAAACGCCTCGGACAAGAATCAATTGAGGTTCCGCTGTGCTTGCGCTGCCGGCCTCGGATACCGCGGGATCGTTCGTACACATATATACATTTATAATTGCCCGAGAGAGCTTGTTACGTATTGCACCACAAGCGACAACAGGTATTCCATTGCAGTTCACGTACGCAGGATCGAGAAATTTGCATCGATCGTTGCGCAGTAAGCTCCTAAGACGATTTGCAAGAAGAACGCATATTGGAAGCTTTTCCGAGATACTTTTAAAACGCTCGAGTAGAAAAGAAAAAGAAACAGAAGGCGAAAGAAATTACGATCGAATCGTTTCAAGGCTAATAGTTTTCAAGTGGTACTCGAAATTAGCGGCGAATCTCCGTCGGATTTTCCGAGCATTTGCTACCTACGTTCCCTGGTGAGTGAGGCTTGAGTCACGTTATCAACATTTGACCTCTTTGTATGCGAAGCGTACAATATGCACTGACGTATCAAGAGTGACGCTTCAATATCTAATAATAATTCAAACAATAATAATAATGATAATTATAACAAATAAAATTGACAATTTATCTATTATCAATTTTATTTGTAATCAAATAATTTTCAAATGAATAAATATGTACCGACACAGGTAGATGTGCCGTCTGGGTTCGGTTTAGGCGGTACTTGCGCATGGCCAATACTCGGAGCGGTGACCGCTTAGCCATACACCGACTGGTGCATCAACCAGTGAGCGGAAGACCAATACTTCTCTGATGCCTTGGTGTGAATACTTGAGTAAAAGTATGTGCACTAGAGAATAAGAAGGATATGGGTCCGTCTGTACCGGTATGGGTTTTCCACAGTTTCCCCGTACCCTCGGAAAATGCGATATAGTGTAGCTTAAAGGACCATTCCAGTGTAAATTTGGTAAAAATCGTTTTTTTTTTGCATTATCTACAAATATGGACTTCTATAAACATGCGGTTAAATTTTGGTTGCGAAATTCGAATTATTCCGGTCGTTACAGCCTTTCGTAGAAAAAAGGGATTCGTCCAGCTGCTTGAGATCTAACACTGGTGAACCACGTTTGTCTCGAAACGCCGTTTTTCAAAACGATGGAAGATTTGAAACAAAGATTTTTCAAGCTATCGGTGTCAAACTTTACCACATCATTCTTCACGCCATTCCTTAACGTCGTACGGAAGTGTTTTTTTTTTCATTTGAAAATTTCACATTTTTTTTAACGAAAAACTGTTGAAAAGCGGCCCAATGTGACTCTTAATTTTGAAATAGATACCATTTTGTTCATTTTCATCGAAAAAAAACCCTCCGTACGCCTCTACAGATTTTTTAATACTGATTAATAATCTTTTTAGTTTTGTCTTTTAGATAATTTTTGGAGAAGTAGGAATTTCCATCGTCAGGCGCTTTTTTCTTTAGACATCGTTTTGCAGTGACCAAAAAAATTATAGAAAAAATACAATTAAAACGTTAAAAAATATTGATATCTCACAAAGTAAAATAAAATTTCGTATAATACTCGACGAAAAAAACTTTTTCTAATCTCGTGTGATTGCAGCACTCGCCTTCGGCTCGTGCTGGAAACTTACGCCCGTTAAAAAAGGTTTTTTTCGTCCTCGTATCATAATGTACTATCATGTACAACATAAGTAATTTGAATAAATTTAAAAAACTAAATTACCGAATTTGATTAAAAAAAACAATCATGAAAATGAGCAATTTTCAAACTAGTCACACTGGAATGTTTCCTTAAGACGGCTGTGAACGCAATGGAAGTTAGGTTAGATTGGCGAAGTGCGAGTAGGGAGTCATAGGAAAGGGTTCAATTGGGAAGGGTAATACGTAAAAACCCGCAAGGTATATACGTTGGAACGTAAAAAAAAAAAACAAAAATGAATAAATATGTAAAAATTTGAATAATTAACTTATTTGTAAATAAAAGTATTATTGAATAAAAATAAATATTTGAAAAATACCGATGCTCCCAACTGTAATAATAGTTCAGACAATCATAATAATAATTGTAATTATTACATTACAATTACAATTTTCCAGAGTCACAATTACTCTGAAAATTGCGTGAACAAATGAATATTGTGATAAAACATAATAATAGAATAAAAAAAACAAAGCTACCATATGTAATAATAATTTCAGTAGTTATAATAATAATAGAAAAAAATAGTAATAAATAATATAAAAAATAACAATTAAAAAAAGAACACTAACAATAGTAATAATAGTATGAAAGGATTAAAAGAAGCTCTTGATCAAGTAGATTACAGCTAAATCGAGTAATCCTCGTGAATTCGGGAGAGTGTGGCATCATAGACGAGAATAGTTGATGACTGGTAGTAAAGTTTATGTGTAGCCTGTTTTCCGCATGGCCTATAAACAGAAGGTCGGTCGAATTCGCCATATCGTATTCCTTTCTACTTCTACTTCTTCTTCTCTTAACACTTCTTCTTCTTCGACTTTTTTTTAAATCGCCAGACATACATATTGGTATGTGTACTTGAGACTGTGAGGTTCAACGTGAGACGTTCTATTTGAGCTTGCGTCTTGGCTACGAGGACCCAAAGGCAGGAAACGTCAAAGTTTGGCGCCGATGAATAATTCGGTTCCTTTGTAGTACACAAAAAATGACGAGTCAAGTAAAAGGAGGAAAATTGAGAGAAAAGGTAGAAAGTACGTTTTGTTAAACGAGGTGTAATTGCCTCCATAAATTCAGGCTTCGTTGATTGAGCATCCTGGCGAGTTAAACTTGGTTATTCCGCTATGGCCATGGTACATGAGTCCCTCTATCTTGCTCTCCCGAAGGCAACCAACACCACGATACGGTGTATTAGATGGACCATTCACATGTATTGCGGTCGCAAGAGCTGGGCTACCTGACCCAGTTATGCGATATGAATACCAATCATTTCCTTCATGCGTTATAACGATGACGCTCCACATATCCCCGGGAGCATGATGTAATCGAATTACAGATGCGTTGCGAAACGCACGCAGGAAGTTCATTGTGTTTACAAATTCAATTACATTATTAAGGATTTCTTCATTTTTCTTTGCTTCTTTTTCTTTTCGTCGCGAGCCTATATTAGTGATCATTTGTCGAGTGGCAGAGAGCGAGAGGCTTGTTATCCTCTCCACTATCTTCTTCTCCCGCTTTTTCGATACATGATTTTTATATTTAAAAATTCTCAACTGCTCCCTATTTTTTTATATGGAGTTTCTAATATTTTCTTTTTTTTTAACGGAATGTACGTAATTTTGGTCGTTTCTTCGTAAACATTCTTAACTTTTCTTTCTCTTTTCTAGAAAAGTTCCACATTCTGGTTTTTTTTTCTTTTTAAAATATCTGTAATCTTCATTTTTTATATTTTGCAATTTATCTCGTTATTTTTCGACTTCGGGGACAGAGCGAGAGAGCGAGGGAGGCTATAGGAGTTCTAGCTTCGGAGAGTACGAGAAAATGTACGGTATTGGAAAAATGAGAATCATTAGTTATTACTCATCACTGATAATGACTATTTACCGAACACACGAACAGAGCATCCTTAGATATTCGCGCAGTATCAATGTGACAACAAGATGTTTGTAATGAAAAACAAATTAGCAAAAATTACTACAAAGTATTTACAAAAAAATATACTAATGGTATCAATTACAGCTGATGTAGTAAAAAACTACTCAATTAAACTAATGCGATAGTGAACGATAATCAATTGGTATTTACTTAAAAAATACTAATGTTAGTATTTCTAATTGTTCAGAAAAAAATAATTAAACGAAATTAAAGAAATTAAAGTTGATGAAAAAAAAATCTTGTTTGTGTTAATTTCTCCTACGGATTTTCCTTTCCATTTTTTGAGCTTTTTCTCACACCCTTTTTCTTTATTTCCGTTTTGCTTTTCTACTCCTTTCTACCCCCCCCTTCTCCTGCCCCAAAAGTAATATTAATTAGTAGATATGACGAATCTCGAATGAGGAATACCTAACTCCGTTCTTTCATCGACTGATCATTGCCTGAACAAATGAGCCGCTATCGTCAACGACCGATTCCTCGTCAGACGCGATTCGAAATATATGGGAGATCCCCACATTCAGAAAAAAGTATAAAAAATTTGTATTTTTCAAATATATGTTTTAAATGTAAAGGAAGATCGGTCGTGAGTGACATAACATGCAGACCAAGCCTCAAAGCTTTCCAGCTAAAAGTGTTTTTTTTAATGACTGTTTCATCCGTATTTTTTATATTCAACTTAATTAGAGCAAAACTCATGAAAGCGACTATGCCGCGCCCCGTGACTGCGACAATTTTCGCGCCGCTCAACTGTTCGTAGCCTTGCCATAAAATTCGATAAGGATGTATGGGAGAGTTCGTCCGATACAATAAGCAAAATTTCCCTACGTTACAATTAATTACGCTACACTTGTGCAGTAAATAATTGTCAAATTATTCAAAAAGTTTCGTTCGCACACGAACAACCGTTATGAAAAAAACTCAAACATTCTGTACCATTTGATTCTTTATCTCGACAACTTCTTTGAGTAAATCAACAAATCAAACTGCAAATTAAAAGTGTCACAATTGTTCAACCGGTCATAGTCGACCAATCTCAAATTTCATAACGCAGTCTTAGAACGGACGAAGATAAAAATGCCAAGTTAAAAATCCAATTTGTATGACCACGACAGCGTTTCGTCGAGACTCCCATACATCGTTAAAAAATATTTAAAAATCAATGAAGAGGATAACGAGTATGTTAATTTCTATTTTCTCTCCGTGTTTTTTGTTAGTCCGCTGCGTGACCGCGATACGAGATATACAAATTATTTACAAATAATGTCGCTGTTCCTGTTGCGAGCGCATCCGCAGCACGCCATGTTCCTGCTCCTCGGCTTACTCTCCTTCGTCTTGTCCTTGGCCATTGTTTCGGATCGTTTGTCCGTGTATTTGATTACCCCGCTCGCTCGCACCACACAACGGATTCGCACCGCGTAATCACGCCCGGGACACACGATCGAGAGAAAAAGAAGAAAAAAATTCAAGCTTTGCGTTCCCGCCCGATCGTACGCGGCGATAAAGCGATTTACACGTTTGCGCGAGGCCACATATGTTCCCTCGCAACGACGCAACTTCTGCACACTGTTATCCTCCCGGAATTCTTCTTCTATTTCGTTGCACTTCTTCTTCTTCAGCGCAGCCTCTCCGTTGCTCTTCAACTTTCACGAACGATTGTGTCCTCTGCGCGTTTCATTGCTCGCTCTCAATTGTATACTGTTAATTGCACACGTGGCACTTTACGATCGATGGCATGGCCCGTCGATGAAACGAACGAAAAAGGCACGAATGGCTCGGTAAATTGTCGCGCACTTGGGCCAAACAAGAGATTGAAAATGGCAGAAAAAGAAACAGATAACATAAAAAGAGAGTAAACGCAAAAAGAAAGTAAACAAGAACAGGCACGACAATGTTCAAAATAAATACAACGTGTACACACGCGCAATAGCGATGTTCAACAACAATAATGATAATAATAATATTGTCAATAATAATTATATAAATAATAAATAATAATAAGAATAAAGTTTCGATGTGACGAGATTACGATCTTGCGAGCTGCGCTTTATTTCAAACGTGCAGGAACAGCGACGGTTTTCCGAAGATTGATACAGCGATCGTTCCCGAGTCTAGAAAATGTGTGTGACCTCACTCCAATGAAGCACCAATTTTATAATAGAATCACACACACTGTACCCCCCACCGTACGTCGTTTACTCCTCAGCTTGTGGAATTACAAACAAATAGATGTATAGTCTATGCATACGTATACGTGCACGCATACACACACATATGTATCTGTACGTATAAGCCGTTACATTCAAAATGCGTGTGTGTGTGTGTGTGTATGTGCTTGTATGTATCGTCGGAAAATATGGATACACATTAGGAATTTTTTATGGCCACCAAATGTTACAGGTCGTGTGGAAAAAAGGGCGCGACGCAATGTTCGAGATACAAAAAAAGCTCCATTATGCTTGCTTTTTATTCTCTATTACTTTTTTCACTCACTGCGTGACCTTGAACAGAATGTTTTTTTGTTGTTGCGATTTTCCTAGTATCAACAACGCGCGTCATTTTTGGGAAAATAGCGATGGACATTTTTCGCAGAGGGACTCGAAAGGGCCGGGATTTACTGGATCGGCTGCTGAAAACTTTTTTTTTCCGTTTTTTCTCCGCGGAGTTACTCTGTATTCTGAAAAGGAGTGCAGTTTTGGAGCAGACGTGACTCGAGAACCAGGGCGTTCAAAACAAACCATGCAGATGAAAAAAAAGATCGATTGCAAATAAACAATTAAAGAAATCAGAATTTGTAATAGAGAATATTTGATTACTTGGCGTTCAGAGGCTGCCGCGTCGCTTGAAATTTTGTTTTCGTAAGGACATTTGTGTCGCGAAACTAGTAGAAGTGTATTCATATTTTCCGCCGTTATCCGTATGTGTACATATCGCGAGAACGTTTGCACAAAAGAGCGCTGTTTTATCCACTGACTTATCCTGACCCCATTTTCAATTATCACGGGCGCGGCGCAAAGTTTCAAGATTCAAAAATCAACGGTCGCGATTCCGCACCCTCACTACTCTGCCGCCTCTTCGGAGATGTTCACTGGCAAACAAAAAGTTAAAACACCACAACAAAATACGAAGATAAAAAAGAACTGGTTCAATTTCTATTAGTTTTTTTTCCTGCTTGCTTATAATTATCGTCGAAATTTTTTTTCCCCTTCCTTTTTCGCTTATTTCTCCAGCTATTGTGACGGGGGCCGCTGTCGATTCGCGGCTCATTGAAATAACCGGTGGCAAAGCGCCGTTACATAAATTAGTGTATTTCGGTCGGTGGTGTTCGAATTTGGCGGTCGGCCAGAGAACGCGTGTCGAACTGAGACCATACGTATCTACGGGCGCGCAAAAAGTCGAAGAAGACGAAGAAGAATCGCCGCGCGGAACGCGACACGAGCAAAATTGGATGGTGTGCGTTCCGCGCCACCCGCGTCATTGCGTAACAGGTATATAGGAAACAGAAGCCTAGGGAGGAGCTAGAGCGAGAGAGAGAGAGAGAGAGACAGAGAGGGAGAGGAAGGAAGAGGGAGAGGGAAAAAGCGCGAGAACGGCGGGAAGAACGGGTGGGGTATGACGACGTTACAAATGGACAACGGACGGGCTCTCTCAAGTGCACTCGTTATTTCGTTTGAGCTCACTCGCGTATATATACGTGCCGCGTAATGACAATGTTGCTCATTGTAAAATATTCATCAAGCATGCAGATTGGATTTAATTGCCGGTAGCGCCCCCAATCGCGCCCCAAACGGGACCGGAAGTACGCTGCGCCGAGGAAAAGGAATCGCAATGCTTGAACGATATTCCTATCGCTCAATGGATTAATCCGAGGAATGCACTTGAACGAGATACGGAATAGTAGGAATAGCACAACCAACTGTAGAGGGAGATAAGGAAAACGCACGGAAAAGTAACACGTGTGCGGATTTTACGCTTTTCGAGTTTGCACCCACCGAGTTTGGGTTGGCCAACTTACGTAGAAATAACGAGTTCAAAATATTACTTTCCTTAAATATATACGCGCGTGCGCACACACACGCATGTGCACCTGTCACACACGCGTGAATGTTACACGTGTGTACGTATGCTCATTTTCCTCTCAGATCCGAGGGACCAAGGTCGCGGCTAAGCTATAAGTAAACTATGCCGCGGCTTTTCCCTACGTTCACTCGACAGCGACGAATATTATTCAAAGCTCCGTCCAATTTCCACACTTGACGCGAAATTACCGGAGTTCGGGGACCTTTGCGAATTGTAGGTCAGATTCGCTGAATGCTGTTATTATTACTACTTGTTAATCTGCACGGGCTACAACCGGGAGAGATACAATTTGTTGTTGATTTTTGAAGAAAAAAAAAACAACAGAAAAGAAAGAAAATCAAACGCGTGTATCGAACGAGGGTGTACTCAAATACGTTTACATCGCCTACAATGGGGAAAAAAGAGAATCGAGCAACGATTCAGTGCGACGTAGCCTGACGGAACGAGAATTAACGAGATGTGCCCGTTGTGCGAATTAAGATACAATGTACGCGAGATAAACGATTTTATTGCTTCGGGAATTATTCTCTCGTGACTTTCATCTTGTCATCGTGTTGTTTGCGATCGTGCGCATTTGAAATGCTTCATTGCAATTTTTTTTTTATTCGTGCTTTTGTACTGTACTTTCGTATTTGGATATCTCTTCTATTTCGAGTTTATTGTGGCATCGAATCGGATCGTGTAGTGAGTAAAAGTATTCGAGCACACCCGGGACACCGACACTATGGGTGGTAACATCTAGGTTCAATTATTGTTTTTTTTCTTCTTTTTACAGACAACGAAAGCCATGACGAGTATACTTGATGTGTGTGTGTGTGTGTGATCAACGTGTGACAGCGAGCATGACAGACCAAAAATACAATGAACATGGGGATAATGTACAATTGAAGGTGACCGGGTCAACGACGGGAACACTGACAGAGAGACAGAAGGAGAGAAAGAGATAGACAGAGAGAGAGAAAGAGTGAGAGACGATAATAGCGAAGTGACACAGCTAAGACAGAACTTACGAGTGTAGGTCATTTGGCCCTGGTAGTAGGAAGGGAGGTACACGTGTTGCGCGTGTGGTGGTTGTCCATAGACATTCATGGTCGCCATGCCGATCTCATCACCACCTACATATATTAGTACGCCCATCGAGTATACAAGTTAACAATTGGCGAGATAAACATTTACCCTCAAAGCCGCCCCGTCCCCTCCTCCCCTCATGAGTTATGAATGTGAAGCAATCAATAATTCGACGTATACGCGCAGTGTAGCTAATCAATTTTTCGCCGCAATTGACAATGAGATTTGTCACGACTTTTCGCGGATATTGTAGATGGCAATTTCTTAATAAAAAGAATAAGGATTTTACGGTATTCCGTGGAGGATGCGAAGGTGGTCTGCACAGAGTTGGTGCAACCGCATGCAATTTCCGAGTCTAAAATTAATTGTGCACTATTGTGTATACACAATGTTCTGTTTCAATTATATTTTACTTGGAGATTCGTAGAGAGAGATATTTGCCGGAAGTGCGCGCTCTAAATGTACACATTTTGACTCTAGGCACTTTGCCACGAGCACGTTTTTAGATTTAACCACGCTAAGCTGTACACGTTTTAACACAGTCCAAGATCGAACGACACACGTTTGATTCACTATATTGTTTATACTTTGCACACGTTTCAACTCTATGCACACTTCCTCTTACACATTCCGACTTGATTTGTTCTGTCACTGCACGATTTGTACACGTTTCTGCTCTGTACACGTTTCAATGCTCTTACACGTTTGAATTGAACTTCAGACTTGGTCAAAATCCAAACACGTTTATGCCCCTTCAGACACTACAGACATTGTACATAGTGTGTTCGAGTAATTACCATCCGCAATAAACCCCAAAGCGTTGACGGTCCCACTATCACATCGTTGAAAAATAAATCAGCCCCGAATGCCAGCTATCGATTGTCGACTATCTGCGCTTAATGTGAATTCGAACGATCTCGGACAAAGCGATCATTCAAATGTAAAAATGCATTCTGTATGTTTTGGCAGAAGAACAAATGAAGGGAAAAGAATAGCCGATCGACGGATCGGGAAAAATTAGTTACGTTCAATGTAAAATTAATTTGACTTTTTTTACGTTAATTCGACACGACTTGGTCAAGCCAAATATTTTTTATGAGAAAATTTCACGAAGGGCTTTTTTTTTGTGAAAAAGAAAATTCCGGTGATCCACTCGCCGGAATTTTGTGTTATTTCAAGTTCGTGAACTTGGCTCGTTCTACTAGAGCCTCTTCAACAACGAGCGTATTGTAACCTCGCCTGAATCGTTCGAATTCTTTCGTGGAAGGAAAAGAATGAAAAATAAAATGTCCGAAGTTCTCTTTCATCAAATGATCTTCATCCGACGATAAGTTTTTATTGACCGTTCGAGGAACGATAAATCGGAAATTTTTCGCTAAAGTAAAAAAAAAAACGTGCTTTGGCTAAATAAAGATAAATACGATAATGCGAAAATGATAATGTTAACCCGTGAACTCATAACTACTGATCGCCGCGTGATGTGGCGAGAATTGGAAAATTTCTAATGCCCCAAGTGTCGAGATTCGGTTGGTTTTTTTTTCTTAGCCCCCCAAACGTCGTGCTTCGCGATACCGCTTAACTATCGTCGCAGAGTTGATTTATCGGCCCCGATCTCAGCGCCACATCCTCGCTTCTCTTCTCTTGCCGACGCATAATCGTGGCAAAAATACCGTTTACATCCGATTGGAAAATGTCGATTAAAATATCACGAGTGAACGAGAAAATATTTTTTGCTCCATGCTGCCAATGGGACTCCGCATGCTTGCTACGTTGATTGTCTTTTTTTTCGGAGAAAGTGAAAAGAGGGTTGAAAAATCGTCCGGACTTGAAAACCGTTAGCAGAAAATTATCGTAAAAAGAACGCTATTCCGTAAGGAAATTCGAGAAAATCGTATTTCGAAATTCACGTGAAGCTTGAACAGCCATGAGAACGTAAAAAAATGCGATCAACCAGTTTGAACAAATTTATTTTTTGTATCGAAGAGTGTGAAAAATCGGATAGCTACCAATTTCGAATTACGATCCCACGAGTTTCTTCGATATTCGGTTTTTGATTTATTCAAAAAACAATCGGATGGGCACATCTACAAAGACTGAAAATATTAGTTGAAAAATAAGAAAATAAAAAGTGAAAGGACGTGGGCGAGAAACACTTACCGCCTTCGTCCTCGCTGTCGCTCATAAAGGTTTCTTGCATCGACTCCGGTGCTTGGACTCGGTATTTCTCCTCGATCGTGACCGTATGGGTCGTCGTGATTATCGTTTCCGTCACAACCTTCAGAGTCTCGACGACGCTTATGTAGCCCAATTTTTGTGCGATAGCCAGTGCCGTTTGTCCGTTCTGTAATCATAAAGCATTTATTTTATTATTTATTATTACGATGCATTTTATTTCGCAATTCCCGTTTCGTTTTCGTGGGTTTTTTTTCTCGCGATATCACTCGAAATACGTGCAAAATAAGAAGCTTCGGAAAACAACAAAACAAGATCGGAAATACGTACGTTTATGAATATGTATTAAGAAATGACTGAATTATTAACTGAATAAATAAATAAATACATAAGTGAATGAATAAATAAAGAAATTAATTAATTAATGGATGCATAAATGAATAAATAAATAAATAAATTAATATATACAGGACTACAGTTTATTGGTCAGGATCCGATGAAAGGGTTGTAGGATATCGTTTCCGCTATCAAATGACCCAGTAATGCTTCGTGCTCAATTTTTCTCATGAACCATTTTTCGAGGTATTATCATTTTTATTATTATTTTTTTCTAAGTGAGTGGTAGGTAACTATAAAAATTAATTAAAAAAAAACTGGTGTATGGAATCAAACTTTTTTATCATATGTAGTTTGAGGACATGGTAACAAAGAATAATCAATAATAAAATAAGAATAAAGTACTGCACATCTGTATCCGAAACCGGGGCTTCCACTTTGAAAACCAATTGTAATAATTTAATTATAATTTTTATTGTCGCATCTGCTCAATAATTAACAGCAGATAAATATTTTATCATAAAGAAATGAAAACTGATACTTTCCCTTTGTTACTATGTAATGATGTTTCTTCAAACATTTTGTAATTTTGTATTATCGTTCAATACCTAAGTACCTCTTTGGATAGCTAATAATATGTAGTTGTTTTTTTTAATAATAAGTAAACTAAGTAACTAAGTGATTTTAGAAATAAAACCTGAATTTTGGTCACAGCAAATTCCGAATATTATTAGATTTGGAGAGTTTTGGACCCCTAATTCAAAAGTATTTGCAGATTATTCTTATTTTATTGTTGGTCATTTTTTTTACCGTGTCTTCCAACTACAAATAATAAAAAAGTTTAATTCCATAAAATAGTTCTTTTTTTCAAATTAATTTTTTAAAGTTGCCTACCCCGGTCTTTTAAAGAATATAATACAAATAATAATATCTCGAAAATGTTTCACTTTTGCATAAAGCATTACTGGATTATTTAATAGCGGAAAACATGTCCTACAACCCTTTCACGGGTTTGTGAACAATAACCAGTTCCCTGTACATATGTTTATGTATACACATGTGTATAAGAATTCCCCTTCTTGTCGAAACGCCCCCACCTTTTCTTAATCTGATGTGATAATTTTAAATATTTGGGTTTTTCAGAGTTCAATTCGGCTTGGACCGCTCCTTAAGGGCGTTCAGATCTCACACTTTCACCATTCAGCGACAATATATCTTTTTTTTTGCAGCAACTCACTCACTTTGGAGTAATTGAGTTCAATTGCAATATAATGTTCATTAAATTTGGTAAAAGTTGATAAACAGATTGAGATTCCATGAAATTTTGAATTCCTCGAAAA
Source organism: Ophion ventricosus (assembly GCA_963932345.1). Lineage (NCBI taxonomy): Eukaryota > Metazoa > Arthropoda > Insecta > Hymenoptera > Ichneumonidae > Ophion > Ophion ventricosus. Next base: position 17,580,048 of record OZ010715.1, on the reverse strand, counting down.
ACTTTATGCAAATAATGTTAAGATAGAAAAGCGCGCCGGTTGGAAACTTGCACGTTGTTTCGCCATCGTATTTGCTTTACGCAGAAGAATTTTTTCACAGAGAAAGTGCCCGGAGCAACGAAAATGGTGGAAGGAAATCAATCAACGATAGAGAACGCACGATCGGTGTGCGGCTTTGGTGTTTTTTCGTGTCAAGCATCGTTGGCCCGAGCCAATACTTGGATGGGTGAGACCGCTTAGCCGCGCACTGGCGGGCTTGTCTACTAACGGGTGGCTGACGTATTTACTGGCTTTTCGATGGTAACACAACTGAAATATGGATCAGAAAACGAGAATGGACAACACTCGGAGATTTTCTAAGGCACTGTAATAGCAAACTGCTCGAATAGAATGGGATGAGATCGTAAAAGTCCGCGAAAGGTTATACGACGAAACATTAGAAAGTATTACCAGAAAACGAATTCTCATAAATAGGATAACGTCGACTAAGCAATTTGACAGTCAAAAGCCTTGTCAAATTGGATTTCATCAAAACGTAAAGAGGTTCAAAGCCGGAAACTTACATTGGTGACCGCGTTGGGTTTGGCTTTGCTCTCGAGGAGCAAATTGATAACGAGAGTGTGGCCCTGTTGAGCGGCTTGATGGAGGGGCGTATAGCCGGCCCCGGTGCTGTTGTCAACGGCTGCCCCGGCCCTCAGTAGGAAGCGGACCATGTTCACTTGGCCAAAGTGCGACGCGACGTGTAATGGTGTATAGCCAGCCTGCGGAGTGACAGTAAAAAGATAAATTCAACCGTGATCATTTTGTTCGAAGATTTTTAAGAAAAAGGACAAAAATTACGCTCGCGTCACGCGTATGGTTCTTGTTGAGTTAAAAACACGAACTGCGAGCGTTACATTTGCCTTGTTCTTTTATCCTTTGGCAGCGGGAGTATGCGAGCTGATTTTTTCCAATGACAATTAAAGCGTAGCTCGCACTTGAGTTACACGCTAATTGCATTGTCCCGATGTTCGTTGATCGTTCGAGTCGAGGTCGTTTACCTTAGTTTTCGCGTCTACTTGAGCCCCGTTCTTCACGAGTATCGCCGCGACGTTGAATTTATCCTCTTGTGCGCACAAATGGAGCGGCGTCAGTCCGTTCTACGGGAGAGAAAAAAGAATGATTAGCGCGCTCTCAATCGTATGAAAATCGGTGTTCTCGCGAGCGCCCTCAGAAAAAAATCAAAAATACATCAAACGAAAGCAAATTTACCTTAGCCTTGTGATTGGTGTCGGCTTTGTGCTCGATCAGTAGCGTCGACATATCGGTGTGTCCCTCCTGAGAACTCAGATGAAGCGGAGTAAATCCCGCCTTCGATTCGGCATTCGCTTTCGCCCCGTATTCCAAAAGCGTCGTTGCTATGTCCATCTGGTCAAAGACGAAAGAATCAGGAACCGATTTACATAAATAGACAAGACAAATAACGTAAATAAATGAAATGAAATAAATAAAATGTATAATAGTAAAAAAAACCAATAAGACACGAGAAAACGCCAAGTTTACGGTCCTCGTTGGAGGACTCGTTATCTCTTCGCTCTCAGAATTGATTTGGTCACCTGATTTTTACGGGCAGCAATGTGCAGAGGCGTGTGGCCGTTCTTCGCCATCGCGTGGGGCGATGCACCCTTGTCAAGTAGAAGCAATGCGACGTTCTGATGATCGTAGTGCGACGCCACGTGAAGAGGTGTTACTCCGTTCTGCAATCGATTCGTCGTCAATGTTACATCAAAATTGCAGGAAATTCCGAGAAAATTTACGCAAATATATATATATATATGTATACAGTAGGTAAAAAAAGTATTTGTACACTGGGTGTTTATCAAATTATCCTGCGAAAAAAAAATACTTTAGCATTTTTTTCGCAGAAAAATAAAATGTTCAACAAAATTTTTCGAAAATTAAAATAAAATGCTAAAGCATTTTATTTTATTAATTAAAATAAAATGCTAAAGCATAAAATTAAAATAAAATGCTAAAGCATTTTATTTTATTTTATGCTCGGAAACTCGTAACATATTCAGCTTTCGAAATAAGGGCGGCGAAAGAAAGTTGTTGAAATCGTCTTACCTTTCCTTGCGCGTCGACCGGTGCGTTCTTCTGAAGTAAAAGCCTGGCGACATTCATATTGCCGTATTTGGCCGCGAGGTGCAGAGGCGTGAAGCCCTTCTTGGTTGTAGCGGTTAGCGAAGCGCCATTTTCCAATAAGACCGATGCGACCTGATGTGAAAGGAGCAAAAGAAAGGCGAAGAAGAAAAATCAGGCTAGTTTGACGACAGATCGTTGCCCGGAATACGGGGGGGGAAAAAAGCAAAACGAATCGAATAAAAATTGTCTTACCTCTTCCTGACCTTCCTTGGCAGCTATGTGAAGGGGTGTGTACAAGTCTTTCGTTGTGGCATCGACATTTGCACCGTGCTGGAGCAATAGCATCACGATGTCGACGTTACCGAGGCGCGAAGCGACGTGAAGCGGTGTTTGCTCTTCCTAAATTTCAAGTAGCCCGAAACACACACACGCACACTTGGTTACGGCAATTCAATACACGTTTTGATTAGATTTATTTTTATAGATTTGTGACGACACGGTAATGTTTTTCAATGCTTAATCTTCTTATTTATTACTTGATGCATCTGTATTCATATGTTACGAAAGAAACATAGTTTCTTTTCCTTCAAACAATATTATGAGGTATAAGGAAATTGCCTGCTTAACTTGAGCTCTCTGAAATCTAAGTGGATCATTTTTTTCTCCATTTGATTAAAAGAGGAAATTCGTGTCTAACGCTTTAACTTGAATAACTCAACACCTAATTAATATTTCTAAATTACGCTCAAAGACTCTCCTAGCTGATCCTTACAGCTTCAAAAATCTTTTTTTTTTTCATTCTCAATATATTTATTTTCACACAAATTGCAGCTATTTGAAAAAAAACGTTTTTTTCTGCGACAGGATTACATGCATTTTTTAGATAGCCGTAATGTGTTTACGGAGAATGTCGAGATTAAAAAAAAATCGAGCCGCAAGGGTCAACTTCAAGAATTTTTGACCGGATTTAAGAAATATTATTTATTCCTGAGTTATTCAGGTTTGAACATAAAGAGCGAATTTCCCCAGTAATTAAGGATGAGAAAGAAATTATCCAGCCAATTTAATCTTAGTTAGAGAGTTATAATTTGGCATGGATTAAAAAAAACCATTGTTTAAAGGATTAAGTCATTTTTCTTCCTTTTTTTCGACACACCCTAATCCAGATGTTATTTCAACCTAAATCCGACCAATTAATTTACGAAGGGTGAAAGATTGCGTTGGTCACGGGACGGGAAACACTCACTCTGGCCCTGGCATCGACCTGTGCACCGTTCCTCAACAGTATCCTTATGATGTCTGTCTGATTGGCTCTGGCAGCGAGATGAAGCGGCGTCTCACCGCGCACAGTCGGTATATCCGGACTGGCTTCATTTTGCAACAAATAAATTACGATGTTCATGCAACCCATGAAGCTCGCAACGTGTAGGGGCGTCAATCCGGACTGCAAACCAATAAACAAAGCACCAAGAATTAAACAATGCGAAGAAATTTGGAAAAATTCGAAGAAAATGTTGGGTTTTCTCAGAATAAATTGCTTTCGACACGTGATGCACGATAAAGTATCAGATGTTATTTGAAACAAAGAGAAAAAAACGTTTTGCATATTTCCCAAGTAGTCGTGTGTGTGCGGAGGAACAAAACAAAGGAAGGTTGGCAGCTGGCCTTATGAAGAGAGGTATAAGAAAAAAAGAGATGCATCGGTTAAGTCGATTTTCCCGAACAGAATGAATAAAACGAATGAAACTACTTGAATATAAATAACAAGAATTACAATCTCTCGACACGCCGTGTATAAACTTTCCCAAGAGTTTCTGTCATCGTCATTGATCCAGAATTATCGGTGGAGCCAAACAAATTCTCGAATGTTATTCGGCAAATTTTGCTCGGCGTGCTTGCGACACGCGATCTTATCGACCGATTAAGAATGAATATCTTACATAAATTGAAGGCATTATTACGCCGTTAGTTTCAAGTCTGTACGACAAAATTTGGGCTCCATCTATTGACCAAAAGAACAATCGTAACACTTTCAATTTCCAGTAGTTTTGCATGCGTTCTTATGAAACGCTCCTTTACTTTTAGATACGCCGAGAAAAAGCCTAGAATTGTACAGAATCTTTGAGATTTCTTGTGTGGGTAATTGACGTGTGAAAGCAACTTTTTGGATAATTTCACAGCTATCCACTGCATAAGTGTAGTCTAATCAATTATAACGTCTTAAAATTCTGCTTATTGTCTCGGACGACTCTCCCACACATCCTTACCAAAGTGCAAGGCGAGGCTATAAACAGTTGAGTCGCCCAAAAAAGGCCGCAATCGCGAGGCGCGGCGTATTCGCATTCAAGAATTTTGTCGTAACGAAGTTAAATATAAATAAATACAGGTGAAACAATCATTTAAAAAAAAACAACATTTTCAACAGCAAATTTGAGGCTTAGTTTACAAATTATATAAAATTCAAGAATTTCACATTACGGCTACTTTTGCCTCCATTCGTATCTCCTATAGGAGATCACGCTCATTGTTGTGACTACCGTATGAATTTGCATTCGTTCTTTCTATCGTCATAACGAAGGAATGAAGAAAAATGAAACGCTCACCTCGGTGGTAGCCTCGATGCTCGCTTTGTGCTTCAGCAACAATTCGACCACTTTTATTCTATTCTTTTTGCAAGCGATGTGCAGTGGCGTGAAGCCGTTGAGGGCGCGAGCGTTCGGATCGGCAGATCGGTCGAGCAAGAGTTTGGCCACACGTACGTGGCCGCAGTGCGCCGCGACGTGGAGCGCTGTCAAATAATCGACCGTCACCTCGTCCACCGGGGCACGATGATAGAGCAAAATTCTCGCGGCGTCCACGTGATCGCCCTGTGACGCCATGTGCAGGGGAGCCAGACCATTCTGCGACGAGGAAATCGGTATATTACTTGGACAAATATTTTCGGATTGTACTCAATATCATATTCGTGTATACGTCTCACTCGAATACAAAGCGATAATGTACCAAAAAAACTAAAAAGTGAAACCTCAAAAAAAAACTCTTTCATCTTTAAACCTGTGTATTTTTTATTGCACTCAAGCTTCATCTTAGTACATACATTCATTGAAAAAGAAAAAACATAATTGAATTTAAAATGAAAAAGGTAGAAGCAAATTACCATAAAAGGAAAAAAAACACATTGTAAAAAAAATACACATCTAAAGAATGGAAGAAAAAAATGTTCTTCTTGGCTATAAGCATTTTCGACTACTTACAATTGTATTTAAGTTAATCTATGTAAAGGCAAAATATATATTTCTAGTAAAATAATAAGAATAAGGGCACGAAGGAACGAAAAACTCATTTTAATCGTCAAGTCCTTGGGTATTTTCGGTTAAATTCCATTGTGTCCAAGTACACGTCGATTCGAAGAGAAAACAAAATTTTCAGGAGAGCAAGACAAAAAAGTTATAAAAATAAATAAGCAATAGAGAAAAAATCTCACTTTAGTTTTCGACCCTATGGGCGCTCCTTTCTCGATGAGTATATCGACGACTTCGTGATGTCCGGCCCTCGCTGCACAATGAAGTGGCGTCAAGCCGTCCCTCGTTTTCGCAGCTATATTGGCTCCCTTGCTCATCAGTAGATTCACCATCTTGATCTTTCCCCATTTTGCTGCCACGTGCATGGGTGTTATATTGTGCTGGATAACAAACGAAGACAGTAATGAAAATAACGATCAAATAAATATATTCAAACCGAGACGGAGCATGTGTGCAAGGCTTGTAAGGACCCCACATGTCCATTCGAACGTACGCCCCTGCAAAAATAGACAACACTTTTGAGCCCTTCCACAATTTAATTTACCTTTGTGGCGGTAAGTTAACTTGAGTATTCTCGTTTACACTTATTGTTATATGGTACACTAATTATTCTATGGAAATTAGTAATGCGCGGTAAGCATTATTTTTTTGAAAAACAATTTTCGCTCGAGCATAAGAAAAATAACATTATGCAATTTCTAATCAAATATGTAACAATCGTGTAAATACCTCCTCTTTAAAGTAAATACCTCCGTGGTACCGTACGAAAAAAAATTTTCCGAAATTATCCGTCCCTTTTTCCATTTCTGCTTTATTTACATTAGTACCTTCGTGTGCTCGGATGAATGTATATATGTATATACAGTAAGTAGGTAAAAAAAGTATTTGCACACCTCGTGTTTGTCAAATTATCCTTCGAAAAAAAAAAAAATACTTTAGCATTTTATTTTTTTTCGAAAATTTTTTTCGAACATTTTATTTTCATTCGACAAAAAATGCTGAAGTATTTTTTTTCACAGGATAATTTGAAAAACACGCGGTGTGCAAATACTTTTTTTTTACCCACTGTATATTTTTTTCGATAATGCAATGACAATATTTTACTTGCGTTAGTAAATTTTGTTTACTTTTAAAATCCGTTTTATTTTTTTACCAAGTAATTAGGAAAAAATAGAATTTTTATTGTTAAAAATAATAATTTTTGCATGTTTAACGGTTTTTTCTTTGTTCAAAAGATTTTTAGTTTTCGGGAGGTTCTCAAAAGATAACATTTCAAAAATGTTTTCCGAAAATTTCAAGTCGGTCTTCTGAAAATTGAGGGAGTTAAGGGCGTTTATAGATAGGTTCTGCAAACCGGGGAACTTTAAACGCGTTTTTTTTTTCAAAATTACATTTGCAGAGATCGGTGACCAGATATCTAAAAAAATTACAAGCTTCTTTTACACATCAAAAAGCAGTGTTCGAACGAAGGAATTTTTGTTTCGATGCATAGTTTTTTTTTTGTAACGCAAATAGAGCGTTTTTTTTACCGAAAATCGACACATTCACTTTAGCCTGCGGCCATTTATTCAAAAATCAATATTTTATTAAATCCTTCGTCCAAGCAATAGATGATTTCATGCAAACACTAAATGCGTTTGATTTTTCTATTTCGGATTATTTATTTCCGAGCAGCAGTGATCACCACGAAGGACGTTCTTCAAACAACGGTCTGCACAAACCATTGTACCTACTACATTTATAAATATTAAAAAGAAAAATGTAAAAGTTACTTAAAGCCATACTCTTTAATGTAAACAAAAAAAATTTGGAAACCTGCACACGTTTTTCCAGAAAAAAATCACGAAAATTTATCTTTTTTAGCCACGAGCTAAACCACAATATTAATAATTATAATGTCAATAGTTGATAATAAGTGAGCTTCTTGTCTACAAGTGCACTATCGAATCATTTGTTTCACGTACATTTAGCACGTTTAGGTGTAACCCATTAAAGCAGTTTTTCACCAACGTCAGTTCTGGAAAATTTACTTTAATATACATCATACTTTTCCTTATTGAATAAAGAAGAAACTCATATATATATGTGTGCTCTATTATTGTTTGTAAAACGCATTTTGCACTAAGAAGGCGCGTGGGGTATGCCTCATGCTCGATAGAGAGCAAAAAACGGATTGCCTCGTTCAGGGTTAATATTGGGACACAAAATAAAATGATCTCGGGATTCGTCGTATTTACCTTAGCGGCAAAATTCACGTCAGCCCCTTTGTCGTAGAGTAAGGAAGCTATTCGATCGTTGCCGTAATGAGCCGCGATGTGCAACGGGGTGAAACCGCTCTTGGACGTAACGTCGGGATTGTGGTCGTTCTTTGCGGCGAAAAACCGAAAACCGACAAAAATCGTTTATCCCCTTTGATCCGACGAGCGACAATTAGAAAAAAAAACAACCGAACAAACGAGACAATGATCGTCCAGGGTTGATAAAGATGACACGTGTTTACTTGCAAGAGCAAAGCGGCGGCTTTGCAGTCATCCTTCTTCGCTGCGATGTGAAGCGCGGGTAGTCGTACTTTGCCCCTCGTATCGTTCTCCAATAAAACGGCCACGACCTTGTCATGTCCCTGCTGCATCGCGACTGCCAGCGGAGTGAAGCCATCCTACGACAATTTTTTCAAGGTCATTTCTCAAAGTTATTGCTGAGAATCAATTCGACATATCTCGCCTCCCCGAGGCGCTCGGGGTCGCAATGAACGCGAAGAAAAAAAAACACACATACGACAAAACGAGTACCTTCGCCCTTAAGGGCATGTACAAGGTCAAACTAACGAGTTTTCTCATAGACGGCTAAGTTTTTTTTTAGGAAAAACAAAGCATCAGGCTGTGGAGAATTTCCTGAGGCAAACCTTGACGATTTTATTTTTCCCTGAATATTATTAATCTTGGAGAAATCTTTGTTCGAAAATTTCAGCTATCTCTCGTGCACTTATTTGTCACGTGGTACATCTTCTACTTCACCTTGAGGGGCAAAATTCGAGCATAAGGGGCATACCTCTGGATAAACCGACGGTGCGCAACGAAAAAATTTGCAACATACACTGGATAGGAAAGAAAAGTACTTGCATACCTCGCTTTTTTTTCTGCTTTCTGATACCGTACATTAACATACATCATTTATATTAAAATACAGAAGTGGTATTGGAAGTAAGCGTCCGATTAAAATTTCCTGCATAAACATTTTGCTTTTTTCTCTCCTCAAAGAATTCTTTCAGAAATGCGCGTTAAGCATATATTGTTCTTACCCATTGTACTTTAAATATTGCAAAACACGGTATAAACGAGTAAACTTGAGAAATCGATTAGCATGATCGAAAAAAAAATATCGTTGTGTGAGTTTCATTTCGTAAAAAAGAGTCTTTCCATTTGGAAAGTCACAACTCTTTCGGTTTTTAGTTTTGCTTTTTACTGTAATTTGGAAATCCGACAACGTAAGAGTAAAACCATTTTACTCTTACGTTGTAAAGTACACTTACGAAAAATAAGCCTATTTATCATTACTATTGTCATTAGTGTTATTATTCCTACTAACATTATTGAGGTGGTTAAAAAAACATCGTTTAGATCCATATATTCGAAATTAAAACACGATTCACTTTGCACCCTATTAACCATGGTCATAAATATGATTTTTTCTATCATAGAATAAAAATGGAACAATGACAATGAGAATATTAATAATAAAGAGGTTTCACCTTTCATTATTGGTAGATCATTGGCTTATTAATTATAGCTCATATATTTTCGATTTGTATAAATATCAAAGTTTTATGTATGTATTTTTTCTGAACCACAATAATAATAATAATTGCAATAAGTGAGCTTCTTTTGTATAACTGCACCATCGAATCACTTGTTTTACGTATATTTAGCGCGTTTTCCTGAATATTCGTAACGCAACGAGCCCGTCCACGATAATAATGGAAATTCTCATGGAGTAATAATCGAACATAATGTTAAAGTTTGCATCGTTGGAATGCAACGAAAATTAATTTTTCTAGATTGCCGAAGCATTTTTGGGTGAATTTGCACTACCAAAATTACACAAACGTTTTCCAGGATCCTTATTAAAAATCTGCAACATAAATTGGCAAGGAAATATTTTCGACAATAATCAAATGGAAGAAAAAAAATATTTCGTTGAATTCCAACGATGCAAACGTCAATACCGTTAACCGAACAAACGAATTGACAACGCACCTCGGTGGCGAGAGTCTGATTGGCGCCCTTGCTCAGCAAAAATTTCACAACGGAATCATGATTTTCCTGGGCTGCCATGTAAAGAGGTGTAAATCCATTCTGTGACTGGGCATTCACCGATGCACCTCTCTGTACCAGCAACTGCACGACCTCCTCTTGTCCAGCTGCGAAAACGCGGAATCATCCGTAAATGAGATTGAACAAATTGTTTTGAACCAACACATTTAAAACGTCGACACTGTTGATCGCACTCACCAAGTGAGGCAATGTGTAACGCTGTGTTTCCCTTCTTGGTGGCGGCGTCGACGATAGCCCCGCGTGTCAGTAGTTCCCTCACGATCTCCAAATGACCGTCCTTGGCAGCGAGATGCAACGCGTTCAAACCGTTCTGAAGAGTCATTGAAAATGAATGAATAAATGATAAGAAATAAGGTGGAAAAAATGTGGCACAGAAGACGAATAGGAATTGGAATTTAGAGAGTATCCGTGCAAGAGCGTTTCCAAAAGTGACAGCCCGTATACTGTGATTAATAATACTCGAAGTACTCAGGGTATGTGGACGATTTTTTTGTCAAATGTCGCTTCTATCCATACTTCAGCGAAGGACGTATTTCAAATGCAAAAATGTTAAATATCGTGCTTACAAGTATATATACATATATATTAGGTTGTTGTAGGACAATTTAATATCTTATCTCTTAAGGACTTTCGATACCGTTCTTTAGCTGCAAGGGTGGAGATGAAAATACAATGAGTTTTCGGCAGGCTGCCAACTTCTTGCGAATAAAATTTCATGTAAAAATTGATTATTATTGGGCAATTTCCAACTCATAATATTGTTGAAAAATATTTCCAAGTCGGGAAATGATATTAATACTTATCTTTTTTGCAATTAAATATAAATTCGTCGCAATTTTATTCAAGGAAAAATAACCATTAGACTTGGCAATAGCAGCATTTTCTGCCATTCGCACGACTGACTATTGCTAAAGCATTTTTGGCTCTAGGTTATTTACATGGTGAAAAATTTTTAATGTACAACGTTTTATAAAGCGTTTTTGTTTCGGCAAAGTCGAGAAAATGTTAAAATTTTCACGCGAACGAATAAATCCATCGTATTATAAAGTTCAAATGTTGTAATACCGTGTAGATTACAAATGCTGTAATGCCGTGTAGAAACGTGAACATTAAAAATCTCCGAAACTATATTGTGAAATCGATTGATTTTTGGACAATTAATGTATTCTAACTTAAAGTATTATTGGATGGATATTAAAAAATTGTCAAAATTCTTGAAAATTTAAGGAATGATAGTTCTTGATAAAACAATCATGCATGAATTATTTGAGAATGTTTCACTTAATAATTTAGTAGTTATAACCATATGAATTTAACACGATCGCTTATGGGAAAACAGCTTCTGCAGACGTTGATGGTTGCAAAATGAATGGAACTAAATCGCTGTGAATTCTGGAAATATTCGATCATCAAGATTTAGGATCAGGCGATTGATTATGCTAAGTTTAAAATCAATCGACTGAGTAATTATCGAGAAATTAATTAAAGTAATTAGGAATATTGCCTTCTTTAACGATAAATTAATAGCAATCATAGGAAAACTCAATATATTAGATGAAGTAAAAAGTTCTGAGCGTTTTTTCGCTTTATTTCGACGATGAACTTAACATAGTTAGGATTATCCGATTTAGATCAAATATGCACCGTTTTGTTCGATAACTTTTGACCACTTTGAAGGCAATTTCATACTTCCGCGACTGAAGAAGTCCTCGTCCCTATTGGTAAAAAACTTGACCAGCTCATTTTCACAAGCCATTCTTGAGGCCAGTTTTATACCATCAAGAAAATTTTGCAAATGCTTGAAAAGGTGATAATCGCTTGGTGCCAGGTCTGGACTATACGGCGGGTGCGATAGAACCTCCCATCCAAGCTCTCGGAGCTTCTGGCGCGTCGTTAAAGATGTGTGCGGCCTGACGTTGTCTTGATGGAACACAACACCCTTCCTATTGGCCAATTCTGGCCGCTTCGGGTCGATCGCCTGCTTCAATCTGGTCAGTTGTTGACAGTAGAGGTCCGAATTGAGTGTTTGGCCCGATGGGAGCAGCTCATAGTGGATGATTCCCTTCCAATCCCACCAAACACACAGCAAAACCTTCTTGGCCGTTAATCCGGGCTTGGCGATCGTTTGGGCCGACTCACCGCGATTGGACCACAATCTTTTTCGGTTGTTGTTCTCGTACGTGATCCATTTTTCATCGCCAGTCACCATCCGCTTCAAAAATGGGTCGATTTCGTTACGTTTCAGCAAAGAATTGCAGGCATCAATTCGGTCCAAAAGGTTCTTTTGCGTCAATTCGTGTGGCACCCATACATCGAACTTCTTCTTGAGACCAGCCTTATGCAAATGGTTCCAAACGGTTTTCTGGCTAATCTTCAGTTCCTGGGGAATGGAATAAGTGCTCACATGCGGGTCCGACTCGACGATTTCCATGATTTTATCGACATTTTCGACGATTGGCCTACCAGACCGTGCCTCATCTCCGACGGCCATATTACCAGAACGGAATCGTTGGAACCACCGCTTTGCTGTTGAATTCGATACTGTATTGGGTCCATAAACAGCACAATTTTTTTTGGCCGCCTGCTCCGCCTTTTCACCTTGGTCGTAGTGGTTCTGAAGAATGTATCGAACTTTCTCTTTTTTTACCTCCATTTTGGAACGCTGTAACACACAACTGGCTTCACCAAACACAAAACTGTCAAAGAACTTTTTTTGAAGCGTAATGTCACATTTAAATTGCCGTATAGTATGACCCGATGCGATGTATACATCGTGAGATATGGCTCACTAAAGACATCTAGCGGAAAACGCTCAGAACTTTTTACTTCACCCAATATATTGAGTTTTTGGGTAATTATTGATAATAATAAGATAATCTGAACGTATTAATCAAATTTAAAAATTGAGAAATCTTTTTTGTTGGAAAGTTAAAACAGATGGACAGTCACTGACAAAACCTCTATCAAGCACAAGCCAATATCGTTGAATTTGGTTTACATGGAAAATTCACTCTATACGTTCAAACTTGAATAACTCAAAGAATAAATAATATTTCTCAAATCCGGTTGGCAATTTTCAAATTTGACGGTTGCGGTTAAAAATTTTTTTTTTCACATCTCGCTGCGATTATTTTTACACAAATTAGAGCTTTAAAAAAAAATGCATGTCTTCCAGGTGAAAATTTAAAAAAAACTTTTTTTCCAAAGAGCAACAATTAGTGTAAAAATAATTACGTGGACATTTGAAGAAAGCTTTTAATACATTGTCAACTGAATTTGAGAAGAATGTTTCTCAAATTTTTTAAATCTTTTTTTCAAATGTCAACATGGTTATTTTTACACAAATCGTTGCTATTTTTTAAAAAATCTTATTAACTAATTTATTAATTTGAAATAATTACGTCGATATTTGAAAAAAGCTTTTTGAAAATGTTCAACCGAATTTGAGAAAAATATTTCGCAAATTTTTAAAAAGCTTTTTTTATATGTCGATACAATTATTTCGAATTAACAAACTAGTTGTTGAGTTATGCATGTCTGAACGTAAAAAGCGAAGTTCCCGTGTCAACCAAACGCGGAAAAACGTAACGCAGCCCTACTCTTTCGATTTGAATTAGAGATCTCAAATTCGAATTTTTTCTCATACCTAATAATATCGTTTGGAGAGATAAAAGGCGAGAAAAAAAATATTTCGACAACCTAATACATACATATATATATATATATATATATATATATATATATATATATATACACACGTTAGAAATGTCATAAGCTGCTATCAAGCTAGATAGCTCGTAAAGTATTCGACGGAATAATACTTATTCATAGTATTTTGAAAAGCTCTCGAGGTAAGCCACAACGATATCCGTATCGTAACCCACCACATCATCTTCCAAATTTGAATAAGATACATGTTTTGTTATGTATATTATTCAAAATTAGAAGATGACCATCACATGACCTTGGCGAATACCCCCAAAAGTCGTGACAAACCTATCTTTTTCTCTTCTCAGAGCCGAACAACTTTTATTTGAAACACTTTTTACTACGGTGTCCGCATTTTCCGAGATAGTCGCTCGTAGCTCCTCTAACGGGACACCCCGTATACACAGAGACAAGCAAGTTGACGAGAAAAAAACTCACCGCGTTCGAAGCGTTTATATCGACACCGGACTCAAGATACTCCAAGACTTTTTCCAATTGTCCTGCTCTCGCGGCTCTCAGGAAAGCGGTGCTCGGATCGCTCTGAAAAGAGAGAACAACGAATGCAATGAGATCTCCAAGCTTCTTATTACCGTGCTGATAAATTCTTTTTCTACGAAACTTCAACAGTTCTAATTGTATGATTTCCTTAAGAAGGTTGCTCAGGGTCTTTGCGGGGCAGGTGGAAAGAGGGGAACGCATATGCCTAAACACGGGCGCCCGTAACGGCTGCCAACTCCGAATAATCAAATTCTCGAATACGTAAAATAAACAAATTTCAGCTAGTAAATGTGTGGAATGCATATAATTGACGGTTTAGAGATGCTATTGATTGTTATTTGTTTATTTATATCGCCAATACGTTATTAACCAAGTTGAAATGTGGCAAAAGTGCAAATTAGTTCTCAGTAGCTGATATTCTTCATCGTTCGCCAATTCGGTTTTTGTATTCGACGGAAATGCAAAGATGGAAATGAAAAAATCGAAAGTGAAAGAGAGTACAATCGTCTGTTAAGGGGCTACTGTGATGGCTCAAAAAGAAAGCAATTTGTAATCTTTTTTTTCGGAAACTATTTCATGTATCGGTACAAACTTTCTTTCGCTTAAGGGGTTACGTGGGTTTGAAAATTTCAAAAAATCCATTTTTCTTTAAATTTTATTATCTAATAGTACATAATGTCTCGAATATTCTCCCAAAGTTTTAAGTCAATCGGAGTAAAGGTCTAGGAGAGAGAGCCTTTGGGAATTTCCCCCGTTGGGAAAGACCGGCTGGGAGCGACGCATGTACACCCACTTTTCTCAAAACACTATTTTTTAAGTCGGTGGATATGATTTCTCAAAAACTAATGCACCGATCTTATTGAAATTTTGCACACTTCTTCAAAATAGCATTGACTAGTAATTGAACGAAGGTTTTTTTTCGATTACAACTAATTTTACAAGGCTATACGCAGTGTAAATTGTACCAAAAATTGAACTATTTTGCATACAACTCTGCCAAAAATTCAAATTAAAATTTTTTTAAAATCCTTCGTTCAATCACGAACTATACTTATCTACTAACAGAAATAAATTGGTTTTTCAATTGCAGATAAAGCCATCGTGAGTTATCCTGACCACCTCGAGGACACTTTTTTTTTGAGGGGTCTCCGGAAACCAGGTCCCACCGGCTGAATTTCCCAAATTTTTTAATGAATTTTTTTTTAATATTGTTGAAATGTTGCTCTTTCATGTGCTCAACATTTTGAATAAAATAATTTATATATTATAATTAAAAAAAAAATAGAGAAAATATGCTTTTTTTGGCTTCGAAACCCACGTAACCCCTTAAAGGTACACTCTTACAGAATAGAAAACACTTTTTTTTGTATATAAATGGATATTTATTTAAAAATTGATAATCGTATGAAGGCATGAAAAAAAAGTATGTCGCTGGCGTTGATAATTTGCGCTCTCCAGCTAATCCGAGGCAAACAATACAAAACGATTCTTAATCTGTATGAGTGTCGCTATCGGTCGAAATAGAATGATTATTTTATATTGCAAAATAACAAAATGGCGTCGTTTTTTGCAAGTGTTCGAAAAACACGTTTTTTTTTCGTCATAATTCGGGCGAAAATATTAGTAAAAATTAATATCTTTCAATATTTCTAGTTCGGGCGATAGCGACACTCATACAGATGAAGAATCTTTTTGAATTTTTTGTTTCAGATTACCTGGAGAGCGCAAGTCATCAACGCCAGCGACATACTTTTTTTTCATGCCTTTACACGATTATCAATTGTTAAATAAATATACATTTATATGCAACAACAAAAAATTGTTTTCTATTCTGTAAGAGTGTATTTTTAATGAAAAAAAAAAGTTTGTACCAATACGTTTGCAACAGTTTTCAAAAAAAAAAAATAGCTTATTTTTTGAGCCATCACAGTAGAATAGTCCCTTAAAGCAAGAAAAAAATAGTTGAGTCGGAAAACGAAAGCACAGTTGAGCGAAGACGCATAATTGGTTTGAAGGTTATGTCGAAACGCATGCACTGCATCTTCTGCCAAGAGGAATTATGGATGAAAAATATTAAACATGAAGAAAAACAGGGCTTGTCATCAATATTTTCCGTTCTCTGCCAAATATCGGTTAAGTTTGATTGGTAATAAACAAATTTTAATTATTATCTTTTTTGCAAACATTTCGTGCTGTATCCCCCCCTCCCCCCCAACATTATAAGGATATTTTGCAATATTTCGAAGCGTTCATCGATTGAGCGGAGAATAAACTTTTTAACGTGACTGTGGCGAGACTACTACCTTAAAAAAAAAACCCAGCGCATTACTCCTGTGCAAAGTAAACCACCGCGTTATAAATAAAATACCGCATAAATCTACTGTGAAAAAAAAGAGCCATAAGAGAAAGAGAAAACCACGAGAGAATTATGTTTGTTGTGCAACGGAGCTGTTCCGCCTTGTCCCGCCGGAATTTCTATCACGGCCGTAACGCCTATTTTTAAACTCCCGAGAAAAGCCAATAAGGAAGATACGTATATCATACCGAGGGAAAAAGTAACGACGTTTCGTGCGCGATTGCGAATAATCAAAAATAATCATGAGGAGAAGCCTGCGGGGCGTGAGGAAAGGAGCCGGCGTTAACGGAAGGCACAAGGCGAGATGAAGTGGAGATAGACGGGTTTCGTTCCGAGTGACGAACGAGAGACGAGAGTTCTCGCGTGTAAATGTAAATATAAATACACGCATATACGTGAACGCGTGTACACGTATATGACCGCGTCCTTTCGTGTACACCCCGTCGTCATCCTCGTCGTCCGTGCACCGGTTGGGTATAATAATGCCGTAATATGGTTAAGTGGTTCAAGGAGAAGAGTCGTGATATATGCTACGCTAGTGCCACCGCGCGCTCACACGTAGCACCCAAGGGACAACGTTTTTTCCGCTCGTTCGGGGTCTCAAACGCTACTGAAGAAAGACAATTTTCAAAAACACATTCAAAGCGCGATGCGCGCTTAACGATGGTCCAAAAGTTCGTTGGAATCGTTGGACCGCAACGAAAATTCTTTTCTACATTTTTATTAGTTTACAAAGTATTTTTTTCGCAGATTTAAGAGAGTGGGGGGGAGATACCTTTACGACTTTAAAAAAAATGGATTTTTTTTCTCCATAAAACGTTAGTCCAATGGCTTAAAAACATCGTACCAAAATTTTGAACCAAAATTCTAAGCTGTTTGGAAGTTGTAGCCACAAACGTGACACAACTTCCCGACGCTTGAGGGCACTGCATGCATAGTGTCGTGCGTTACCGACGGGGCTACCTATCTTTTATACTTTACTGTTTCCAAATGCGTCCACAGTTATTTTTGAGCACACCCAAAATACTCAAAGTGCCAATGAAAGTTTCACCTCAACGATCTGGATCTTGGCTCCGAAGCACTTGAATTCTGGACTGAAAATCGTCGAAATTGCATCCTACCTTGCGGCTGGACTATTCAACGAAGGATATACATCGATTTTGAAAACCATACTCGCATTGGATATCATAATTGGAACTCAGTGCAAAAATTACGCCAACAGCGCCGACGCTCGACGGGTACATTGCCAAGAGCGGCGCCAGCTCCTTATCGACCAAAGAGGCTCGAAAAGCATGGAAATATCAAATGACTGAAGAAAATCAATTGTTCGAAGAAGCTGAAGGCTTAGTATATGGCCCTGGAATCGCTGATTAGCCGGTAAGTAATTGTTATCATTGACTTTTTCCGTGATCAAACTTTGAACGCGTTTTACTCAAAACTACATTTTTCAAATTGACATACATCCTCATGTAAAAACTATTCAAACAATCTTAACCAAATTTGTCACACAACTGGACCACATCACTATCCTTTCTGTAAGTGTAATTGTTTAAAAAATCGGCCAAAAAAGTACTCTTCCATATCAAAATAGAAGCAAAAAATGTCATAAAAAATCAGAATGTCTATTTAAAAATGGTATAATTCTTCCATTTTTTAATTTTTTACTTGATTTTTAGGCTTACAGACAAACTATGAATGTTTTCAATGAAAATCTTCAACCCTATTGGTTTAAGATGAAAACAACGAGCACCAGAGTCTATGCCATTTTCAAAGTCCCGAGTCAACCTGCTCCAAATCCAGAGGGACATCTCAGCTATTTAAAAAAAAAAAAAATTGTAACTTAAAAAGTACGCTTTGTTAGACCAAAGTACACCCTAATAAATGCTAAAGTTGCAAAAATCAGAAATAATTATTTCCCTTCCAAAAATATTCCACAAAATCATCGATTTTTTAGGGTTGTAAAAATGATTGAGGGATTTTCGTAACGTGGATTTATCAAAAGAAATTCGAGCAATTGAAAAAAGAAAAAGGCATTCCATTCCAACGATCAATGTTGACGGGCCAGCAAAAGTGCTAATTTGCCGTGAAGGTTGATTAACGTATTGCTAAATGATTGGTTCAACGCGTTGACTTCAGTCGCGTGTCATATGCACATTTGATACGAAAGGTAAGCAACGCGCCGTGCGACTAAGCCTGCAACCATAGTATGCGCGTATGAACGAACAGTTGCACACTCGATTGAGCTTCGAATTGACATATCCGGGTTCGATGGATTTTCCCAATCTCGCTTTGTCCGGGATCCCATCGGCTCGGAAACCACCTTGAGGGCACGTACACCATCAACGTAATCTACTTGAAATTGGATCATTGGAATGCAACGATTTTTTTTTTAATTTCTTATTTTTATCAAAAATCATATTTTGTAGACTTGGGTTGTCGATCGCTAAATAAGGAGCCTGAAAAATGCTCGCGTGATTTTTATAGCTCAAATCTGTCAAAGGAAACTTGTGAACTCAAGAAAAAACGATATTTCGTCCAATTCCAACGCGATGCGAACTTTAAGAACACTCAACGTAATGGTGTACGTGCCAACGTAAAATGAAGCATCAGGTTCTGTAGAATTCACCGACGCAGGGCTTGACGATTTTCTTTTGTCCTAAATATTATTCATCACTGAGAAATATATGTTCGAAAGTTTTATCTGGTTCTCTTCGACTCATGTGTATACCTCGCCAGAAATGCGAATGTGATATGTACAGTTGAGTCCCGGTTATTCGGACTAATTGAGTCAGGGGTAGTCCGGAAAATCGGGATAATCCATTTTATGGTAAAATAAAAGTTGTGCTAACATACACTGCCGGCCAAAAGTTTGGATACACTAGTCGAAATTTCTTACCGCACTAAAAGTTAAATAGCCGACTCAAAAATAAAGATAATTGATAATTTCCCAAGTGGCGTTTTAAAGAGGACGAGTTTACCTTTATTTTGCTTTTTTAAAAAATTCTCTACGATTTTTTTTCGCCTCGGTGCAAACTTTTGAACATGGCCATTTTTTGGTCGTCGAAAATTAACTGCGAAGTTTGTGGACAATCTTTCCCGCGGTTTTTTCCATAGTAAACCTAAAAAGGATAGCAAAACCTACATTTTTATTTTTTAGAAATCTCGTACGATTTTTTTTCGCCTCAGTATTGCATTTTGAGCTAAAAAAGACATGTTTAAAAAAACGCGTCATCGAAGAACAATAGGGTTTCAGAGGAAATGTCAAAAAGATAAAAAGTTGCATGGGTTCACACTGGAGTGGCTAGAATTTTTTCAGAATGTTTTGGGAGATTTTTTTTTACCATTTTTGGTTGGATTTTTGATGAGTGGAGAGGCTCTACTTGGGAATTATGGGATCGAGGACAATATATTAAGAAAGGAAATTTTTATTTTTAATTAATTACAATTGTTTTAGAATTTAAAAAAAAATGATTTTAATTTGAAAAATAAAAAAACCGTCTAAAAAATTGTAGTTAATTAAAAATGAAAATGTACACAAATTTCCTTTCTTAATATACTGTCCTTGATCCCATAATTCCCAAGTGGAGCCTCTCCACTCATCAAAGTTCCAACCAAAAATGGTAAAAAAAAAGTCGGAAAAAAATTCTGAAAAAATTCTAGCCACTCCAGTGTGACGCCATGCAACTTTTTGCCCTTCTGACATTTCCTCTGAAACCCTGTAGTGACGCCTTTTGTCTAAAATATGTTTTTATCTAAAAATGCAATACTGGAGCGAAAAAAATCGCACGAGACTTTCTAAAAAACAAAAATATAGGTTTTGATATTCTTCTTAAGTTTACTATGGAAAAAAGCGAGGAAAAAATTTTCCACAAACTTTGCAGTTCATTTTCGTCGGCCAAATATTAGCCGCAAAATGGCCACGTTTAAAGGTGCATACTCCCGCGAAAAAAAACCGTAGAGAATATTCTAAAAAGGCAAAATAAAGGTAATCTTGTCCTCTTTAAAACGCCGCTGGGGAAATTCAATTATCTTTATTATTGACTCCGCTATCTAACTTTTAGTGCGGTAAAAAATTTCGACTAGTGTATCCGTTTTTCGAAAAATTTGTACTATTTTTTTAGGACTAGTACCCTTTTTCGAAAACGACCATTTTCGCCCTTTTTTGTTCCTTTTCTGGTGGAACCCGTTTACAGACACAATTTTTTAAATGCATTTCTTTGACCGGTATCATCATGGGGGAAGCTCAAGCTTCAATTTTGTTTTTTTTTTAAAGCTTCGTACGTTTTTTTTCTAAAGATATTTTGATTTTTTTTTTAAGAGACACTTTGAAAAATAACGGGTAACGCGAAAACGACAAGGATTTAAGGAAAACCTTAAGGCCGTCTTCTAGTCTAGAATTTTGAAAAAATCGATTTTTTTGCAAATTTTCAATGTTTAGTATTTCGAGAATATACCCTCCACAGGAAATTTGGAAATTCCAAATATTAACGGAGTTACAGCTGTAATTAGTGAGGTGGAAACTTAAACGGCGCAGCCGGACCGAATCGAACAATAGACGGTTCCGTCTGCTCGACTAACTTCTCATCATCAAAAAACATCAAAAGACTTCGATTTTGAAGAAGAAGGAGTATTTTATGCACCAGGAATCGCCGATTAACGAAATGTAAGTATATATACCATTATATGACTTAGACTGCCTGAAACTGTACTCGAATCTTTAAACGCGTTTTTCTCGAAACTACTTTTTTCGAGACGGTTGACATGATATCTCAAGTTGTAATGAACCAATTTACTTGAAATTTTTTGTGGACCTTCTCTATACACCCCTCTGTCGCCCCTACCAGATTTATCGCGAAATTTTGTTACTAATTATTTTTAAAAAATCAACAATCGTGAAAAAAAACGGCAAAAAATGACCTTTTTTTTTAAACAGCCGCCATTTTGCGAATTTTTTTTTGCCTGTGGTAGGGGCTATAATGACATCCTTACTAATTAAGAATCTATTTTTTTTTCAGATGACCAGGAGGGTTGGAATCATGTCAACCAGGAGAGGCCGTTTTTTTCCACCCCCACTTTACCAGTCTGCATCTACCAGAATTATGGATTTTTTTTTCGCCAATTTTTTTATACAATGTCAAAGGATGAATAAATATGTGGTAAAAAGATAGATACGGAAATATTTTTTGTTTTTTTTTAATCGCATGTTGAAAAATCTTCAAATGTTGGCCCTCTAGACTAGAAGACGGCCTTAAGATAGTAAAAAGTTGAATCGGTTTTCGTTGAGTTCGCGAGAATTTTTCAGATTTTTTTGAAATTTTTTTTCCACCTATTTTCGGTAAAAAAATCCGATGATTTAATCACCGTAAATCGAGAAAAAAATGTCGAAAAAATATCTGAAATAATTCTATTGCGTTGAAAATAGACAAATAAAATGTTTTCCTCTCTTGAAATTTTACCACGAACCCCTTAGTTCTCCAGTTATGGTAATTAAATCATCTGATTTTTTTACCGAAAATAGGTGAAAAATTCTCGCGAACTCAACGAAAACTGATTTAACTTTTCACTATCTTGAGGTTTTCCTTGAATTCTTGTCGTTTTCGCGTTACACGTTATTTTTCGAATTGTCTCTTTTCTTAAAAAAAATCAGAATATCTTTAGAAAAAAAAATCGTACGAAGCTTAAAAAAAAAACAAAATTGAAGCTTGAGCTTCCCCCTTTATGATTCCGGTCAAAGAAATGAATAAAAAATTTTTTGTTTGTAAACGGGGTCCACCAGAAAAGGAACAAAAAAAGGCGGAAAATGGTCGTTTTCGAAAAAGGGTACTAGTCGTAAAAAAAGTAAAAAAAATTCAAAAAAAAAAAACGGAATGAAGGTGAATTCTTCCCCTTCAAAATGCCGTTTATTAAATTCATTTATGTCGACTATCGGCGAGGTGGCATAAAAAATCGTTCCGGAACATTTTTGAATTTTTGTCCGGAAACTTTTCGCCGGTAATGTATACTATCTAGATAATATCTAATATATATTATAGTATTACATAATATATGTATTTAAATATATAGTGATATACACTGTGACCTCCATACATGCAACAGCCTCCCACTATGTGTCGAATATAGATCGGTGTAGCGCATGATAAGAGAAGCGCCAGGTCCTAGCGTCAGGCTGGACGCATGGCTTTACAATAAGAGTGGAATTGGAGGGGTACTGCTATCAGCTACGTAGACGTAGGTTGCGCAGAGTGGGCTCGAGCGGATACTGCGCCGTATCTATGTCCTGCAAGTGCGATCCGGAGCCGATTCCACCGCTGTGCCGATTATGGGGATCGCAGTGTATTTGTCATGGAATATACAACCATATATATATAATGTTGTATTTTTGGTTGTATCTTTTATTATTAATGTATCAGTATACATATACCTTGTAGATAAGAAACGTCGACAAATATTTATAAACGTAGCACGTACACGTACGCTGCAAAAGATACCGGAAAAGAGCCAGCGGTTCATTCACAGTTATTCTGTAGTAAATCGGTTTGATTGTAAACAATAAACATATGGATACACACACACACACATACAATATATATATGAGTCTATTTATGGATATGTATACATTACAGACGTCGGAGTTTATCAATGCACTGACGGCCGCAATATGAAAGAGAATGAGCCGCCCGCGTTGTGCGGTCACAAATATTGCGTAATATCACCTCGAAACACACATAAGTATTTATATACACACGTGTGTGTGTATGTGTGGGTGTGTGTGCACGCGCAAGGAAGCGACCACGCTCGTAGTATTCGATAGGCGTACGTTTGTGTTTTTTTTTTTTTATCTTCGACGTTCATTGACAATGAAACACACTTATGTGTGAGAAACACGCACGTATCTGGTCTCGGTATATAGGCTCTGCACTTTCGGTGTGCTCATTATTCGATGACACGTTTTTTTAATCAGCTCGTACAAGTGCACATGCACCAGTGGGCAAGAAAGTTTTGCTTCTACGTTCTGTATTGTCTGAATCAGACTGTTCGTGAAAAAATGCTGTTCGCTGATGCTGGGTAAAAAAGTGTGTTTGTTGGGTCTGGTATTGTTTCAATCTTGAACGACTGAATGAGATTATTTCCAGTGAAATTTTGCATACACGTGAAACACATCTTGTATTGCAGCCGACTACATGAATTATCCCCTAAAATTCAATTGGTTTGGCGAGGTTTTGTGATGAAATTGGATTTGGCTGTTTTTGTTTTCTGATATCGCGAGGGTGGCTGCTACGAGGAAAAAATGGAGGATGTGCATGGGTGAAGGATATCTCGAGCCTGTTATATGTAGACAGAGTATTTGCTGTGAAAACGTCTCGTTGTTTTGAAGACGTTGAGTAAGATACTTTCGAGCGAATCGTTGATTTTAAGAACAAGACAATCCTCGAAGTAACCTTTATATGAATATGCCTACATTTATCTATAGGTTACTTTTGAGCGATTAGGATTCACGTAATCTTGACGTACAGGGACAATCGAGAACTACGAGAATGGTTCTCAAAGGCTTCAGAATCATTTCTTCATCAAAGTTCAAAAGTTCTCGGCCTGCGGTACTGACGAGCGAGTAGAGTGATTTACGGTACTGCGGCTGAGGATGTTCTATTTGAGTTGACACAACGAAATATCTTGAAAGCGATGCGTTTTAGGAAAACGTGTTTCAAGCGAAAGTTTCACAGTTTCAAGGAAAGCAAATAATGGTATTGGATGCTTTTTATTTGGTAGTATTTTTCAAGGTTATTTCAAGGTTAACTTTAATTTTTTAAATGCGAACTTATGTTTTTGTTTCGGAATCTTTTTTGGGTAACAAAATACGTAACTTTTGTGTGAACCTTTTTTTTGTTTGACTGCGATTTGCGAATATATTTAAAATGTTTTGTTGAATTTTTATCTGGTTGAATATTCAAAACATCTTTAAAAAAAGGAAGCCAAACAGAAAAAAGTTTCGGACAAAAGTTACCTATTTTGTTATGAGAAAAATGATTCTGGAATAAAAAATATTGGTTCCCATAAAAAAAATTAAAAAAAAAGTTGCCCGTGAAATAACCTCGGATATTGTCACTAAATAAATAATAACCAGGAGAATCAGTTTTGTTCCTTAAAACTATAAAACTTTTGTCTGAAACTTTTTTTTTCCTAAAATACATCCTTCATGGAACATTTCGTTGTGTCACCTTCAATGGCACATAGTATAAGGGTGGATCAATAACTATTAGCACATTGGATCTTCGAAACTATAAGGTTCACAGAAATATTTGCTTAAATGAAATTGCACAGTACGAAAGGGGCCATCCGATAGCGATAATAGTTTTTTTGCAGGTGGAGGTACTTCGGACATTTGAAGGTCAACTCCATTTTTTTAAATGGTTCGGTATGTTTTTTTTTTCTGTATCATGATAGAGGAGCTTAAAACGAGTTCAACGACCTATAACATAAGGACATTGAAGGTCATAGAAAGTACAGAAAGGCGTTTATCTTACTATAAACGTAGTAATTTTATTTACTACCGAAACTGTAAGTATTATAGCCTTTCTGTACTTTCTATGACCTTCAATGACCTTATGTTATAGGTCGTTGAACTCGTTTTAAGCTCCTCTTTCATGATACAGAAAAAAAAACATACCGATCCATTAAAAAAAATGGAGTTGACCTTCAAATGTCCGAAGTACGTCCACCTGCAAAAAAACTATTATCACTATCGGATGGCCCCTTTCGTACTGTGCAATTTCATTTCAGCAAATATTTCTGTGAACCTTATAGTTTCGAAGATACCCAAGGTGCTAATAGTTATTGATCCACCCTGTATATACAAAACATAATTTACCGTGCGATCGAGCATGCGGTGCAATCTTTTCTTCGCTTGAAAAACGCTCTCGATAATTAATCGAAGGCTCGCAGATTAACAATTGAATTTATGTTTCTATCTACAATCAAACCATTTTCCAAATTGTATTTCATTTATACTTTTCGAAGTTTCTCCTACTCACAAAAAGAACAGTCGTTTGTTTATTTCTCGTTAACCTCTTTCAGCGTCGCGGCATTTCATTGGTACTGGTAATTTTACTTCTCGGCCGGGCCGAGTCGAAACAACCGCAGCTAGAGGTGCGGGCACGAGGATTTATGGGAGATGGATCGAAGAGACACCGTGGCCGATGATTATAGGACGGTTTTAATGTGACGTATACAGGTATAGAATGGTGAGTGGGTGTAGCAAGAAGGAGAATGGGGGCGCCGCGCGGTCTGGCACGCTGTCAAGGGGTGAGAGAACTTTGTGTCACACCCGCGCCGCCGTTTCTTTTCTCGCCCGTGCTGTGCCAACAATTTGCGCTCCGCCATGCGCAATAGAAAAAAGTTAAAATTCTCTCTATCTCTCTCTCTCTCTCTCTTATTCTCTCTTTCTTCCCATTATCATAAAAAAATACCGCGTAACGCTCGCAACTCGTTGCTCTTTCTTGATTAACCGAATAATAACAATAATTAAATTGGGATATGATAATAGAAATGAGGGATGAGAAAGAAATTTCATTTACGCAGTATTGTTGTCTAGAAATATGAAAGAATCGTTTTTTCATCTAATTTTATTATTCTGCAGACCTTTCTAAATATAATACGTCTGTGAAAACCGTTTAATGATACTCATAAAAAATTAGCAGAGTTATAGAAATTATAAGAAGTGCGCTTGGGGAACGCGGTCAAGGAGCAGCTATAATTTTAAACGCGTTTTTCTCGAAACTATGTTTGTCAAATCGGCAACCACGATATCTCGATAAATAATTGGTGGATTGAGTTCAGATTTTTTTTATGTAACTCGTAAAATGGCCAGAAAAATTGGAAAAATTTATAATCAAAGTTTAGCATGTGGCCGTTTTGAAAAATGTTTTTTTTTTTTGCTGAATCTAGTACCAAACATCACAATACTCATACAGATTAAGAATATGTTTGGTTTTTTTTAACATTCATACAACATCCATAACACTAGTCGCCAATTGGGGGGCGTTTTCCACGCACCATTTTAAGCAAACGTCCAAAAGTACATGACAATAGACTTTTTCTTTTTGATTTAAACATATTTTTCATGGATCAATAAACATGCGAAAAAAAATCCAGAAAGAAAAAACGAGAACAGTTCAAACGTTATTCCATCCAAAGAATCACCTCCAAAACAGCGTTCTAGATAACAATACTGCCTTAAAATGCGAGGCGAAGAGCAGAGATGTGCGGGAAAGTCACTTTTATGACGTTGAAGTTTACAACGTTGCGATGCAACGATTACTTTTCTCTATATTTTTTATTCCTTAATTTTTTGTATTATCCGAAGGCTTTTTTTTGTGCAAGTTGTGGTCGGAGATCTCTGATAAAAACACGGACAAACGTTGTAGTCATTTTCATAGTCTAAATCGGCCAAATATACTTTTGACCAACTAAACAGAATTGACTTCCGTTTCATTCCAACGATGTAAACTTCAACATCGTTTACTTTTTTCCTC
This sequence comes from Ophion ventricosus, assembly GCA_963932345.1. Lineage (NCBI taxonomy): Eukaryota > Metazoa > Arthropoda > Insecta > Hymenoptera > Ichneumonidae > Ophion > Ophion ventricosus. Next base: position 17,553,200 of record OZ010715.1, on the reverse strand, counting down.
ATTGAAAAATATGTTGTTACGATTGTGCCGTACGGAGAAACGAATTTGTACGTGATGCGTTTTCGGAGCGGACAGCGTAACCAGACAAATGAATTCACGTGGCGGCTCCAGCAAGTCGGAGCACAATAATCGATACCCTACAGCGCCACTACCTCACTGCTCGCATACATCTCCGTCCCGAGTATATCCCTGTTAATGCGCATGCAGCAAACTGTCGCAGCTTGTCCATTTAGCTTTCGCTTTGATATATATATTGTAATAAAAAGTGGGCTAATTGAATATTTTACACAGTGTTTTAGCTTAATTCTTGCGCACTGATTTATTTTCGTCTTTACATGTCAAAAACTCGTTAAAAAGGTCTAAAAAAGCCGCGATAATTTTTATTTGATTTATTACGGATCTTATATTATTATTATTCTTATTATAACAAGAGTTTTCGTTGTTATTGTTATTATCGTTCTTCTTGTTGTTGTTACTATTATTTATTATGATTACCCTTATAATAATTATCATAATCAGCAACAAGAGTAATAATAATGGTTGTTGTTATTACCATTATTACTATCGATTCCGCTATAATATGTATGAAATTAACCCTCATTTTTTTCAATTTGATTTTTTTCCTCCCTATGTATAATCGACCAAAGTATTACCGTTCTCATTGTTATTATTTATTAATGGTTTTTCTTGTAATAATAATCATAATAGTCATAATCAGAAACAACAGTAAGAATAATTGTTGTTATTATTATTATTTTTTTTATCGATTCGCTAAAATATGCACGATATTAATCGGCATTTTTTTCCATCATATATATAATTGATAAATGTACATTATTTTCGTATTTTATACAGCTTTTTCGATACGTATAAGTTGTTGGGGCATTATACCGCCAGACAATAAAATTCAAATGCATAATTTGAATTGAAATGACAGACCGAGACAATGATGCTGTCGTTTACATCGTTGGGGCGCAATGAAAATTAATTCATTTTAAGGTAGTAGTCTCGTCAAGACGTTTTTCTATCGATTTTTTTTTTATTTTGAGGATTCATTCAGGACACTATTAAATGATCACCTGCAAAATTTCAAAAGGATTCACTGTTACATTTTCGAGATATTGGCAATCAAAAATTTCATGGTTTTACACGTATTCTTATGGGGAGCAGTGGAAAATTTCACATTTGCATGCAATAACTTCGAAACTTTTCTGCAGATTTTTTTTAAATTTTCTATTACAGAGGAACATATGACGAAATGGGTAAAAAAAAATCATGACTTTTGACCGTCTTGTTTGAGAAATATAGCGATTTAAATTAAGCAATGTCTAGCGACGTTAGCGCCACGAAGCGACTGGAGCAGACTAGAACTAGATTACATATGCATTAGATTACTAGATTACATATGCAACTAGATTACAGTGCATATCCGTATATGCAGAGTATCTACGCATTAGTAGCCGGAATGGATAGTCTGATACAAAAGTGAGGGTTAGATAAACATTATATTAGGCGTTTTCATCATTACTTTAAAATTTTTTACATCCCGATAAGATACACAACCTACATTATAAGGATATTTCGCTATATTTCGAAGTTTTCATCGATTGAGCGGAAAATAAACTTTTCAACGTAACTGTGGCGAGACTACTACCTACTACCTTAATTGTTTAAGGCCTTAGGCCACTCTAGAAGCAAAAAAAGGACATATTTTGTCTTTTTCAGCGAAACCATAAAATAAATCGGTATTACAAAATAGGGGTTTTATGGTATTATACACGTAATTGACTATACAAAATTATTTTTTCACAGCGATACATGTCAAAATGGCGACTGAGCAGCATTTTTCCAATGACGCCTTTATTTCTGGAAGGTCGACGCCTGGAACAACACAGCTCCTATAACTTTTGAGTTATGATGAGACACTAAAGTTTTTTCGCTTATATATAAGAATAGCCATAGAAGTACGTAGGATTTTATTTAAATATTGTTTTTTGTCAAAATGGCGCATTTCTAAAACAAAAAGTATAAAATGCCATGAGAAAATCGTCAGAAAGTTGTTTATAAAAAAGGAACTATGCAATATAATTTGAAAAATCTTACGTAGTGCCTTAGAAATTGTAATTCTAAATATATAGTTAAAATTTGAAGTGAATCGGTTGAAATTTGTTTGAGTTATGAATCCGGCCGACTTGAAAAATGTATTAGGCGTTGGAATTAATTCGTAGCGTTTTACAAGAGATGGCGTAGGTAGTACAGTATTTCGTTGTTACCGACAGTAATATATTCACCGTGAAACAGCTATCATTGAATGTCATTTGCTGTACATAACCTCTTTTTGAATCGTAAATAACAACACTTTATAATTTATTGAATATGTCAACATTTGTGCCGAATAAAGTGTTTTTGCGGGGAGTTTTACTTCATTACCTTAATATGAACAAAAGTGCTGCCGAAGCTCATCGTATTTTAGTGGAAGTGTACGGTGAACATGCTCTAGCTGAGAAAACGTGTCCCAACCATCAACATCAGCGGCAAAGCCAAATATCCATGGGTCTAAGCTCCTGCTCTGTATTTGGTGGGATCAGAGGGGTGTAATTTATTATGAACTGCTGAAACCGAATGGAACCATAACTGGGGATCGCTACCGACTGCAATTGATGCGCTTGAGCCGTGCATTGAAAGAAAAACGGCCGGAATACTCCGAAAGACACGACAAAGTCATTTTGCTGCACGACAATGCTCGTCCGCACGTCGCAAAACCGGTACAAACATATCTGGAAACACTTAAATGGGAAGTCCTACCCCACCCGCCGTATTCTCCAGATATCGCTTCTTCTGATTACCATTTGTTTCGTTCGATGGCTCATAGCCTGTCTATGAGCAAAAGTTCACTTCTTACGAAGTTTGTCAAAAATAGGTCGATTCGTGGATTGCATCTAAAGACGAGGCGTTCTTCCGACACGGTATTCGTACCCTGCCCGAAAGATGGTCAAAAGTAGTAGAAAGCGATGGGCAATACTTTCACTAATGTATTTTTTTATTTTCATTTAAAATATTTTTTTTTTATTAAAAAAAACGCTACGAATTAATTCCAAGTCCTAATAGTTTTGAGATAAACGAGTTTAAAGTTAGTAGAGAGTCACGGGGAGAGTCACGAGATGAATCAAGAGGAGTTGCGCTAGAATTCGAAAATCGAGTATTTAGACATTTTTCACACCCATAATCTTTTGGAATATAATTTTATAGGTACTAAGGTACATTAAAAAAAAAAGATTATTGGAAAATCCTAGAGCGGCCGAAGGCCTTAACATTTTTTTTCTAACTCACCTTGTGAAAATCACTCAAACGTTTCTACGTATTTTTATTGGAGATTTACGACCTTGATTTGTAAAAAAAAAAGAAACGACTTTAAATACCGATACAAATGAAGAACTAAAAAAAGACCAAAAAAATCATTGCATTCCAACGATGCAAACTTCAACGTCTTCCGAGACAGAACGGGGGGGGGGGGGGGGGAGGAGCCGCGCGAAAGTTCCGTTCACGTGATCGAATTCCTTGTTTCGTACATTCGGTTTCGCCCCTGCTCGCAATTTCAAGCACTCGAGGTACTCGACGTCGCGTCTCGCGCTTTCTCGTTTGTTTTTGTCCGCCGTGTATTTTCCATTGCCAACCTACGGCGAGCTCCGACGGCTTGTCGACTCGTTTCGCTCGTTTTTTTCCCTTATTTTTTTCTTTGTTATTCGATTTATTTCCATTACGTTTCCGAACCGAACAAAATTAGATCCAGTCTCATGCAGTCAGCAGGGTGCTACCTACGATCGCATTTCGTTCATCTTCACGATACAGTTTATCGGGCTACAGAACGGTGAATCATTGGAAATACGGTTTCCGGAGATATGGAGATAAAAGGACAAGGTTATACGCGCGAAAAAATTGTTCCAACTTGTTGGTGATAATCTTTCTTTGTTCTTATTCTTATTTCTGAAACAATAATCACAACCCGAGCTATGATCGATCGTCAAAGTCAAATTAATTTTTCCGCAATCATTTCAGACTATTGTTACACTTCTTTGTCGCTATTGTCAGCTGTTATTGTTGTCATTCTTCGTTTTTCAATGTTCTTCATCATTCTTGTCTTTGCTCTTATTATTATCGTTATCATTGCTATTTACGATACTCGGATTCTAGCCAATACCTATCGTATAATAATAATAATAATGATAATTATTATTGAGACGTTATATCTTTTATGCAAAAATAACTTATTTGAATATTTCTGCGAGTGATCCGAAAAAAATATTTTTTCGTCTGCATCATTTACAAGTTATTCATTATTCGTCGATGTCGGTTTTGTTGTCATACACTTACTTTTATTGCTGCCATGATTTTTCATTATTATCATTATTGTTATAATTGTTATTTTATCATTGCTAGGATTTTTTTATTATTATGATTTTATTCTTAAATTTTGGGCAAAACTAATTTAAGCGAACACCCGAGTAGAAATCCTGCTCCGGCTACAAGAAACGCCTGATCAGGCATCCTGATTTCTTTTTCATGCCTTGATTAGGATTTTTTATCAAGCCCTGATCATTTTTGTGACACTTTCCCTGACTTCGGCCTGATCAGGGTAAAAAATCAAGGCTTGATCAATGAAAAAGATCAAGGCCTGATCAGGATAGAACATCAAGGCTTGATCAGTGAAAAAATCAAGGCCTGACCAGGATAGAACGTCAAGACTTGATCAGTGAAAAAATCAAGGCCTGACCAGGATAGAAAATCAAAGCCTGATCAGCGTAAAAAATAAAGGCCTGATCAGTGCAAAAAATCTAAGCCTGATCAGGGCTTAATTTTTCAAGGATTAATTGAATTGAAACATCATCGCCTAATCAGGATGATGGAATGAACCTCTGCTGTGGATGTCCTATTTATTCCTGAAATAAAAAATACCACGCGAACCCAAAATAGAAAAAGACACAAATTACAAATAACGTTGATACTTTATTTTATAAACTAAATAGGAATCTTGTTTATTACAAATTTTTCTTATTACTCTACTTTATCACATGTTTTTTATGTGTAAAATAAATAAAACTTTGTTATATATTTTTTATATAGCAAAAACGCGAAATAGACTTTGATATTTTTTACAAAAAACTGCAGGAACTTGGAAAACAAACAAAAAAACTTAGAAATGAAGTTAAACTTAGAAATTAAGGTTATACAATTTTTATGGAGCGACTTTTTCAGGGAACGTCACACGTTGGTTCTTCCCTCGACATTTGTCCCAGTCTTTTGCAGAATTAAACACTGTCCCAACGGCTTGCCCTATTTGTTTTGAAAGAACGTCGATGCCATGATCTCTATATTTCTAGATAACCGCCGCTGAAAAATTCGAAAATATTATATGTATCCCACTTAAGATTCACTTAAGATTCGAAATGCACTGCGAATGGGCATTACACTGGAATGTAATGCCCATTATGTCCGCAGTGCATTTCGAATTCGAAATGCACTGCGAAATGGGGCATTCGCATAAATGATCAGAAGAGAATTTTTTTTCTTAATTATATACAGTAATTATTAATTATTCCACGGATGACTTTTTTCATCGATCTTTGTTTACTTCTACGGCTATTTTATCATTATCATTATTTTGTTATATTATATTGGATTGCTCCGAGTAACGCAATTTCTCAGTTTGCACTGGATAGCGCTCCCCTACCCGCGGGGTTTTGGTTCGATCCTAACCCTTCGTGGTCACCCTGGAGAATCAACCCGTCGGTCAATTTTTGGCGCAAATATATAATAGTTCCCGGCTTCGAATGGGACTGTATTCATCATCTTACCTGGGGTTCGAAGTATCCTCATACCATAAAATTTACCCTCTTCACATATCGGAATAAATACCTTTTTTGGAACGTGCACTATGCTACTATTTTTTCCCAAAAGTAGCATATCTAAGGAGTATCACGTCCAAATTTTGGGTAAAAATATTGAAAATTCACGGAACTATGATTTTTTTTTAGCGAAAAAGTTTCTTTTTTTCGTTTTCATTTCTTTATGAATTTTTTTTTAACATGTCACCACCTTATTTCTTATAAATAAATTTTTCGTACATCATCGAGAAAGTTCAAAGCATGTTCCGTAATTTTTTTAACCACGTCGGACAGATAGTTTGGTGACAATACTTTTTTGAAAACCGACTGGGTAGAATCGACCCAAATGTGACCACCGCGATTGAATTTGGAAGTGTGACCACGAAGGGTTAAGCTAGATCGGAACATTATTATTATTATTATTAAACTTCATATATAATTCGTTTGGTGTAATGATAATACAATCGAAATCATCGCGGCACGCGTTGTCTCCTGCATCATCCTAACTATCTACTCTCCTGGTCAAACCTCAATATTGAACAACGTTGAAGTTTGCATCGTTGTAACGCAACGGAAGTCAATTCTTTCCAGTTACTTACAAGTTTCTTTGGCCGATTTACACTACGAAAATCACTCGAACGTTTTTACGTATTATTAGAAATCTACGACCGTAATTTGTAACAAAAAAAAAAGTCTTTCGTTAATGAGAAAAATAATTGAATTAAAAAAATGGAAAAAACTTCAACCTCGTGATGTTTGAATATATTAAAGATTTGCCTTGAGACCATTTCACGACGATACGTGACCAATTTCTCACGTGGCGTATAGTAGTGATCCCAATCGGATGCAAACGACGCGTGAGCGTTTGTGCCTCTTCGTTTAGTTTGACAAATTATGTACACGTAAACGTTGGATCGTCAAGTTTTCTCTTCACTCGTTCCTCCTGATCTGTCCGTTTTTTTTTATCAATCAATGCACGCGTGCCACTAGCAGGTGCGTAAATGAGACATTAATCGACCAACCGCGAGAAAACGTTCGAAAACAACAACAAAAAAGTGTATTGAGCGATGAGGGCACGAGAGCTTAGCGCCCACGCGAAAAAAAAATCACCGACCCCCAAAGATTGCGACATTCCAAGATCGTATCGCGCCTCGAGAGATCTATTATTGGACGGAAAGGCTTCTATTTTCATTCTAGTACATAACATACACACGTGTGCCCCGTGCATCTCTCATTCTGACTCAACCGAATGGAAAAACATTACTTCATTATTATGTTGAAGATTCGATCGTTAAAATACACTAAAAATGAATTTTTTGTTAATCGCCGATTTTTTTCACAGATTTCAGAAACAAATAATCGGTGAAAATTTTTTTTTTTTCAGCGAACTCATAAAAAATCTACAAGCTGAATGTGCAAAAAAAATAATGAATGATAGCAAATGAGGATGGAAAAAAGTGAAAAATAAATGTCTACAACGTGTTTTTTTTTGTATCCGGTGCGGGTAGAAGAGGAGGGGCAGGTTGCTCTCAGAAACTGTAGAAGTGAAAGGGTTTGGACCGTAAGGGGTCGCAAGGGCGTACGATGGAACAATAGAAATTAATGTATAAATACTAAATTAGGTCCGCGTATAGTCACTGCGGAAGCCCGCTAATTTCGTCATATCCGTAGGGATTGTTTGTCACAGCTTCATAGCTATTTTTTCTCTCTTCTTTTTTGCTTCTTAATATATGAATACAAGGATTTTTCTTTTTTTTTTTGCTTTTCGATGTATGAATACGAAGATTTCTCTTTTTTTTTTGCTTTTTAATATATGAATCCGAAGGCTCGAAAGTGCAGCTATCTCGTCTCGGCCGTTTGTTGGCCGAGGACGGCAGGACGCTTAAAAAAAATCAGACGCGATTCTATGGGACGTCGGCCGTATATGCAATGGACGAATCAGACGATGACGAGAGAGCTCATATATATATCTATATGCGTACACACACACACACACACACACACACTACACTCACGTATGTTTGCCCTGCTTCACTCGCCGGACACGTATGAGGTAAGCGATTTTTTTACGGCATGCCAGTAAAGGCAAATACGTGTAACAGAGTGGACCGCCTTGAAGAAGAAAAAAAATGTTTGTAAATACGTATACAGGATAGGATAGCTCCTCATTTTAATCGCTGATGCATCGTCGCAGAATTCGTGATATCGTGTGTCACCAGAAGAGCGATTTGTGTTTTCATTGTGTTGTACGTAAAAGAGTAATAATACTATACACGGTATTTATGACGTTTGGCACTAAAATAAATTTTTCCATTTGAATAACCACACTTTTTTTTTTCTTTTTTAGTAGAATTCATTCCGGGACGTCAGTGAGATATGGTACAATCTGAGGGAAAAAAAAACGTTCCATCGAACACATTTTTCATAAAACTGTACGAGCTCTTTTGGTTGGGATAATTTTGTTTTCGAAAAGTAGTATTTCCTTCATTATCACTTTCTTTTTGAATTATTGAAATTGAAAAAAATGATTATATAAAAATTATATATGAGGCTTTCCACGCCATTTCACCTAGCCCGTGACCCCGACCATTTTTTATTTTTCTGATTTTTTTTGTGTCATTGTACCCCATGCAACGAATATCCACACCAATTTTTCCATTTTTATCTCTTCACTTTTAGGATTCATAATTTTCCAAAAAATGTCGATTTCGGAAGTTTTGGAAACGCTGATAACTCCTGAACTAAAAATTGGTGTGGATATTCCTTACATGGGGTACAATTTTACAAAAAAAATCAGAAAAATAAAAAACGGTCGGGGTCACGGGCTAGCTGAAATTGCGTGAAATGTCTATATAATTATAATTATATATATATAATTTTGCCTATATGATAAATGCCTATATAATTATAATATATATATAATTTTTATATAATCGTTTTTATTAAGGTTTGTATGGTTTACTATTCTTATTCAATAAATCTTTTCTGGTATCCTTATTATAGTATAAAAAAAATATATATATATTAGGGTGTGGCGAAAAAAATTATCTCTTATCTCTGAAACAATATTATTAGGTATGCGTACCAAATTTGAATGACTTTTAGGTTGTATCGTCAAAATGCAAAGATTTCTTTTTTACCTTTTTATTCTTTTATTTTCTTCATTATGCAAAACATTTTTTTTTTTGCAACCTAAGGTCGTAGGTCTCTAATAAGAATAGGTAAAAACGTTTGAGTAATTTTAATAGTTTCCATCAGCCAAAAAACTTTTGAGTAATTTAAAAGGAATAACTTTCGTTACGTTTCTACGATGCAAACTTCAACGTCATAATGCAAACTTCAACGTCATGAGTTAGTCCCCTAACTCAAGACTAAGAGATGGGGTTATTTATCCCCCCCCCCCCTTTGATATGCACAGTAAGATTGCTCTTCGCGTTAAAACTTAAATGGCTCAATAACCAATTAATCTTTCTCAAATCCGCTTGAAGATTTTTCAAGCTGATCGCTACAGCTTTGCAAAGCTTCTTTTTTCTTCATCTAGACGCACCGATTTTTATACAAATTACAGCTATTAAATAAATACATCCATTCACGTTGGTAATAAAAAAGGCTTCTCTCATTAGCTGCAATTTCTGTTAATGATAACGAGATTCAAAGAGAAACTATGCGAAATTGCAAGAGTCAGCTTCACGAATCTTTAATCTAGTTTAAGAACTATTAATTAATCGTTGAGTTATTCAAATTTGCACATCAAGATTGAATCATCCGTGTAAATCAAATAGGGAAAAAAAATTATCCAGCCACTTGGACTTAAGGCAAAAAGATCAAATTTCCAAAGATCCATTTTTTTCCTCATTCTCAGAGATATAAAAGTCAAAGTTTACACTTTTAAATCTTTTTTATCATAATTTGATAATCCTGCAATATTTTCACATTTTGCATTAATATGTTTACAACCGATAAAAAATAATTGATTGAATTCATGATTCATTTTTAGACCTGCTCCCCGTTCTGAGAATAATCGCCTATGACTTTTTGTCTATATTTGGATGGATTCACCCTATGGATTCACGCACTAAACCAGGCTAGCAAAAAAAAATCCAATTTCCTCGGAATTTCATCTAAGATTTTGGCAAAATAACGCAGAGTGTACGTATACGAAGATTTGTCAGTCACCGGACACCACGGGAGACCGATGTCTGCGTACTTTCTCGTCGTGTCCCATTCACGGGCGGTCTCGTGGGACACACGAGACACCCGAGACGCTTCTCTATCCATGAATGTGTCTTTTTTTTCACGTCTGAAACGTTTCTGTAAATTATTTAGCGACCATGCACCATGAAAGTCTCATCAAGGTACGCTCGGTGCAACGTAAGTATGTCTACATCTGTTGTGTGGGGGAGGGGGGGGGGGGGGGGATTTGAACTCGAGGACATTAACCCTTCAGAATTCTTTTAACACAACTGCCTTAATGCCTGGCCGCGAAAAAATGGTCCCATTGCACACATGCACACTCTTGTACAATCAGAAAGAAACTTACAACTGCTATGGAGTTCGTCATATTAATTTTTGATTATTTTATTTTCATTTGAACATTACGCGATCAAAAGCTCGAAATGAGCTTGACAAAGTTATGGATAAATCGAACTTAATATACCAATGGATTCAGTGGGGGAAAAAATATCTGACAAGAAAACCGTTTCCGGTGTCCCCCTTCGATTTCGTTTATTTTTGGATATGTTATTCTTCATCGAAATCTAAGAGATACGTATTTTTTTTTATCGGCGGAAAAACAGTTTTAAGAGCTGAAACTCACCCTCAAAGGTAGGCACCCTCCGAGTGACTCTTGCAGTTTCGCATAGTTCCAATCAAGATATTCCAATGAAACCAATTCGAGAAGTATGGTTCTGGCGAATAATGAAAAATGCGCCTTTTCCAGTTCCGAGGGGGTGAATAGGGGTAAATCTATAGGGGTTGTAAGTAAAAAAATTCGTGTAACTCGAAAACTTTTTTTTTATCTCGATGAAACCCATTGCATTCGAAAGAGCTTGAAAAAGTAGAAGATACGGATTTTTGCGTTTTCCGAAGAAAAAAAAAACCTTTTGAGGGTGACTACCGCTGTATAATACCATTTCTGGTGTTCCCCTCCGATTTCAATCATTTTTGGATATGTTGTTCTTCATCGAAATCTAAGAGACACGTCCTTTTTGTATCGCCGGTAAAAGAATGTTAAGGGGTTAAACTCACCCTCAAAGTGTCTTTTGCAGTTTTGCACATTTTCATTCAAGTTATTCGAATGAAACAAATTCGAGGATAATGCTTATGACGAATAATAAAAAATGCGCTTCCATCAATTCCGAGGGGACGAATTGGTAGAAATTTATAGGGGTTGAAAGTCGAAAATATTCAAAAATCGATTTTTTTTTTCATTCTATCAAAACCATCTAAATTTAATAGAGTTACATAACGCCGGAGATACCTGTTTTCGAATTTTCCGGAAAAACATCGTCCCAGGGCGAACTACCCTTGTATGATGTCCGGTGCTCCCTTATCCGATTTTGTTTCTTTTGATCGATGGTGTTTTTCATCGAAATTGGCGTGACGCAAATCATTCAATCTCATTGCGAATGACTCAAAATAGACGTATTTCTATTTCGACGGTATACAATGTCGAGAATATTACGACGGTTGTTCGACGTCAACTTCATGCATCTATAACTGGACTGTCTATTCAACATAAAAACGAAAAGCAGTAACTGTTTTTTTAAATAGTAAAATTTAAAAGAAGTAATGTAAAAATCAACTAGAGAAATGCTTTGTTACAGCTGCGATTAAGATCGTTAATCGTCAGATAAAAATAGCTTCGTAATATTTAAACATAATGCGCTTGAATGGAAATTCGGTGGCGCATGTATACCTAGGCGTCATTCACCGGTAAAAAAAAGATTTTTGAAGGAACGTAAAACGGTATACCACTGTAAGCTTCGTCGTATTTTCAAATGCAAATCAATTCATTAGAATAAAACGAATCGTGTTTATGGTTTACAATTGTTAATCTTTTAACCCGCATAGGTGTCTAAAAATGTATGCCGTCGAAATAGGAATACGTCTATTTTGAGTCATTCGCAATGACATTGAACGATTTGCGTTATTAATTATTTAATTATTAATTAAATAATTTTTCTGTAATCGCTCACATTTTTTTCGCTGATTTAGGGTACGAAGATCATTTAAACGTTTTTTCCTATCTTTAGTAGAGATCTACGACCTCAATCAATGAACACAAAATTACAATTATAATGAAAATGAAGAAACTGAAAAAAATAAATAAGAAAAAAGAACTTCCGTTACATTCCAACGATGCAAACTTCAACGCCATGTTTTCGTAGTGTTGCCAGATAGAAAATTAGGAAATACCTCTCTGAACCAAGATCCAAAAAAAAAACTTTTGCCGACCGGTGTTATCAGGATAGTAATTAGATGCCAAAAGGTATTAAGGGCAATTTTCAAACGATCGAAGCAAAGAGAAACAATGAAGAAAGTTGTCCATTCCAGCTCATGTTTACGCGAGTCCGGATTTTCTCCATTAGCGTATAATTGAAAAATTGTCCGGATCTTCGCAGCCTTCATTGATGCAACAAGATTACGCATATGCATGATGAAACTCTTCAAAGAGCAGCCTTTTCTTGCGAATGTTTTAATTTTTTTTTATCGCGGTCGAGACGCGATATATTGTAATGTGAAAGGCGACGCGTAAAATTTGTGAAGGCGTGAACCGAAGGACCTATCAACCTCACGAAGGCCGTCTTGGTCGCGTCATGAACTAATCAAATTTTATTCGGGGGCTGCGATAATATGCACACACATGTGTGTGTGTGTGTGTGTGTACATATATATATATATATATATATATAAATGTGTGTAGGACGAATCTAATTGGAAGAGAGCGAATCACGGCTGTATCCGTGACCCCTAAGTACCCAATGCAGAGAGAGAGAGAGACCAGGAGTGTGACACTTCTGATGCACGACTTCGTGTAATCATTGTCATCGTCATCCATTTCCATGCGACTCGTATAATCGCTGTCGCCGGGCGACAGCCGGAAGAATCGTTTAAATCTACGGGTCGAGTACTCTCACCGAGCTCCGTTGTCACTCGGACGAATGATGGCTCTTCAAAATTCATCCGTTCGCACGGACGTATATTTAACTCGTCGTAGCGGTAAACGGTGCGGGACACGATTGGAAAATATTTGTGAGCAAAAAAGAAAGGAGACAAAATTAACAAGAAAAAACATGGAGTTTGAGAACGTCAATTTCGTATATGGATATTTTTACCTCGTGACGTCGTGTTAAGGGCATGAGCTTGAAATTTTAATAATGCGATTTTTTATTGAGTTGTTTTATAGACTGGAGTCTTAAATTTAAATTGTTACAAAGATTTTGTAAAAATTCGAAAAAACGACAAGAATTATGACAATTTTTGTGTAGGTTTGTTTCTTCAACTTTTCTTTTGCGCTTTTCTCAAAATTATGTTTTGTGAAAGAGTGTAAGTCGTATTTTAAAATCTTTCGTCCACTGGGATTCAAATTCGGACGTAGCATAGTTTATAACATTTTCTATCATATGGCCGGACGATATTTTTGTACGTTTAGCAATCTGATAAGAACAAATGATTAAAGGTTTTTTTCGTCGAAAATCCATTTTTTATTCTACAGTTTGCAATTCTTATAACTTTAAAAACTTCAAATACATATTCCGTCATACACAAGTTTTATTATTATACTGGAAGTACATTTTATTATTTTGGACGTCAGATTATCCTAATTGCCAGAACCGCCTACACCGATTGGATGGTCTTGAAGTTTGCATCGTTGGAATGCATTAAAAAAAATTATCTTTTAATTTCCTTATTTTCATTATCCAAACAAAGCTTTTTGCGTGGATTTATATTATAGATCTCTAAATAAACGACTTCAAAAATGATTGAGAAATTTTCCCAACAAAGATTGGCCAGAAAAAGTTGAGAAGTTGAAAGATGATAACCGTTATTGCATTGCAATTATGTAATCTTTTAAATCTCATCCGATTGGCCCTGCAGCAACGGCGGCACTTTGTTCGAATAATAATAACTTCATGGTTTATCAATATTTTCATTAAAAAAAAATGTATCCTTGGAAATGTATCAATTATGTGCAAATTTCCGACCTCGTCATCCCAATACTCTCATCATGGGAAAATATTGAAAATCTGTTTTCTGGGCCCCAAGCTCACGTCGGCCCGTTAGAAGAGCTGATCATTTCGAATGACATTTCAAACTCTGCGATCTTACATGCATTTTTGATAGTTTGAAAGAAATATTTTCAGTCGGATAATCCTTTAATAAAAATTGTTCTTGGACAAAACAGCATTTGGAATGACGAAAACTATTTTTCTCCAAGCTCCTGCCAAATGTTCTTTCATTCGTTAATAAATATATTCGTTATTTCTGAAAATTAATGTGCTCAACATCTTCGAAGTGGTTATAGCTTTTCCATATTTTTTTTTATTTATCAAAGCACTCAAATTCTCACCCAATCAAACTTTTGGCCACGACTCTATCCGCGAAATACATTCCCGCTAATGAAATAGATTTTATTTTCGTTCTCTGGCAAAATCGTTTTCGCAGACTTCCGCTTTTTTTTCCACTGTAATTCCATATAGGTGTATTCGAATACAAAAGATCGTACGGAAAACGATTACCGGAACAATCGAATGTTACTGTTTCTCAATATGCACAACAATAACTTTTGTAAGTCAGCAAAAGATGAATCCTGATTCATCAATGTCGACGTATATATACACACATACGTATATGCGCGCTGGTCTTGTTAAAGTGAGACAAGACAAGGCCCACAATTGTAATGAAATGCATGACTCAGAACTTGCGGGAGTTCGGACGCGATGCCGCATGATGACGACACATTCACATGTATGCCGTAAACAAGGGACAATTGTAAAAAGTATGCCAATTGTCCTTGACCGGGATAGTCTCGTTCGAGTGCCGAACCAAATTGCCGAAACGATGGAAGCGCGCGCGTTTATAGCACATACTGACGTACATACCCGTGTACACCCACATGTACAGGGTAACCCGAAAAGTGACGGCCAAATGGAAAATCAAGACGTCTTCTATCGCATCCCTATCCGAATCCCCCCACGTACGAGGTGTGTAAATTAAGTAACGAGACTGATTTTTTTTCAATCTTCATAGCAGTGCTGGAACTCGGACACCGGAATAGCCTTCAGCTGGTTGGTTACAGCCGTTTGAATGTTTGCGATTGTCCCAAAATGACGTCCGTTGAGGTGATTTTTCAATCTCGAGAAGAGAAAAAAGTCACAAGGACTCAAGTCAGGCGAATAAGGAGGCTGAGGAGCCACAGGAATGTTTTTACTTGCCAAAAACTCGTATATTGAAATTGCTGTGTAATAGCAAAATACATACACAAAAGAGAAAAATAAATAAAAGCCTATTTTACAGGAAAATTTGAAAAAAAATTGAAACAGGGTTTTTTCTTCGAAAACTAAGAAAGATCGTAGAACATACACGGGGATGATTCGGATAGGTATTGACACGAGGCATCTAGATTTTCATTTTGGACGACACTTCTCGGGCTACTGTATATATATATATATATATATTAGGATTATGCAAAAGAGACTGACATTTTTTTCTTCCGGGCCATAGCAAAAAAATAGTAAATGATAAAAAAAATCTCGCAAAAGGTTAGCCCTGTTTTCAAAGCGGTCTATTTCGTGTGGCGCAATCCATTTTCAGACATTTTCTAATTTTTGCTCAAAATTGTAGTTTTTCACGTCTTAAATGACAAGAATACTTACAAAGCATTTTCAAAAGCGAGTGAATGTGATTTCCAACGAAAAAAATCAATTTATTGATTCTTTCGAGTGGTTCAGAGAATTTAAGTTCACATGACGTTGAAGACTACATCGTTAGATCTAAGTCTACATACACAAATTAGTTTTTTTTTACTTTTATTTTCTCCATTATGTCCACTTTATTGTTACCCAAAATCACCTAATACAAATATAGTTTATCGATTGCAAATAAGAATGACTACAAAATGTTTGTGTTTTTCGTCCTCTAAATCCGACAAAAAAGATTTAGGCTATTCGATGAAGATTCATTTTCATTGCAGTCCAACGAAAACCGAATGCTCAAAAGACAGACTATGGTCCAGAATAGGAAAAACGACCAAAGTAACCACCTCCTATTTATTCATTCGCTTTTTTCACATATCTATTAATTTGTCTCCTCATTAATTTATCTATATACCTTATCATAGTACCACCAATTTATTGACTCCTTTATTCATTGATTTTTACGAAACTTGCTCGATTTTATTAGATACTTTGCGCCAGCAAACTCGGAGTAACTATAGGATCGGTGGATTCTCGGTAGGAATATAACGGAGGATCCTTGAATCCCGTGACTTCACGGATACCGGACTCGGAGTTCGTTGACTGCACGAGCAAGGGCTGCATAAAGACGGTGACTTGTGAGTATGTAAGAGAAAGGGGGAGAAGGAGGGAGAGAGAGAGAGAAAGAGAGAGAGAGAGAGAGAGAGAGAGAGAGAACGAGACATAGAGAGTAAAGGAAGCAGAGTGAGGAAGAAAATGAATGAGAAAATGATCGACAGAGAAAGGGCGAACAAGAGAGTGAGAGAGAGAGAGGGATTAGAAGTGGAGGAGTGAGAGGTCATCAGGGCGAGGAGCGTAACCGAGAGAGAGAGAGAGAGAGAGAGAGAGAGAGCCAACGAACCAGATCTGATGTGCGACATGTTATATACTGCATATGTTATATGTGTGGGTGTGTTCGTGTGTGTGTTGTAATTTGAGCTTAATAAAAGTGCACTTTGTAGTGATGTATTAATAAATAACATTTGTGTGTATGTATGTGCGTGTATATAGACGTGTGTGTGTAGGAATGTATAGTGGTTGTTAGATAAAATATAAGAAAGAAGGGATGGGAATTGAAAAAAATTCGTAGGAAAATATACACACACACAAAGAGCTTGAAAACATGCAAAATTATGTTAAATATTGCAAAATTGGAAAATTGCAAAAGTGGAAAACGATGTTAAAAAAATATAATTCAGCTTATAGAACTATCCAGTATCCTATAAAATGAAAAATAAAATGAATTATATTATTCTAATATGATTTTATCCACATCATGATGCAGTCATCAAAAACTTTTAACAGATACTGTAAAATCTCACTCGCGCAAGAATTACCCACGGACGCAAAGCCCGAAGAACTTCGCGAAGAGCACGTATATCGTGCAGTGCATCATATTCGTCGTCCGGTAATTCGTAGAAAGCAATTGAGAGTAAATAACCGAGGAAAATTGAGTTACTCGAGTCAGCTTAATTTCATTCAATAAGCATCGTCAATCCGCTCTTAATCTTTATTCATTTTGTTTCTATTTGTTGCCCCCTTGCAATCGACTGTGACAATATTCTTGCATTACATTTGCGAAGGGTAAAAAATTCTGATTCGCGCGAATTGATACTTCCGACGTGAAGATGATAACGGAGTTCCTTTCTCATCGGGATTTAAATAGTCCATTGATTCAATGATGATGGACAGTGAGCATCGATCGATCGGTACGTAATTTATTCTTTGGCCGATTATACATCGTTTGACGGGAATGAAGAACTTCCGGTTGAGATTTTTCAAATCAATTTTTCAAATCCGAGCAATCCACGGGAATTTTTGGTAGTCTTGAATGACAGGAAATACCGAGATTCACGAGTGCAATGCGCGAGGGATTTTATCAAGACGATCTTATTAGATGAGGTTGCAACGTTGAGATACAACGAATGTTTTTTGATTTACCGCGATTTCTTGTACATTTGAGCTCCAGTCGAATAAAAGAGAGGGTAAAATACATTTTGAGAATTTTCGATCAACGGGACACACACCCTCGTTGGGGGGTGAGGGTTGAAAAAAGTGTCATCTCCTGCAGTTTTGAGACAACCAATTTTTTTTTTGCTGTTGTATGTACTATGGCGCGAACGGAGCCTTAAAAAAAAATTTACGTTTTTAATTCTCCGGAACCGACCCTTATCAAGGGTGAAGGTTAAAAAAAATCCTTTCCCATGCAGTTGTGAGAGAACCAGTTTTTTTTTTAGTGGAGTTGTATATAATGCGGTTCGGAAGAAACTAAAAAAAAAAAATCAAACGTTTTCAATTGTCCAAAATCACCCTTTTCAGAGCGTGAACGATGAAAAAAATCTTATTCCCCGCCGTTACGAGACAGTCAGTTTTTTTTTATAAGCGTTGCGTGTACTCCCAAAAAAAACTTCCGAAAAAATTTCAAAGGTTTTAATTCTCCGGAACGTAGCCTTTTCGGAGAGTGGGAGGCCCCCATACCACTCCTTAGCGGGCTGATAGTTGATTTCTGTGATTTTGACATTTATTCAAGCGATTTCGAAACTCATCTGACTTCACGGGATTGCCAATGACTTCGATTGACAATACTAATTTCGAACAATTGGGAATAATTCTGCTCCGTTTTTCCGTAATTACAACACTTTCAAAAGGTTGGCTTAGGAAATCTTAGACGATTTTTTGAGATTTCTCGCGATTTCGAATCTAATTTCCATACCAAATTGTTGCTCCGATTTCTCACGAGTAGTTTCGTCACAAAGTACCTTATGTATATTGATAAAGCGCTCCCTCAGTTTCTCCCTTTTCCAACGAGACGTCTCTTCGACCGAGTAGACTACATTTCATCAGTACAATTCGTCTGAACGAAGCTACCAGGTGTACAAGTATGAAATGCGGATTTTTTTTCTAAAAAAAAAACACGTTAAATTCGGAAGAATTATAAAAAGTGCTTTATTCAAAGTATGCTCCATCGCTTGTTATACATTTTTCCCATGTTTCGGGCAATTTGTGAATACCACACCAGTCTTCCCCTTTTTCTGCGAACCATTCATCGAGCCATGTTTTCACATCTTCGTACGAACCAAAGCGCTGCTCAGCAAGTGCGTGACCCATCGATGCAAACAAGTGGTAATCGGAAGGAGCCAAGTCTGGTGAGTTAAGCCGCATGGGGTACAACTTCCCAGCTGAGTGCTTCGAACGTGTCGCAAACCGGTTTTGCCGTATGTGATGGAGCATTGTCATGAAGAAAAATGGCTTTGTGTTGCCTCTTTTGGTATTCTGGCCTTTTTTCAAGCAGCGAACGGTTCAAATCGGTCAATTGTTGTTGGTAACGTTTAGTATTAACCGTTTCCCCAGGTTTTAACAGCTCATAATAGACCACGCCGCTCTGGTCCCACCGAACACAGAGCATCGTCTTTCTGCCAAAGCGATTCGGTCTTGCGGTCGATGTGGATGTTGCTCCTGGGTCTACCCAAGATTTTTTGCGCTTGGGGTTCTCAAAATAAATCCACTTTTCATCCCCTGTAACTATACGATGCAAAAACGACTTCCTTTTGTACCGAGCGAGCAAAATGTCACATGTTTTTGCGCTTTTCCATTTGCCTGTCGTTCAACTCATGTGGTACCCATCTACCGGTCTTCTGAATCTTTTCCATCTCTCGTAGCCGATTGGAAAGAGCTTGTTGACTAACGCCCAATTGCTCGGCGAGTTGTTTTTGTGTTTGCGAATCATCTTCGTCCAACAATGCTTGCAATTCAACATCTTCGTATTTTTTTGGCGGTTTTTCATGTTCCTTGTCTGCAACATCGAAGTCACCACTTTTGAAACGCCGAAACCATCGTTCACACGTATCTTGCGATGGAGCATGTTCAACATAAGCTTCTCGAAGTAATCGGTATGATTCAGCAGCAGTTTTCTTCAAATGAAAACAAAAAATTAATGCTGTATGAGAATGCTCTTTGTTCGGTATAAATTTCGACATATTGAACACAACAACACAACACTATGCACACATTTTTCCAATTTATCACTCGTGCGCATCTGACACCTGTTGATGACACAACAAAATGGAGCAGTGTCAAATCTTTATAGCACAAACTGCATTGGTGCACCATCTGTTGTCTGAAATCCGCATTTCATACTTGTACACGTGGTACACTGTACTGGCAACATTCTAAATCTACCGAGGATTACAATTTCGTGAATGTCATGTCAGTTTGAGGACTCCTGTACTCCAGTCGCCATGGCTGACGAGTGTCTCGACGGCATCCCTCTTAGCAGCGAATCCCACCGCTGCAGTATTCATTGAGTAGAGTGCGATTGAATGGATGGAAAAGCGACGTACGACGCAATGGGCGCTCAGGCGTATGCAGCTACGCGACCAAAAGATAATGTACATACCATATATATATACACAGGGTGACGCGCAAAATGAAATCGAAAACGAAAATCTATATACCTCGTATCAATACCTATCCGAATTACCCTCATGTATGTTCTACGATCTTTTTTACTTTTCGAGAAAAAATAATTTTTTACTTCTTTTCAAGTTTTCCTCAAGCATAGGTTATTCTTTTTTTTTTGTGTACTTTCCTCGTAGAATATTTTTAACCCTTTGTGGTAACCCTGGGTAGAACCGACCCGTCGATTAATTTTTGGCGTAAATATATAATAGTTCCCTGCTTCGAATGGGATTGTATTCACCATCTTGCCTGGAATTTGAAGTATCCTCATACCATAAAATTTACCCCCTTCACATGTAGGAATAAATACCGTTTTTGGAACACGCACTATGCTACTATTTTTTTTCCAAAAGCAGTATATCTAAGGAGTATCACGTCCAAATTTTAGCCAAACTATGATTTTTTGAGCGAAAAAGTGTCTTTTTTGCATTTTCACCTCTTCATGATTTTTTTTTTAACAAGTAGTCATTTTATTTCTTATAAATAAATTTTTCGTACATCGTCTAAAAAGTTCAAAGCATGTTTCATAATTTTTTGAACCACTTCGGACGGATAGTTTGGTCACAATACTTTTTTGAAAACTGACCGGGTAGAATCGATCCAAGTGTGACCACCGCGATTGAATTTGGATGTGTGACCGTGAAGGGTTAAAGCTATCGGGAGTCATTTAGACTAGTATAGGTATTTTTTTTTATTATCTGAATTTTAATGACTGATCCTCTCAAACCTATTTTATTAACTTTTGATTAAAATCTAAAGCATTTACATTGGTGTTCAGTTGGTAATTGATTTATTGATTAACAGTGCACTTCATAAGAGTAATACAAGTAAAGTAAATCGCGAGGATAGTACATACACAAAAGGGAAAAATACTTCTTTCTCGAAAACTAAAGAAGATCATTGAACACACATGGAAGTAATTTGGATAGATATTGATACGAGACATCTAGGCTCCTTTTGGGTGTCACTTTTCGAGCCACCGTGTATGTGTGTGTGTGTGTGTAATGTGCCTCTAGTTAAACGCATGCCACAGAAGTGGGCAAAAAAAGGTCAGCGTGAGTAATCTATCGGCGAATAATTATTTTCCTCTAGGGGACTCGTCGCGTACAGTATTTAATGTATTTGATGGCGATATATATAATCCTACTATGATAACAATAATATTGATAATAATAGCTATGATAATACTTATTTCCCCCTTTACACTTGACCGGTAAAGTAAAACCATGGCTTCGTTTCTTCATCAGAGTCAAGTGCATCAACCCTCGAGTAGAAGAACTGAATATATCGAATATATGTATAAGTAAATACATAAATACACATATACATAGATATATAATATCGGTTAAAAGTTTTCAATCACTTTGGATAATTGCAAAATTTTCGATTCCTTTGGATAATTGAAAAATTATATTAAAATAATATAATTTATTTTATAGATCTATACAGTATCTTCGTACAATAAGAAATATTATTAATTATATTATTCTAATATAATTTTGCAGTTACCGAAAGGGATCGAAAACTTTTGACCGGTATCGTATATATATCTCTATAAATATATCTACAGTTAAAAAAAAGGAATATTATCCAGATAGACAGTCACGATTATCACGGCGTGCATACTATTGATGAAGTAAATTTTACAGCATATTGACTACATGTTGTGATGCAAAGCGATGAGCCCAATTAGTATCATGCATTTACAAAACATTTTGATCTTAATATGTCGTTTACAAATGCATCGTACGTTTAGAGCACGTCGAACTCATATCGCTGTGCTCAAGTGTCCGCAATTAATATCCTCAAATTTTACGTCATTGAAGTCATGTGTAGACATTTTGATGTGTATTCACTATGGTAACATCAATTGTACTCATGAATTGTACTGAACATGAACGCAATTTCGTTTACGTTGGTGAAGACATTTCATAAGCTCATTCAGTATCATGGATTTGAGATACATCTTGACTTAAATTGGTCGTTTCGAAATGCATCATCCATTGACTACAAGATGAACTCATAAGAGGGCAAATTTGAATTCTACAATGAATATTTGCCGATTGACGTCATATGGTAGTCATCGAATGATTTTTTTTGTGTATTCACTGGGTTAGCACTGCCCGAGCAGAAATTTGTTCAGGGTGAAATCCGGACCGGATCAGGCTGCCACAATAGCAAATCCGGGCCGGATCAGGCAAATTTAGTCCGGCCCTGATCAGGGATGTAACGCTTTTGCAAATTCAGGTCCGGATCAGGCACCTTATCAGGCTCTGATCAGGCGCTTTATCAGGCCCGGATCAGGCACCTTACCAGGCTCGGATTAGGCACTATATCTGGCTCGGATCAAGCAACTTATCTGGCCCGGATCAGGTGCCTCATCCTGCCTGAGACATGCGTGTCATCTGGCTCAATCATTTGATTAATTTTTTGTTTAAAAATAGATCAACATTTATTAAATTATTATCGCAGTTACACGTTATCAAGTTTACTAACGTTATTAAAAATATGAAACATATGAAAACATTTTTTTTAAGTTTAAGTTTTTATTTTACTTGACTTGATCGTTTAGTTTTTGTTCCGGTTTTGGCGATGACCGTCCCAATCTTTCCGGCCCAATCGGTCCGGCGCAAATCATGCGTGCCTGATCAGGGCGCCTTATTGATACCTGATGAGGCTTCTATACGGCGCAAATCATGCGTGCCTGATCAGGGCGCCTTATTGATCCCTGATCCGGCCCTGATGGATCCTCAGGCAGCCTGATTAGATTTCTGCTCGGGTGGTAGTAGACATGCCATGCAAGCAGTACGACGGCAATATGCATATTTCTCAGTGACACATCCCATGAGCGCAATATGACGGCGATATGCGTGTTTCTCTATGATACATCCTATAACGGCGATATGCATGGTTCTCAATGATACATTCGATGAGCGCAATATGACGACGATATGCAAGTTTCTCAGTGATACATTCGATGAGCGCAATATGACGGCGATATGCATGTTTTTCAGTAATACTTCCTATGAGCGCCATACGACGGCGACAATAAGTACTATATAATGAAATAAAATTTCAATAAAAAATCATTTCTAAGAATTTCGTGTTTTTTTATTCAAATGGATGTATCATACCTTCTTAAAAAATTGAACATTTTTTCATAATTCCTTTTAATGCATCTGGATGTCTTTCTTACATTATTAAAATATTTAGCAAGGACAACAAGGTATTCATTTCATATGATACATGTAATAATAACTGCAGTCATTCGTTTATTTGTATCATCATCAAAAGTCTTGAAGTCGTAAAACTATAATAAGAATACGTAAAAACGTGTCAGTTATTTTTACTGCCTAAATGGGCAAAAAAAATTCAGTAGTCAAAAAGAATTAATTTTCATTGCTTTGCAACAATGCAAACTTCAACGTTTACCCACTTATTGACATTAAAAAAAATGATAAAACTAAGGAGCGAAAAAAGGAAACTTACACAAGTGATAGGATGGTTAGGTAGGTAGTGCGCTCAGCTCTAGAATTAGAAGACGTAGGTTCGAAACCGAGGCTAGAAAAAAACTTTAATGAGGCAGAACACGTTTTAATCCAATTATCATATATGTAGCAATATAAGTAAAGCATATGGAAACGAAAAATACTAACAGAATTTTTTTTTTATTCATAATTTGTAGACTTATTAATTTTTTCATTTCAGGCACAGATCCGGCAGCCTATACAGTATCGTAGTACGGGTTACGCCCTCTAGCGTCCATATAAGCACAACAATTGTATCATGTCATGACGCCAATATGAGCTTCATATGAGCACTACAATTTTTTCACGCCGTGACACTCATATGAGTTCCAAATGAGCACAACGGTGTTACGTCACGCCGTGACGCCTATATGAGCTCCATATGAGCACTAAAATTTCTTCACGCCGTGACGCTCATATGAGCTCCATATGAACACAACATTTACGTCACCCTGCGACACCAATATGAACGCAATATGCACTCCCTTATTGTTGGATATTCGTGACGCCGATTTTGCTAGTGCTGATGAATTCACTGCATGCATACTCGCGTGAGAACAACTTTGCTTCAATTGGATGTTTTATTATGAATCGTTATGTGATGCAAATATGACTTGAAGGTGAGCACTCATAAGCGACACATAGCTGTGTTAATTTATATGCATCATAGACAATGCCCATATGATGCCAATATGAGCTAACTGTGTCTATCTGGGTAGGAACTTAAAACTATACATTTACAAGCGTAGCACTATGTTGCAGGTCTTCTTTTTTCCCTCAAATTTACCCTGATACCTCCTATCAAAGATAGGAGGTATCAGGGTAGATTTGTATAAATCGGACCGGCGTTTCAATCGTATATGTTTTTTTTTCTTTTCTTTTGACATGCGCGTAACAACAATTTTCGAATGTTGGGTTCGTGTTATACAAGAGAGCGAATACATCGACTTGTAACACATATAATTTTCATTTACAATCGAAGGAGTTGCGAATAACAGCAAAAGCCCTTAGAAGGAACGATTTAGGCAAGTCTACGCCGGTTTTTGGAACGTCAAAGAAATTTGAGTGCCCACTCTTTTTGGCCAAGGCTGTGTCCGTATATATATAACACGTGTGATTAAGACTCACTTGTGGAATGAACGAGCCGAGAAATACTTGGGTCAAGGTCGAAGAGCCATATAACGGCGTTATCAGCACAATGATTACGTATAGATGCATGTGAATGAAAAGCAGCGCTTTATCACTGCGCTTGATGCGCGAGATAAGAGGAGGTTCAACGGTCGAACGCGATAAAATTTATTCGGACACGTAATATCGAGAGCTCGCGTAATTGAAGCGGCGAGCGATTGAGCAAATATACAGCTTACGCGAAAGATCGTATTTTGTGGGGTGCACGAAAGAAAATAAAACTTGAAAATAAAAACAAAACGAAAAGGAAAATACAACGGTGGAAAAGAAATATTGTCGTTTCAATTGTGGATTTATCGGCGGTGATACTTGGATTGAATTGGAATGCAAACAAGCAAATACGAACGAACACAAAAATTGTTTGTACATACTCGTATGTGGAAGAATCTCTTTCTTCCTGAGTTATTACGGAATTTGTTGCAATTATTCAGGAGATTTGGGATTTTTTGAATTTGTTCTTGCATACAATGGGAGTATTGTTTTTTTCATCGTACGGTTGCAAAAAAAGAGAGCGAGAGACGAAAAAAAAAACCAGAAAGAGGAGAGAATAGAGAACGGAGAAGAGAGATACAGAGAGAGAGCGAGAGGAAAACGATTTTAAAAAGAGCGAGAGAAGGTAAAAGAGAGAGAGAGAGAGAAGAGAAGGACAGAATGGTGGAGAGAGAAAGAGGTGAGGAGACAATGGAGAAGAAAAACACACAGAGAGGGAAGACAGGGAGAGAGTGAGAGGAGGGGGAGGGGGGTAACACACAGAGAGAAAGGAGAGAGAGGGAGATGAGAAAAACAAAAGGAAAAAGGGAGAGAGATGCAGACAGAGTCACCACGTTGGATGGAGCATTGACCCCCGATCTTTTGCCTCGACATGCGTTCTCGCGAAGTAATAAGACAAAAGAGAGAGAGAGAGAGAGAGAGAGAGAGAGAGAGAGAGAGAGAGAGAGAGAGAGAGAGAGAGAGAAAGAGAGAGCACGCACACACATGCAATGTGTACACTATCGACGAAAAGTAAGTGAGACAGGGGAAGGAAACAGGCAACATCGACAAGGAAGACCGCGCAAGTGTTCCGTGGATAGCGCTCTTACACAATCGTTCACGTTGTGTCACGGTTGTTTGTCTACAAATAGCTATACACTAAACGAATGTGCGCCCATTCAGAGATATACCTATATTTATCTACACGGTCCGGTAAGAACCCGCCTCGGTATTGTGGTTTCCGTTATTCACTTTCACACTCTTCCTGGTCGCTCTGCAGCTTTCCTGGTTCTTTTTTCTCTCCGAGAAACTTTTTTCTCTCCTCCGCTTCTGTCCTTTTCACCTCTTTGTCTTTGCGCACTGTTAACTCCGTTCGAATTTCACAGAGTTCCATCGAAGTATATGATCAGACGCAATTTTGTGATAAATCGATAAACGAGTTGTGAGATTGCGCGAAATTTAGAGTTTTTTGCAAAAAGATCGTCTGTGAACTGATTGCACGAAAACAAAGAATTTTTTCGATTGAAAATTTGCACGTCAAATCTACGTTTTTTTTTGTTACTAAACGTGCTCCGAAAGGGGAATCTGGAATACACGTCAAAAGTTACATATTTCGGGATGGGTCGAGGAAAGAAAAATGAGATATGGTATAAGAAAAATGCATGCCGAATTTCAGCTCTCCAACTTAAAAGACCCCGTTTGATTTATACGGATGACGTTGAACCATTAATGGTGCGTCCAATTGCTTCCTTGAGCTCCGGAATGGTCTGTGGATCATTGGCATACACTTTTCCTTTCAGAAAACCCCAAAGACAGAAGTCCGATGGCGTCAAATCGCACAATCTTGGTGGCCAATTCACATCGCCGCGGCGCGAGATAACACGACCATGAAACTTCGTCTGCAATAACTGCATTGTCTCACATTGCATGTTCAGAATTTCTATGCGTTGCTCGATCGTGTAATTCTCCGTGACTAAACCCTCATTACATCCTGATACCGCAGTTGTCAAAGATTAGTACTCTACGTTCGCCTAAAAAAAATGGCGCGCAATTTAAAATGTCAGGTCATCTTCAGACACCCTTTACATGCATACATAGTTCGATCCTAGAATTTTACACTGAAAAAAATTAAGGTACGGGCTGTGATTTAAAAAAAAAAATCTTGTCTGTTTTCTTTTTGTGTCGCAAAACACTGATTTACGTACAACTGAGAAAAAAAAGACCCCGAAACGGACGCTGGGGAAGAAAATTAATAACTTATAAGCGCAAAAAACGTATAAGTGGAAAACGTAGAAATGAAACTTGATTACATTTTTTTAAGGCGGAATATGCCGTGGCCAGAGAAATATGACGTATAAGTGCAAAGCGTATAAGCGAGGTTCCACTGCATTACCATATTTGTTTTTTTTTTATATATATTTTTATATCTTCTTTACATATACACATAGATATGAGATCAATTTTTTTGCAATTACTTCGTTTAATCGGCTTCACAATGAATTCCGTCAGATTTACACACACACACACTCATACAGCATACACATACATCTATACATTCATACGTATACTACCAACGAAAAGTTTGGAAACACTTTTCGTGATTTCTCGACCAGAATCAGAAATAAAAACAAATATTCTAAGTACTTTTAACAACTCCGCGTGATTTTTTTAATCCAATTTCTTCCTACAGGTTTTCGTGTTTTGTTGTAATTTTCGAGTTACATCGGGTTTTTAAAAAAAACTGTGCAATTTCAAAAAAAGCTGAATGATCTTGCGGGATCATTCAACTTTTTTCAGATCGGGAAAGACATTTTTTTTAGGCAAATTGGATTTGAGTCTCGATCCTTTCGATTACCTCAAAAGCACAATTCTCATTTCCCGATAAATGAAACGCAAGATTGTAAGTACACAGGGGAGTCGCAGGAAAAAGCAACGACGTTCAAGATCTGACGAGTAAAAAAAAAGGTAGTAGAGTATTAGGAAAAAAGCGTAATGGAGCTTGTTTTTTTTATTTTTCAAAAAGAAATTGAGTTTTTCTTGAGGCTTTTTTCTTTTGCAGAGTTCTGAAACTTTTCGTCCCGATCGAAAATTCGAAAAGTGTGTGTGTTTGTGTGTGTGTGTGTGTGTACATGTAATAGAACAAGGCATAGTCAACCCGGTAAAGAGTGTCCAATCTACAAATATTAAACAGGACACAACGTCGGTGCGACTAACGGAGGAACTTGATGAGAGCTTCGAATGGCTCGTGTGTTGGAGGGACCATAAGTGAGAACGTCGTTTGCCCATATGTGCCGCGAGAGGAAGACCAAAGGGAAGAAAGAGCGAAAGCATCGTGCGAGAGGAGGCGTAAGCGCGTAACGCACCGCGACGATAGCAATCGTGGACAAACATCCCCACAGCAAGAGAGAGAGAGAGAGAGAGAGAGAGAGAGAGAGAGAGAGAGAGAGGCGAAGCTCATAAAACGAGATGAGCGTGGTCGTAAGTGTATAGTGGCCGAGCACTATTTCTAGGCGTTTTATGATTATTATCGTACTGAATAGAGCGTCGACCGGACCGGTCTTCATTAGCCGTCTACACACATATATATGTATATGTATGTATGAGAATTGGTCATTGCCCGAGAGAACGTTAGACGCGTTTTTCAAATTTTACCCCATCGTGCACGTACGATTATATACAATTCGTCCGTGTAGAGGTCAATTTTTTGCATCGTACAAAAATTAATGCAAGAAAAGCATACAGATTAAAAAAGGTCAATAGTTCGTGTTAGTGTTGAAGTTTGCATCGTTGGAATGCAACGGAGAGTATTTTTATTAATTAATGTTTATTATTATACATTATAAAAATAATCATTTGTAGGTCTTCAATGAATCGTGTTAAAAAATGATTGAGGCATTTTTGTCGGTAAAATCTGCCGAGAGAAATTTAAGGTAGTAGTCTCGCCACAGTCACGTTGAAAAGTTTATTTCCCGCTCAATCGATGAAAGCGACATATTGCGAAATATTCTTATGAGCTAGGCTGTACATCTTATCGGGATGTAACAATTTATAAAGTAATGATGAAAACGCCTAATAGAATGTTTACCTAACCCTCATTCTTGTACCAGACTATCCATTCCGGCTACTCATAAGTAGATACTCTGCGTATACGGATATGCACACACTACTGTGATCTAGTTCTACTCTGCTTCGTGGCGCTAGCATCGCTAGACATTGCTTTGTTTAAATCGCTATATCTCTGAAACTAAACGGTGAAAATTTATGATTTTTTTTAACCACTGCGTCATATATTTCTCTGTAATTGAGATTTTTTTTTTTAATCTGTAGAAAAGTTTCCCAGTTATTGCGTGGAATGTGAAATTTACCATTGCTCCCCATAAGAACACGCGTAAAACCATAAAATCTTTGATTGCCAATATCTCGAAAAAGGAACGGTGAATCCTTTTGAAACTTTGCAGCTAATCATTTAATAGTGTCCTGAATGAGTCCTGAAAAGTAAGAAAAAATCGATAGAAAAACGCTTTGGTGAGACTACTATCTTAAGAACATTAGAAAAAAGAATTCCAGAAATTTTCTAATACTGAATCTTCCAATAAAGGTTTTTTTTACCTTTCAGAATTCAGGGGATAGAATTCCTAAAATTTCTAGATCCTGAACCTTACAATGGAATGTTTTTTTTACCGTTCAGAATGCAGAAAAAATAATTCCTGATAATTCCCGATCCTGAAACTTCGAATAAAGCGTTTTGTTTTACTGTTCAAAATTCCGCCAAAAGAATTCCTCTAATTTCCTGATCCTGAACCGCCTAATAAAGGAATTGTTTTTACCGTTCAGAATTTGGCAAAAAGAATTCTTGAAATTTCCTGACCCTAAACCTTCCAATAAAGTGTTTTTATTTACCGTTCAGAATTCAGAAAAAAAAATAATTCCTGAAGTTTTCTGATCCTGAATCTTCCAATAGTTTTTTTTATCGTTCAGCCTGAAGTAACTGTGATCAACAAAAAAATGTGTAAAACGTCAAAAACCCAATAAAAACCATAAAGGAAAAAAATTGCCGTGTGTAATTTCCCACGAATTGAAGTAATACTTTTTTTTCCTCTCATTTTCCTCGTTCGTATCAAATCTTCATCCTTCATAGTATTCGACCCCACGATATGTAAGTGGACCGAAAAAAATTTTTTCGATCGTATCGAGCGACAAATTTCAACAGAAAAGCCTTATAAGCAATTTGACGAGTGTATTTTTGACGAAAATGGATATACCGAGATGAGGCACGCAGTCGTGTGACGAGTGTGCACGTAGCGTTGGTACAGCTACGCGCGACTATAAATCCTTTCGAACCAGACACAGCGGGGAGCTGAAGACGAGCGAGACAGACTGAAGATAGAGAGACCACTGGACACTGTGAGAGATAGAGAGGAGAACAAATGACCTCTTATCTCGTCAAATTATATCCGTCTGCGTTTTAGACGGCGGAGTTGCGTTTGCTGCGAGCATTCGAAAATACAGGTACCCAATGTACGAGACAGTCACGAGCCGTTGGAGAGGAGTACGAAGAACGAGGCGAAGGCTAGTGAAAGGCTAGTGTAGTTCACGGTCAATCTTCAAGTCATCTCGATGCGGCAATACCTTCATTATCGTATCTATCCATCTACATATTCTACATATATATATACATATATATATATATATATTCACGGTTCCGTTTGAGTCGGCACAATGAAATATCTCGGGAAAGTTGCGTTTTAGGGGAAAAAAAATCGTTTCGAACAAAAGCTTCATAGTGTCGAGAAACAAAATGACGCCGGGGGTTTTAGCATTGAAAATACTTTTAAAGATGTATATAGGGGCTTTGATTTAGCGAAATGTCACACGAAACTAACGCTACCCCCACTCTACTGCCGCTGTGAGGTAGCAAGGTGGGGGAAGCTGCGACATGGTAAATGCCTATGATTTGTTGAAAAATGCTGCATTACATGTAGTCATTTGTGGTTACAAGTTCTAAGTTTCAATTTTGGTGTGTACATTACAATGTTGGTGGGTTTGTATTAGGGTTTGTTTGGGTTTGTTTGTGTTTGTTTGTTTGGATTTGTTTGTTTGTGTTTGATTGTTTGGGTTTGTTTGTATATGGTCGTTTGGGTTTGTTCGTTTGGGATTGTTTCGTTGGGTTTGTTCGTTTGGGTTTGATGGATGGATGGATGGATAGTGAGAGAGTGAGTATGTGAGAATTTGTGTGAGAGACCTCGAGAGTGAGAATGTGAGAAGAGAGTGAGCGAGAGAGAGAGTGCAACTCATATTATTTGCATGTACCTTTTTTTATCACTCGAAAAGTCTAATTACATTTTCAATACCATGAAATATTTGCACTTTGTGTAATATCTGTAGATTTTTTTTCTTATTTCGCCGCAATTTTCAAGATTATTTCGAGGTGAACTTTATTTTTTTTTTTTAAAGCTTACACCTGTCGAAATTTTTGAAAATATCGATTTTTAGTTTTCGAGACATTCTCAAAATATAACATTTCAAAAATATTCTCTAAAAATTTCGAGTCGGTCCGTTCGAAACTGAAGGAGGTATGGGCGTTTATAGGTAGGATTAAGGGTTACACCACCGTGGCGCTCGGAAAAATAGGTATCAACATTTTTTTTTATTTGTTCATAAAACTATAATGTATTTGCAAAAAAAAAACATAATTTTATTTATTAATAGTCGCGTCCAATAAAAAAAAATGCTATACCTATTTTTTTCGAGCGCCAAAGTGGTGTAACGCCTTAAAGGCGTTTTTCTAAAAATTACTTTTTTGAGATCGGTGAACTATAGGTATCTCATAAATCACTGCACCGATCAATTTAAAATTTTTAAGTTTCTTTTACATGTCAACAAGCAGTGCTTGAACGTAGGATTTCTTTTTTAGATGCATAGGTTTTCTTAATGAATGAAAATGCAGCATTTCTTCACCGAAAATCGATCCTTTTACTTTGGACCGCTGCCATTTTTTTCAAAAATTAATATTTTTTTAAATCCTATGGTCAACCACTAGATAATTTCATGCAAAAACTAAATACGTTTTATTTATTTTTTATCTCGGATGATTTGTTTCTGAGCAGCAGTGGTCACCGCAAAGGACGTTTTTCAAACAGCGGTCTGCACAAACCAGTGTATCTAACACATTTATAAATATTTTTCAACACAACAATTATATAAGATACTCAAAGCCATAATCTTTAATGTAAGAAAATATTGAAAACTTGCGCACGTTATTTCTGATAAAATTTCCGCAAATTCCGCGTTTTTCCGGACACGAGCTAGGTGTAAACGCGTTAAAAAAGAACAAATATTTTGTTATTTCACAACCACTTTTTGCGTAACAAAATAGGTGATAAATAATAGATAGAACTGACTGTAAACTTGGGTTGCGCTCCAACTATGCAAATTTCAATATCATTACACCCATACACGCATATGCATCCGTACATTAAGCGTACATGTCTTTTCCTGTGTATTCATCAGCAATAGTTTGAATACATAAGAGAGAGAGAGAGAGAGAGAGAGAGAGAAAACCTACGTTCGCAGTAAAATCAATTTTTCTGCACAACCGGCACACAATCTTGCCATAATGCGAAAAATATATGAACACACGTGCCATATATTTCATTGTACACATTGGGCAAGACGAGCATCAATGATAAAGAGTCATATTTGTCATCCTCTATAGATATGTGCACACAAGTGCACACATGTTCGAAAACGAAAAAAAAAAAACGACGGACAGTAAAAAAAAATAAACTATTTCAACACCACAGACATCTCGAAGCCCTGAGTACATTTATGAGATGTACGTCCATACCAAGATGGTGCACGTTTGCTTGCGTGCCTCGGATCACAATAAAAAAGCAAAGTCTAAAAGTATACCTCAAAAATTACCCTCTCAGTGAGAATACCGTCTCGAGAGAGGTAAGAGCTGGGAAAGCAGGGGCGAGAAAAAACTTTCGACAACGCGGGAGAAGAGAGTGTCGAAAGGAGTCCGCGCGTGAAGCGAGAAGAGAGAAAAAGAAAAAAAAACGAAAGTTGCTGCACAGCAGAACCCGAGACGAGGAGAGCTCGTCCGTGATCGCTTCTTATCCCTGGCCGACTCGGCTTTGTATATGCCAACCGGATACCCCGTATGAACTTAATGTGTACCTATCTACACGCATACCATCATTTGACTCTTATACTTTATATATGTACAGTAGCAAGACTGGTGGTTGGCTGGTCGGGATTCGGCTCCGGCGGTACTTCGAGTTAAGCAGCGATGTGCATGGTCGATACTCGGAGCGGTGACCGCTTCGGCGTGCACTGGCTGGCGCATCAACCTGTTAGCGGAAGGCCAATACTTCTGAGATCTTGGTATTGGTATACTTGAGCTAAAAGTGTGTGCACCAGAGAATCAGAAGAATATGGGGCCGTCTATACCGGTACGGGTTTTTCGCAGTTGCCCCGTACCCTCGACAAATGCGGTATAGTGTAGCTTAACGGGTTACACCTAGCTCGTGGCCGGAAAAAGTGGAATTTTCGTGAATTTTTTCTGGGTAAACGTGTACAGGTTTTCGATTTTTTTTTTTTTTTTACATTGAAGAGTATGGTTTTTAGTATCTTTTACAATTTTTGTATTGAAAAATATTTATAAATGTGATAGTTACAATGGTTTGTGCAGCCAGCTGTTTGAAAAACGTCCTTCGCGGTGACCACTGCTGCTCGGAAACAAATCATCCGAAATGAAATAATCAATCGCATTTAGTGTTTGCATGGAATTATCTGGTGCTTGGACCAAGGATTCAATAAAATATTGATATTTGAAAAAATGATCGCAATCCAGAGTGAAAGTATCGATTTTCGGTGGAAAAAAAAACGCTCCATTTTCATTCATTAAGAAAACCTATGCATCGAAAAAAGAATTCCTTCGTTCAAGCACTGCTTGTTCGTATGTAAAAGAAGCTTGTAAAATTTGAAGTTCATCGGTGCAGTGATTTTTGAGATATCGTGGTCACCGATCTTGAAAAAGTCATATTGAGAAAAACGCGTTTAAGCTCACTGATTCACAGAACCTAACTTTAATAAGTTTCGATACCGTTCGTTAGCTGCAAGAGTGGGGTTGAAAGTACAATGAGTTTTCGACAGGCTGCCAACTTTTTGTTAATAAAATTTCATGTAAAATTGAATTATTATTGGACAATTTCCCAACGCATAATATTGTTGAAAAATATTTCCAAGCCGGAAAATTATTTTAATACTTACCTTCTTTACAATTAAATATAAATTTGTTCCAATTAATTGTATTACTAAATGGATAAAGGTTAAACGCGAACATAAAAAATTTCCGAAACTATGTTGTAAAACTTATTGATTTTTGAACAGTTGATGCATCCTAAATTAATCTCTCGGCGATATAAATTTAAACCGCCTACAAGCATTTCTATTTTGTTATCAAAAC
The DNA here is from genome assembly GCA_963932345.1 of Ophion ventricosus. Lineage (NCBI taxonomy): Eukaryota > Metazoa > Arthropoda > Insecta > Hymenoptera > Ichneumonidae > Ophion > Ophion ventricosus. The sequence continues at coordinate 17,518,747 of OZ010715.1, read as the reverse complement.
TTCTTAAGCGCCCATAGCTCCCTCAATTTTAAAGGGATGAAATTGAAATTTTCAGCGTTTAGGGGAAGTCCGGGCAAAGTGAACACCTTAAGCTTTCCGTGATTATTGCCGATCATGTACAATAGAAGAAAATTAAAACAATTATCTGAGATTAGTCTTTATTTAATGAACTTTCGAAACGCGTCAACAATTTTCCCTTAATTCTAGTTTAATTGGTTGCTATAAGTCAAATAACAAAAGAAGTCAAAGTATCCACTTTGCCCGACCCCCCGGGTAAAAGGGGATACGGCATAACGACAAAGTGGATAACAACAAAGAAATCTTTGGAAACGTAAATTACTAACAAAATGATCTGTATAAGGCAGCGTAAGCTAACTGGTACTTTGTAGCTGTTCCTTTGATGGATTCTCCAACTTTACATAAATTGATTGCTGTTTGTACGACGTCTGCACTTCAAGAGCTTTGCGTCGTCTTTTTTTATGGATTTATTAACCATCTGAAATGAAATATGCCGATTATTATATATAATGAATTTTTTTACGATCACCAGGCAAAGTGAATACGGTATTCACTTTGCCCTATTCGCTTTGCCCCACGTGGTCACTCCTGATTTTATCCCGTTTCAAATAAAAACTATTGCTTTGGGTCTCGTTTTCTACACAGTGTATAAAGCTACATAAACATACATTGTAGCCACCCAAAAACAAACGACGATAAATAAATAAATTTCTTGTTATTAGCAAAATAATTTCCTTGACGAATGAATATTTTTCAGGCAAAAAAAAAATCGTCGTCTCCTGGACGGCGCGTGAGACGATCACTCACCAAAGTATTTGCCACGTACTGGGTGACGATGGGCGAACGTTGCTATAGAAATGTGGCGATCGACAAACGCATAATTTGCGAGTGGTGGCGAGTATTCACTTTGCCCGGGATATTCGCTTTACCCGGACTTCCCCTATTCTTTGAAATGTTATGATTTAAAAAACATGATATTTCCAAAAAATTCAACTAGGTGTAAGCCTTTAAGGCCTTAGGCTACTCTGGAGGCCAAAAAACGGGGATATTTTATGCTTTTTTTTCAACGAAACCATGAAATAAATCGGAATTACAAAATAGGGGTTTTATTATACACGTAATTGACTATACGACATTATTTTTTCACCACGATACATGTCAAAATGGCGATTGTGCAGCATTTTTCCGATGACGCCTTTATTTCTGGAAGGTCACGGCCGGACCAACAGCTCCTATAATTTTTGAGTTATAATGAGACACTAAAGTTTTTTCGATTATATATAAGAATAGATATAGAAGTACGTAGGATTTTTTTGATATATTGTTTTTTGTCAAAATGGCGCATTTGTAAAACAAAAAGTATAAAATGCCAGGAGAAAATCGTCAGAAAATTGTTTATAAAAAAGGAACTATGCAATATAATTTAAAAAATTCTACGTAGTGCCTCAGAAAATGTAATTCTAAATATACAGTTAAAATTTCAAGTTAATCGGTTGAAATTTGTTTGAGTTATGAGTCCGGCCGACTTGAAAAATGTGGTTTTGAGATAAACGCGTTTAAAGTTAGTAGAAAGTCACGACATGAATCAAGAGGGATTGCGCTAGAATTCGAAAATCGAGTACTTAGAAATTTTTCACACCCATAATCTTTTGGAATATAATTTTATAGGTACTAAGGTACATTTTTAACAACAAAAAAAACGATTTTTGGCAAATCCTAGAGTGGCCTAAGGCTTTAAGACATCTGTGGACGCAACAGAAGTTAAGTTAGATTAGTGAAGTTCGGGTAGGGAGCGATAAGAAAGGGTTCAATTGCGAACGGTAATACCTATAAACCCGCAAGGAAATACGTTTAAACTCAGAAAATAAAATGATATATATATATATATATATATATATATATATATATATATATATATATATATATATACACACACACACACGTGGGTGTATACCGCTTACATAATTGCGTGCCCATTACATAGTCTTGTGCATGACATCACACGTTGTCGAAGCAGCGTGTGAATGACAGTATATGCATACCATAAGAATGATCTATTCCGCATTACGGATTCCGATGCTACGTGAGAACACGCCGCAATGTGTTTTTCAATAGAGAATTCATCACCTTGTACCCTCAATTCGTTACGACGGTATATATAGATTTACGTAGATGTACGTACATACATATATATATATATCTGTGTGTGCGTGTGTGTGTGTGTATGAGTGTGAATCATGTGGCGTAGACAAATTTGCATCTTGGATAATATTGATGTTCATGATAATGATTATGGTAAGGGAGAGCTGGAAATTAATCTTACGACGCGGTAGAAGCCGTACCACGTGATGTATGAGTGCTTGAGAGAGATAGCTGAAAATTTTGAACGAAGCTCTCTCAATGATGACGAATTTTTTGGGCAAAAGAAAATCTTCAAGCTCTGCGTCGGTGAACTCTACAGAGCCTCGTGCTCTGTTTTTTTTTTTTCTTGAAAAAACTTAACCGTCTATGAGAAAAGTTTGTTCGAAAATTTGGGAGATTATGTTGACCTTGATATGGAATTAACCCTTCGTGGCCACACATCCAAATTCAATCGCGATGGTCACACTTGGGTCGATTCTACCCAATCAGTTTTCACCAAAATATTGTGACCAAATTATCCGTTCGAAGTGGTTGAAAAAATTACAGAACATGCTTTGAACTTTCTAGATGATGTACGAAAAATTTATTTATAAGAAATAAAATGGCGGCATGTTAAAAAAATTCATAAAGAGGTGAAAACTCAAAAAATACACTTTTTCGCTAAAAAAAAAACCATAGTTCCATGAATTTTCACCATTTTTACGTAAAATTTGAACGTGATACTCCTTAGATATGCCACTTTTGAGAAAAAATAGTATCATAGTGCGCGTTCCAAAAAAGGTATTTATTCCGACGTACGAAGAGGGTAAATTTTATGGTACGAGGATACTTCAAACTGCATGTAAGATGGTGAATACAGTCCCATTCGAATCGACCCGATCGACGGGTCGGTTCTACCCAGGGTGACCACGAAGGGTTAATGAGCCAGTGCATAAGCTTGAAATGTCAGAACTACGATTTTTTTTTAATTTCGGGCTTTTATAGTCTAGGGTGTTAACTAGATTTCGTAGTCAATCGTTTCTGTGCCAGAAATTACGTAAATACCAATGTCTTTAATAATAACCTTTGAATAAATGTAAGCATATGTACGTAAACATCGGTCTGGGGCCATTTTATATCATCGAATCAACGATGCGTTAAAAAGAATTTGAAGAGGTTACGTGGGTTTGAAAATTTCAAAAAATCCATTTTTTTTATTATTTTATTATCTAATAGTACAATATGTCTAGAATATTCTCACAAAGTTTTAAGTCAATCGGCGTAAAAGTCTAGGAAAGAGAGCCTTTGGGAATTCCCCCTGGTGGGAAAGACCGGCCGGCAGCGACGCAGTTATACGCATTTTTCTCAAAACACTATTTTTGAAGTCGGTGGACACGATTTCTCAAAAACTAATGCACCGATCTTATTGAAATTTTGCACACTTCTTGAAAATAGCATTGACTAGTGATTGAACGAAGGTTTTTTTTTCGATTACAACTAATTTTACAAGGCGTGGTGTAAATTGTACCAAAAATTGAACTCTTTTGCATACAACTCTGCCAAAAATTAAAATTAAAATTTTTTTAAAGACCCTTCGTTCAACCACGAGCTATACTTATCTACTAACAGAAAAAAATTTGGTTTTTTTAATTTCAGATAAAGCTATCATGAGTTATCGTGACCACCACGAGGACACTTTTTTTGAGGGGTCTCCGGAAACCAGGTCCCACCGGCTGAATTTCCCAAATTTTTGGATGAAATTTTTTTTAAATATTGTTCAACCGTTGCTCTTTTATGTGCTTAAAATTTTGAATAAAATAATTTATATATTATATTTAAAAAAAAAAAGAGAAAATATGCTTTTTTTGGCTTCGAAACCCACGTAACCCTTTAATGACCGTTCTCAAAGCAGCCAAATGTGCTAAAACGAATGAATAACGACATTGCATAGATACGACCAATCAAAAATATATTTTTTCCGCACACACACACGCCCAAAAATGTTGGAGCATTCGTACAACGCAAACAATAATCATGGCCACGAAAGAATCGATATCTCGAAGGGCTCGAAAAGGTCCTGAATCGTGCGGTCTGTGCTTTAGGGCACCCCCGGGGATCATTCCAACGCCCACGAGGTTCGCCCGGGGATAAAAGCGATTTTTCTTAGTCTCAGTTTCGACACGTAAACTGAATACAAGCACACCGCAGACACAGGCGCACCTGCATGCGGAACCTGAACCTTCCAATAAAGTGTTTTTTTTTTTCTTCTTTCCAGCCAGCCTAGAGCAATTCCGATCGACAAAAAAATATCTTCCAGTCGGAAGAAAAACGGCAATAAACGGAGTTCTTTGGCAACCAATCCATTACGTTTCAAACAAGAACGGAATAAAAATAAAATACAAATAGAATACGATGGAGGAAAACAGAAAGTTTTTTTCAATTGAAGACAAGTCCTCGAAAAAAAAAAGAGAGAAATAACGTAGCTGCCGGTCTCGATCGATTCGTAAAATTCCAATTCACAATAATAATGTTCATAACAACAATAAATCAGTAATAATCATAAGAATAACGATAACAATAGCAATGGCAATCATAATGATATTAATCATTGTGATGATGATGATGATCAAAATATAATCATTTTAATGGCGATTATAATGATAACGATCCAAATATATGACATTGAAGTTTGCATCGTCAGAATATGACGAAAAAAATTCTTTAAAAATTACGCAAATATTTTTTGGCCGAATTTTGGCTGTAAAAATCCCTCGAATGTTTTAACGTATTCTTGTTATAGAGATTTTCAACCTCAATTTGCAAAAAAAAAAAGGCTTTGAATAATAATAAAAATAAAGCAATTAAAAAATGAAGAAAAAAAAGTCATTGCATTCCAACGATGCAAACTTCAACGTCATTAAAATATAATAACATTAATCATCATCATAATAATGATCATCGTTATAATCGCCATTATTGTTATTATCGTTATTCTCGTTATAATTGTTATTGTTATTCTCATTCTGTTCGTCATCATTATAATTTATGATCAAAATTATAACAATAATAATAATATTAACAATGATAAGTAATTTTAATAATAATTGTAATAAGGGCGGAAGTGCGGCTTTCAGTGCGAGATTCGGGCTTTTCGCATTGGCCGCGATCGATGCCGGCGTATCGCACGACGTATATGTAGGTCAGACTTAGGTGTGTCGGATTTCTCATTGCGGGTCTCTCGCGAGCACGGAACCCACCCCCGTGTTCGCCGGTACAATCATACGCCGTTACGTGAAGCTGAACTCTCCGTAAGGATCATCGTGTTCGCTCTCGCATATGTACATGCGACATCCAACATGCATACAGCACGTAATTCCACCGGAAAATATTTTTACAAGCGGTTTATTTTCATCGAATCGAATCGATGTGTGTGTACGCGAATCCTCGTCGTTGCGGCTCTACGTGTTCGGGATTCTCCAATTCATCTGACCGAGGTCGCAAGATAACGTATATAAAGGCGTGACCGTATTTCCGTGTAGATGTGAGATGAGCAAATCGATTTCGCTGTGCGAACGTAATCGCTCGTATAGCGCGGTACGACGGTTCGTCTTTTTAATCATCTCAGTTTTTTCATTGATTTTACTTTTATGAAAGAAAAAAAAAAATTCATCTAAATTCAAATTTATTTTACTCCAGTCCATTTCATTGTATTTCTTCCTTTCTCTCGTTCTTTCTCGACCTTCCTTTTTACGATCGCTCGTATAAACGTCTCGAGCGTGCGATGTTTCTTTTTTTTTTTTTCTTTCATTTCCACGTTTTTTAAAATTATTCTCGTACGGTCTATGGCATCTTATTTATTTTCTGTATTCATTTGTTTCTTCCGAGTCGTTACTGGTTTTTTTTCTTCCTTTTTCTTTTTGCCATTGACACGTTCGTACGTAAGACTTCTTTTTTTTTTTTTTTGGTCTTGGAGAAAGCTCGCGGTCAGTGGGATAGTAGAAAATAAGTCGTTGCGTCGTGTTTTGACACGCGGATAAGCTTGCGTATATATTTACGGTGTTGAAATGTCATTTCGCTACATCAGCGAGAACGTGTCACAGTATTTTTTTTTTTTAATGGTTTTTATTCGTACCGAATTGCGCTATCCCCATTTGTTTGCGTTTGGTTTGATCCTGACAAGAATGTATCAATGTAAAAAATAAGAACGACGCAAAAACTATTTTTCGCTTATTTTAAGAAATAAGAAAGTAATACATTTTCAAATTGTAAAAATTTAGGAAGAAACGAAGGATCCCTTTTTTATTGTTAAAAATGAGAGATTGAGAAAATGTTTTCTTTTTACCTGTACAAAAGGGGTAGAAAAAAACGCTTGGTTTTTATCGTTAAAAATTATGGAGAATGGAAACTACTTGTTTTTTTTTGTATTGTAATAAATCAGGAGAAGTGTAAAATGCTTGTTTATTTATTATAAAAAATAGGAGAGAAAATTATGATTTCATTGCTGTCGAAAATAATGAGTGGAAATAGAATGATGCTTTTTCTTCATTTGAAAAAGACGAAAGAGAATGATTATTCT
>OZ010715.1:17353766-17511832 GCA_963932345.1 Ophion ventricosus | reverse complement strand
CCTGACAATTAAAGCCATCGAGAGATCCACTAAAGTGCGAAATTCTCAATTCACACGAGTGCGCATGCATTCAGAGATAAACATAATTGTCGAAGTACTGTCATGAAACAACCGAGCTTTCATTGTAATTAAGATTCCGAAATATTTTATTTGCATTTCTAAATGAAAAAGGATTCGGCATTACGTTCAACCACTCCACTCGCTATTTCTCAATTCTTATCCTTATCGGTGTATCTTACATCATTAGGTGCCAGCTTTTGGATGATGCTCTAAGAATACATCTTCGCGGACAGTATGCTCGCGTTTACCAACACAGGTATACCGTTCCATAGCTCCGTCAAGACTTCTTCACGTTTCGACCGAAAAAAATTCCGTCTTCCTCGGGGTTGATGATAAGATCGAAATCAGATACGTATTTGATTTCCAACCTTATCGCGATGACCCCAGCCGGCCACAATAGAGTCATCGATCGCGATACATTTTGTACATTCAACAAATTACGTTGCAATGTGAAGTATGATAGATACGTACATACTGTGTACGTGTATGCAGTACTGGCCAAAGTACGAAATGGGCAATACAAAGTAAACAGCAAGCTGCGTATTTTATTTTGTCCGGTCTAGTGTTTGTGTGGGATGAGCTTGAAGTTTCCATCATTGGAATGCCACGTTTTTTTTTACTTGCTCATTTTTATTAGTATGGAAAATTATATTTTGCAGATTTGGGTTGTGGATCGCTAAATAAGGAGCCTTAAAAAAATGATTGCATGATTTTTATAACATAAATCTGTGTTTATAGTGAAAGAGAGAAAGAGAGAGAGAGAGAGAGAGAGAGAGAGAGAGAGAACTCGAAAAACGTCTGAATAATTTTCCGCGATAAAATTGAAGTTTGCATCATTGAAATGCAACGAAATTTACTATTTTTCAATTACTCGATTTTATTTTGGCAAATCTTCGTTACAAAAGTCCCTTAACCATTTTTCAACTCGCTTATTTAGAGATCTAGAATTTAAATACGCAAAAAAAGATTTTGGATAATAATCAAAAAGAGGAAATAAAAATATAAAAAAGAATTTTCGTTGCAACGATGCGAACTTCGAGACCGTTCCTTTTCGAAAGGCTTTTTTTTTTTGCAAATTACGGTCGTAAATTTCCAATAAGAATTCGTAAAAACGTTTGCCTGTTTTTGTAGTCTAAATAGGCTAAGAAAACTTTCCAGCGACTAAAAAGAATTGATTTCCGTTGCATTCGAACGATGCAAACTTCAACGTCGTCTTATCAAGTCTATATTCGTTTGCAACGGTTTTCGCTTGTTCGTCATATATGTCCATAAACGTGTGGTGTGCGCCTGTGCATATTTTATTTACCTATTTGCGTTCCTTATCTGCTCATTTTCCCATCATGGAATACAAATTTCCAAACGGTCTCGTTGTTTTTTTTTTCAACTTCTTTATCTTCTTTCACCCGAACACATTATCGGTTTTATACAGAACTATACTAGCCTACATTTCTAACAATAGCCATTCATGACGTGTGGTGTAACGTAATATATATATATATATATTTTCTTCCACTCATGGAAAATCATTCGCGAGGGTAAGATATATTTTTGAAACTTGCGTGAGCAGTGGAAAGTGTAAAAAAAACTGTGATAGATCAACTTGTTGAACGGACATCATCGTATGAGAATCATTTTGATTTTTCTCATAAATTGCTCCACCAGTATGTGAAATATTTCGGGAACGATGATTGCTCGTGAATTTGCGGTAAGGGTCAATCAGGTTTTTGTCGGGCTCGTTCCAGTTACACGAAATGGATTCGCCCTGTATCGCGGGCATACCAGTGTTACAGAAATGGAAAACCGTGTAAGTGACAGGATGATGCTTGCTGTTGCTTCCTTCTGGGCTTATCGGGAGCGAAGGAAAATCGTAAACGATGGGGCGTGGTATGTGTATATAGAAGGTAGGTACAATCTTTCCGAGCAAAAAATCGGATACGTCAGTAGCACCTTCGGTAATATCCATACGATGTATGTACACGTATCTACAATACGTAAAGTATATGTATCTTGGTGATGTGAGCGTGTCCATAGCGTCATGTACATGTTGGACCAAAAGTCGCGTCAGACCTTCGCAAAGTAGATAGATCGTGAAATTCCAAGGAGAAAACTGCTTATCCATTTTTCTCTGGGATGCCTCGTTACGTAGATATTAATGAATTAGCGATGGCCAATCGGGTGCGCCCTGGGTGAAGAAACGCGCTAAGTGGGGCGTGCGCGTCCCACTTAGCCCCTGCTAGCCGCATTGGTGGACACGGAGCGTACCGAAGCGGCAGGCTCGCACCGGATTAGCTATCATTAATTAATGAATATCTCAGCAACGGTGCATCGTCGAGGAAAACGTGTAAGGACTTTTATCTTCCGAATTTCGTGATCTACCCAACCCGCAAAGCAGCGCCGCGACTTTCGGCGACACCCCGTAGATGGAAGTATACGAGCGATATACCGTCCGGAACGGTACATGGTGTACGGTAAGTGGGGCAAGCAAGATGGTGGCGAGCTTTCCCTCGCTCTCTCTTCTCTCTCTTTCTTCCACGTTCCCTCATTCTTTCTCTCTGTCGGTGGGTCGATATGAACAGCGCGTTGTTGCCGCAAACCGTTCGTCGCACTCCTCTTTCATCCCTCAACACGGAATTCTCGTCACCCTCCACTCCCTCCCTACCCACCTCGTACAGTCCAATATAAACTCTCTCCGCGGAATAGGAAAAGCAGAGCTTCGTTTTCATCGCGTTTCCTCTCGCTTATTGCACAATTCTTATAAAGCATGAATAACGTGCTTGACACAGTAATCTTGCGATGATATTCGTTTCGTATTTATAGAACGACTTGGAAAATTGACCCATCGATGCTTCGAGCCAATTCCTCCCCAATTTTCCACTCCGCCAATATATATTGACGCGCATTTTCGATTAAAACAAAAATGATCACCTGTCAATTTATCCGACTCCAATTTTTGCTGACATTAAATACAATTGATTGATCTTCTCTTCTTCATTGTCCAAGGAAAAATCTTTTATAATCTCAGAGTTGTCTTAATACACAAACATTTGTTCGAAGTTAATATTAGATTGTCAACGTCACACTTCTTTCGTTAATCGCATTTTATGTCTGCTTTCAGCTTTTTTACGGGCTCAGTCTGGGTGTTAGACCCGCGAAAAAAAAAATTACGCTTCCAGTCGGTCCGCAGATGAAATGTGGCCTTTGAGCAATTAAGGCAAGAATCCGAGGGTACGGAGAGCTAACCCTTCACCCGCTCACTCGAATTTCCGCCTATCTCCCCGATCCACATGGTCAGTCCCCGTTAATAAGTTCCACCCGATAAACTATCGTGGTAACCGAGCCGCGCGGCGGGAGATTAAAGAGCGGCTTTTACACCGACAAAGAGCAAATATATATGCATACATATGGAACAACTTTTCGACCCCTTGCTCTCGAGGGGGAACAGCCGAGGGTACTGTAGGTTCAAGACCAATAAAATCATTGACGGTGAACTTTGTTCCTTGAGATGAAGGTTTTGTTTTCTATCAAACTATCAACCCACTATCAATGGAAATTCTTAGAAAATAATTTTTATTGAAAGTTTATTTCATTATATATTATAGTACTTACTATCGCCGTCGTATGGCGCTCATAGGAAGTATTACTGAAAAATATGCATATCGCCGTCATATTGCGCTCATCGAATGTATCACTGAGAAACATGCATATCACCGTCATATTGTGTTCATCGAATGTATGACTGCGAAACAGGCATATCGCCGTTATAGGATGTATCACAGAGAAACACGCATATCGCCGTCATATTACGCTCATGGGATACCCGAGCAGAAATCTAATCAGGCTGCCTGAGGATCCATCAGGGCCGGATCAGGGATCAATAAGGCGCCCTGATCAGGCACGCATGATTTGCGCCGGACAGGGGCCTGAGCAGGGATCAATGAGGCGCCCTGATCAGGCAGGCCTGATTTGTGCCAGACAGGGGCCTGAGCAGGGATCAATAAGGCGCCCTGATCAGGCACGCCTGATTTGCGCCGGATAGAAGCCTTATCAGGTATCAATAAGGCGCCCTGATCAGGCACGCATGACTTGCGCCGGACAGGGGCCTGAGCAGGGATCAATAAGGCGCCCTGATCAGGCACGCCTGATTTGCGCCAGACAGGGGCCTGAGCAGGGATCAATAAGGCGCCCTGATCAGGCACGCCTGATTTGCGCCGGATAGAAGCCTTATCAGGTATCAATAAGGCGCCCTGATCAGGCACGCATGATTTGCGCCGGACAGATTGGGCCGGAAAGATTGGAACGGTCATCGCCAAAACCGGAACAAAAACTAAACGATCAAGTCAAGTAAAATAAAAACTTAAACTTAAAAAAAATGTTTTCATATGTTTCATATTTTTAATAACGTTAGTAAACTTGATAACGTGTAACTGCGATAATAATTCAATAAATGTTGATCTATTTTTAAACAAAAAATTAATCAAATGATTGAGCCAGATGACACGCATGTCTCAGGCAGGATGAGGCACCTGATCCGGGCCAGATAAGTTGCTTGATCCGAGCCAGATATAGTGCCTAATCCGAGCCTGGTAAGGTGCCTGATCCGGGCCTGATAAAGCGCCTGATCAGAGCCTGATAAGGTGCCTGATCCGGACCTGAATTTGCAAAAGCGTTACATCCCTGATCAGGGCCGGACTAAATTTGCCTGATCCGGCCCGGATTTGCTATTGTGGCAGCCTGATCCGGTCCGGATTTCACCCTGAACAAATTTCTGCTCGGGTATGTCACTGAGAAATATGCATATTGCCGTCATATTGTGCTGATCGAATGTATCACTGAGAACATGCATATCGCCGTCGTGGAATGTATCACTGAGAAATATACATTTTGCCGGCATATTGTGCTCATGGGGTGTATCACTGAGAAATATGCATATCGCCGTCATATTGCTTGCATGGCATGTCTACAACCAGTGCTAACCCAGTGAATGCACCAACAAAAATCATTGGATGACTACCATATGACGTCAATCTGCAAATATTCATTGCAGAAATCAAATTTGCCCTCTTATGAGTACATCTTGTAGTCAAAGGATGATGCATTTCGAAACGACAAATTTAAGTCGCGATGTATCTCAAATCCATGGTACTGAATGAGCTCATGGAATGTATTCACCAACGTAAACGAAATTGCGTTCATGTTAAGTACAATTCATGAGAACAATTGATGTTACCATAGTGAATACACACCAAAATGTCTACACATGACTTCAATATGACGTAAAATTTGCGGATATTAATTGCGGACACTTGAGCACAGCGATATGAGTTTGACGTGCTCCAAACGCATGATGCATTTGTAAACGACATATTAAGGTCAAAATGTTTTGTAAATGCATGATACTAAATGAGTTCATGGCTTTGCATCACAACATGTAGTCAATATGCTGTAAAATTTGCTTCATCAATTGTATGCACGCCGTGATAATCATGACTGTCTATCTGGAATGTTTTTGTTAGTTCTTGATCCCAATTAAACAGAATTTATATATTTTTATAAGCAAAGGTGTATCCCTTAAGCTGTACGACTTAAAAGTTGTACGAATTAAGGTAGTAGGCCACTCTAGAATTTTCCGAAATTCGATATTTTTTTTGTTAAAAATGTACCTTAGGACCTATAAAATTACATTCCAAAAGATGATGGGTGTGAAAAATCTCTAAGTATTCGATTTTCGAATTCTAGCGCAACCCCTCTTGATTCATGTCGTGACTTTCTACTAACTTTAAACGCGTTTATCTCAAAACTACATTTTTCAAGTCGAGCGGACTCATAAAGCAAACAAATTTCAACCGATTCACTTTCAATTTTAACTCTATATTTAGAATTACATTTTCTGAGGTACTACGTAGGATTTTTTATCATATTGCATAGTTCCTTTTTTATAAACAATTTTCTGACGATTTTCTCATGGTATTTAATACTTTTTGTTTTACAAATGCGCCATTTTGACAAAAAACAATATATCAAAAAAATCCTACGTACTTCTATAGCTATTCTTATATATAATCGAAAAAACTTTAGTGTCTCATCATAACTTAAAAATTATAGGAGCTGTTGGTCCGGCCGTTGACCTTCCAGAAATAAAAGCGTCATCGGAAAAATGCTGCACAGTCGCCATTTTGACATGTATCGCTGTGAAAAAAAAATGTTGTACAGTGAACTACGTGTATAATAAAACCCCTATTTTGTAATTCCGATTTATTTTCTGGTTTCGCTGAAACAAAATCACAAAATATGCCCTTTTTTGGCCTCTAGAGTGGCCTAAGGCCTTAAACGATTTTCGTCGGTCCCACCTATCACGTAACTGCGGGGTATTTTTGTGGTGAGTAGTATTTGCAAGAAAAAAATGAGCCTTGGGAAAAAAAAATAAAATTCCATTTTGCGTTGGGCAGAATGAAGATAAACGAACTTCGAATACGAAACACTCCTAAAAACCTTTTTTCAAATTAAATGAAACTCGGTTTATCCACTTCAAAATGCAACTTTGATCAATTCTTTATCGATGACGGGATGCACAAAACAAAGTTTTTCGGTAATGTTTCGTATTCGGAATTTAATCCTGCTTCTTCTTTGTTCTGTTGTACGCAAAATGGATTTTTTTTCTGTATGCTCCATTTTTTCTGGCAAATACTACTCATCACAAAAATACGTTATATTCCATTTCTAAGAGGGCTTGAAAAACCATTAAAAATCATATATTTTTCAGTGGCGAAATCTCCGCCCAAGACCCTTAAAAAGCACATGGCCATCTTATCATTTTTACTCGATATATATATACAGTGGGTAAAAAAAAGTATTTGCACACCCCGTGTTTTTCGATAATTTTTATCGAACTTTTTATTTTTTTGGAAAAAAAAACAAACATGCTAAAGTATTTTTTTTTTCGCAGGATCATTTGAAAAACACGAGGTGTACAAATAATTTTTTTTACCCACTGTATGTATAAATGTGAATGCGCCCACTCAAATTATTTCGTTGTGAACGAACTGCGAAAATTCGATAACTTATCGAATAAAGTATATCCACCATCTCGGGGCTTGGCCTTGGGCGAGGCGAAAGATTTGAACACATTCCATTTTTATTTCTTCCTCTACATCGATATATATATATATATCCCCAAGTATGCGATGATAATGTCGGGGGGGGGGGGGGGGGGGGGGGGGGTGGCTCGCAAAGATAAGATATTGTTTCGACTTTTTTCTTTTCGTTGTTACGATGAAAAGAGAGTGTGTGCACACGCAAGGCACCATCGATATTTCGACAGCAATAGAGTGTAATATAATCCAAGAGCGGAAAGAAAAATCTCGAACATTGAATCAGTTTTATGATCGAGCTAAAAATACGATACTCTCGACCATGAAATGAACGGCTGTTTCGTCTCTATTCGATATAACGAACGATTACCGATTATGCTCCAAGAGTTTGGAAGTTACAAATATAACTGGAACAAAAATTTGGAGTCAAAGATAAAAATTGACCGAATCGACCTGGAGGCTCAGTGGATTTTACATGGATTAGCTCGTGCAGTATACGCGACGTATCGTGGTTTTTCCGATGGATCGGCAAAAAATCGCGAAAGAAACGGAACATCGAACCAGAATATGGCTGGCGGGATGAGAGCACGGAGCTTATTATCCACATCGCTTTGTAGCTGCACGGGGGGGACATGCCGGGATGCTCGATTTATCGTTTATACACATATATAATAATATGAAGACATGCGGCTCGGGAATTCGATACACCTCGAGGCTAAACTTCGTAACGGGCCTCAACTCCCTTCCGTTCAAACTATGCACACACACATACACGCAAGAACGATGCACTCTCTGGAAAGTACGACGATCGTAACGATTTTCAAAATATGAAATAAAAACGTATGAATGTGAATATGTAATTTCGTAGATCGGAGTTGTTTGTTTTTTTCTGTGTACATACACACACTAGGATTTGATCCCGAAAGGAGACAAAGAGAGAAAGAAAATCAGTAAATAAAGAAAAAAGGTAGAGTGTCATATTTCTCAGGCACGGTTGTAGACTGACTGGTATAGTTAAGGGTTGGTGATTAATGAAATAGTAGTATAAAAGTGACAACCTTCAACTCTAGTATCATACAATGTCGTTGTTATCCACAGAACTATATGGCTTTGCAATATAGCTGTTAAGACAACATTGTATGATTTATGGTTTTCGTCAAGCACATTCGAGTTTTGATCACTCGATACGCTCGAACAGCCCACATATAGTTAACCTTGCGAGAAGCTAATCCTTTCTTAGTGCACCACTACGCCCTTTGTAGAACATATCTTCCGAATTTCATTGAGATAAAGCAGAGAATTCGATTTTCCTGTACAAACTTCAACAGCCCGTTGCACGCCTAATTAGGGATTGTTTTAAAAAGTCCTAAAATATGCAATTTATTATTTGTTTTGAAGAATATTATTATTGGTTTGTTCCAGCCGTACAGGGTCTTCCCCTTTTTACAAGCCCCACCCACGAACTTTCCTTCAGTCTCCCATTCCACCCCCCCCCCCCCCCCCCCCTCTATATCACCCATTCCACAATTCCCCTGTCTACTTCCCATGCCCCCACCTTGCGGCCGCAGCCGGCTCCCCCCGCTGTATCGTATTCACCATGACATGTCTGCCATGGGCATAGGGAAACTGCGGAAAACCTATACCGATACAGCCGGTCCCAAGTTCGCCTCCCAGTCACGGAACTAGTCGTCTTTCGCCGAGAAATATCGAAGAAAAATATTTCATGACGAAAGTGACGCGACTGGGTTTCGAAATTGCGACCTCCCGATCCGCTGGCCAGCACGCTAACCAATAGATTGTTTGAACAATATTTATGCCAAGTTTAAAATTGATAAATGCAAGGAATTCAATTTTCCATACAAACTTTCATACCCCATTTCACCCCCTTAAGAGTTGATTTTTTAATCCTTTCTTAGTGCACATTTACACCTTCTAAGAAATGTATCTTCCAAATTGCATGTTTCTATATTTAGCCGTTTAGGCTGTTCGTTGTCTATATATCAGTCAGTCACCCACGGAACTTTTATTTCTATAGATATTCACATACTGGATGACAAGTGAACCCCTATGTGTCCAACCGGGTACCCATCGATGTCTATTTTGTCAATTTTTTATTTTATTTATTTTTATTTATAAAAAACCTCCTGGATCTCCAAGATTTGACTGATTCTCCATTGAATAATGCATTGAATTTTTTTTTCTTAGAAAATGTTGAATTTGAAACAAAGTGGACATATAGTACAACCGGATACCCACATACAAAAATGATTGAATTCACGCAGTATTTCATAAAATGACAATATTTTTATATAAAAAAGGAGTAAATAAGTATTAATAAATAAGTTATATTAAACAATTATATCAATAAGGAATTGATTTTCAATTCTTTATTGATTAAACACAGCCAATATAATCATTTTAAAAGTTACATTTTACAATGTCATTGTTACAAACAAAAAAAAAGGATCAGATTTTTATTTTTCATACAATAATACCAAAAAAATAATGAAAATTATACATTGTAATAAGTACATTTTAATGATTCAATCCAAAAATTCGAATTCACTGACTGAATTCTTTACATTTCTTGACTGTCACCGCATGCTCGTCGCAGACCGGCTTTTCTCGCATTCAACGCAACCCTGCCTTGTCTTCTTTCGTTTGCGAATTATAAAGGTAATTGTATATAATCTTATTATTGTTTTAAAGGACCTTCGTTAGAAATAAATACATCACTATACATCTAATACCTAGGATTATTTTAAGTTACAATAGACTTTTACCTATAAATCCGTACATGGGTACCCGGGTACCCAGGTTGGACAACAACGAAAATTTATTTGGTTGAACACATAAGGGTTGACATAAGTAATGTTGATGTTAATTAACGTAATGTGTGGGGATTGAAATCTCCATTAAATGGTTCGAAAAAAAGGCGGCGTTTGCGAATACAGTCGAACCTCGATATAACGAATCTCTAGGGAAGAGCAAAAAGTTCGTTATATCGACTTTTCGTTATATCGAGGTCATGTTCCAAAAAAATGGCTATATTGAGGTTTTAATTAAAAGCAGCAATCAAAGTTGTTCTAATTTAAGCCTTTCTTTCTTAAAAAAAATATATTAGTACTATAAATATAGGGATATTTTTTAAAGAAAGAAAGGTTAAAATTAGAGCAATTAGCAATTAGAGCATATGTATATAACATATTATTTTTAAAAGCGGATTATTTTTAAATTAAACAAATATTTTGTTTAACTTTAAAAGTTTGCAAATCTAGACAGACTCCGTAGAAGCAGAGGGAGAAGAGAATGAAAGGAAGGGAGTTCGTTTACCGAACGCTTCGTTATACAGAGGTTTTGTTAACAAAAATTCCTTGTATAGAGGTTAAGGGCCCTAAAAATAAATTCGTTATAACTATAGTTCTCCTTCGTTGTATCAAGGTTTCGGGTGTCTATCGGAAGGGAATGGACAAATCTTCGTTATATCGACGTTCGACTGTACTTCTTTCTGATCAGTTTGAAATTTGCATTGTTAAGCCCCAATTTCACCAGTGTACGGCGCCGTGCCGCAAAGTATACGGCACAAATGTTTCTCTCGGTGGATTCACGCAAGTGAACATTTACAAAATGTGCGCGAACTCTGTCGCAATATTCGCGCAGAGCCGAGAACTCGTGTGCGCGCACTTGTTGAAGCTGTGGAGTCGTGACAGCGCACACGCACACGTTGTTTGCGCACTCAGTCTTGCTTCCGCTGCCGGAGGAGCGAAAACATTTGTGCCCGTACTTTTGTCACTGATTTTATCATGTAGTGGACGAATGATAAAACTGTTGAGTTTGCACAAGCGATCGAGACGTACGCCGACATTTTTTGTAGTTTTTGTCTTGTCTAGCAATTTCAGTTTCAGTTACGTTTACCAACGCTTCAAAATCTTCGAACGATATTCGCATAACATTTTTAAATACACTCAACGGATATATTTTCAGTATTTCTAGAAATTTGTTCGTCTCTTCGAATCGTCGTCGCAGAAAGAGTCTCACCCAAGAACGCGGTTTTGCTCCTTTCTTTTCAATCAAACTGCATATTATGACACAAGCTGCAGCACGAAGCAATATATTTTCCTGCTCGTACATGTTAACAACTGAAGCAAATGACTGAAGGTAGAGCGTACTCGTGGTGAACATGTTCGTGTACAAACGTGCGGCACTGCTCGTTTACAAATGTTACGCACAGCGTTGTCGATGGAGACAGCGACAAAGGGAAGTGCCATACAGTATTGCGCATTCTTAGAGTTCTGCACAAAATGCTTGCGAACAAATGTGGTGCACACGATTTTGGTGGAATTCGCACTTTTAGAATGCAACGAAAATTCCTTTTAATTATATATTTTTATTATTATGAAGAATCATATTTTGGATAGTTAGATAATAGATTTAGGTCGTAGATCGCTAAATAAATAGGAAAAACAAATTCTTCATTGCATTCTAACGATGCAAACTTCAACGTCGTTACTTTTATCGTACTAATTTTGCCCATAAGTTTTTTTTTTTGTAAGGAAAACAAACTTTTTTCTCAGTTTGTATATATGTGCATTCACATAACTGAGCAACGCGTATAACATTAATTATAAATAAAAATTGAATGAAAAAATGGATAACTGACACGCGCATATTTAGATCAGCGTCGATTAGGTTGCGACCAAGTCTCGAAACACATTCGAAAAACACTCCGGTTTTTACGTGTATCCGTACCATCAATCGGGGAGAAAAAGAGAAAAAAAAGAAAAAAAAATGGTCACAGCTACACGTCCGGATTGAAAGGCACCCGTCATAGTGACTCACGGTCTCCTCTGTTTTCATGATTTTCACGAATAGGGAACGTTTAAATCGGGCAAGGAGTATATCCGCAGAACGCGTGTAAACAACATTCCGGATGTGGCAAAATGGACTTTTTAAATAAAAAGTCTATTTTCTCACATCTGTAATGTTGTGTAATCAAAATAATAATATAATAAATATAATATAATATAAATGATATGTTAATATAATAAAAAATGAAAGGAAAATGCTTTTCATTTCTTTTTAAATATTTCGAAACGACGTCGAAAATATCGAATTTTTTAAAATTCAATTTGTTGTTATATTTGGGAATGACCGCGTCAGTTTCGATAAGCCGCGAATCCCGTGAGCTATAATAATAATGGGGAATAGATACGGAAAACCGTCGGGAGAGAAAATATACGTGTTGAGGTGGTAAAACCACGTACTTGATTACAATATCGCTGCTTAACGTCTACTCTTTTGTACGCTACCGACAATGCAAAGATACGCCTGTGTTGAAAAACTTAAGCAAATTTATCGGCATTTTGGGATAAATAAATAAATGAAAATTTGGGAAAACTGGCCTTGTTCCTGATGGGAAACGCGTCATGGTCGTTCTGTTATATGTACATGTCAAATTAGATTTTATCATATTACGATCCGTTCACCATTGAAATAGGGATATTTGAAAATTGTCACAGTGAGACTCTACTTTGACTAGCTCCTGCTTAACTAGTAGGGGAAAGGTGTACGAGTTGATCCCATGGGGTAAGATGAACATTTTCAATTGCATCGAATCTATTAACGTTATCTAGTGGTATTCTTTGGTAAAATGTAGCGTCCAGCACCCGCCCCCCCCCCCCCCCGCTCTAGTCAAGTCATGATGGCGGTGTGAGAAATGCAGTTGTTTTGACGGAAAAAATAAAAATTGTGAGCTGTTGATCTAAGGTAAGGTTGACTTTAAGCTTGAGGAACTTTTATTGTATACTGTCAGTTGCAATCATTGTTGTGTTTTTGGCTTTATAATATACTCAATTTGGTTTTTTGGTTGGCGTGGTAACAGTGGAATTCTTATATGTCATGTTATCGAGCAATAAACGAAAAAGTTTAATTTGGAAGATGTTTCCCTTCTACACGGAGAGAATTAAATGATAAAAATTACCGTGCTGTAACGGTAACCAAATGACAACCCTGAAACTTCGCTTATTATTACTGAGTAGAATACAGATTTTCACGAAAATAAAATAAAATTTCTTCTTCAGATAGAACATTTTACCAGATTTTCTAGTAAATTTTGATGTGTAACAAAATACGCAAAACTTAAATTTAAAAAACATATATCAGCGAAATTTTACTGTGCATTTTATTATTTTATGCCTTTTAAAAATGTCTATCAAAAAATATCGTCTTTATAACAGTTATTTTAAGATTTATTATAAAATTTAATGAGTGTTATAGGAAAATGTATTGTGCTCTCGGTAAAAATTATCGTGCGCGCTACCCTTCTTGTATAGTAAAATTTTAGCTGCGTATTTGAAATTTTCTGTAACGTGAGTTAAAAAAAAACTTGTCGCATACGAATTATGCTTTTTTTCACTTGTCACCACATTGAAATATATCACGGTAATTTTTACCGTGAAATTCACGACAAAAATTACTTTTTAATTCTCTCCGTGTAGGTGTACAAGATAATTCCTAGGGATCATCTTGTAAACAAATAACGTACCTACTTTATTTTTGTTAAAGGTGATGCAGCGTAATTACAAAAGTTGGTTTTGTTGGTTTATTTTTAAATAATTAATTTAAATAAATGTAATTTTGTTTATTTTTTTAGATTGTACGATGAAGAATTTTTCCTTCAACATATGATATCGATTATGAAAGTTTGTTGTCTTAATTACATAAAAACTTTGTCTATTTATGTTCGAACTAAATTATTAATGGATAATTGATATCACAAACTTTATCTACCTAAGTAATTTAAGACTGCCTGTAGAAGACTGGTTTAGTTTAATTCTAGTTGGGTGAGCTAAATCTTCTAATATTTATTTTTGCAAATTTTTATTTATATTTACCTAATTTGTCCAAAATTTAGAAAAAATCCCAAAATAGGGGCAAGATGATCGGGGGGATCATCTTGAACACCGGGGTGGCCAAGATGATCCTTATGTGAGGTTTTAAAAAAAAGGAAATATTTTTATTGAAACCCTAATAAATTGAATATTTCGCGTATGCCAATCGTAAGATAGATAAATATGCCAGTAGTAAACGCTTTCAGATCTTAATCATGTTGAATATCTTTGAAATTACGAGCATTCTCCCTTAGGGGAATCGTCTCGTACACTTTTCCCCTACGTTGAGGGGTTTACAAGAGCTTGAAATTTCGAAAACACGATTTTTTTATTGCATCGTTTTATAGCCTAGGGTCTTACTTCAATTTGCAAAAAAAGATTTTGTCAAAAAATAAAAAAATTGACGGACATATAACGTATAGTATACGTTATACGCCCAATAACCAAAAAAAAAAATTGAAAATCGACCTTTTTTTTTGGAACCCAAGCTAATGCAGACCCGTTAAGAACATGTACAAGATCGACATAACCTCACAAATGTTCAAACTGAATTTTTTCATACATAGTTAAGTTTTCTGGGAGAAAACAAAGCATCTGTAGAATTTGCCAATGCAGAACTTGACGATTTTATTTTGCCTTAAATATTGACTCATCTTCGAGAAATCTTCGTTCGAAAATATCAACTCTCTCGTACGCATACGTGACGTGTCGCAGCTTCTACTGCGCCTTAAGGACAATTGCAGAAATTCAAGCGTTCGTCATCGAACCGTACACCCGTATACGTATACAATAACAATATACACGTACAGGCGCAGAGCAGAAGTAACGGATCTCCGCTGCTATGAAACCCTGCCGATATTTTTAGTAGTCCGGGGGCGTTCTGGAGCGGAAGCGGAAAATATATAATGCCGGTTTACGTGTTGCGTGCGCGCGCTTATGTGCCGGCACACAGAGAATAGCGTTTTCCAGAAGCGCGTTTATTACGCTTCGCAACAATAATGGATTGAATGACTGTGAGAGGATCAACTTGGAGCGATGAGTCCTACACACGTGAGATACTCACGAAATGATGTTCCTCGGTGCACACGCACGTACGCATATGTGTATTTTATATATAATTTTACAATTTCTGTGCATACATCTATATATATATACAGGGTGTCACAAAAGTAACGAGACGGCTGGATATTTCCGCAGGTAAGACAATTTCCCAAAATGTTAAGGTCGTTCTTTTCCCAAGGAATTCAATGGTGACCTTCATTTTGACCTTGGCGATGTCCTTCAAGGTTATTTCAAGGTCAACTTTTGTTTTTCAAATGGGAACCCCCTTTTTTGACATCGGCAATCGATAGAGCGGGAAATTTTACGTACAGATATGTACTTAAGTCACCGGTCCCCTTTGACCTTCAAGGTCACTGCAGGGTTAATTAAACTTAAACACAGTATGGATACCTCGGACAAGAATAGAAGCTTTTTCCTTGCCATACAGCCTACTACGACCCTATTTGTTGCAAATATTTTTTTTATTTGTTCAAGCTATTCTTTTTAAATATTAAATATATTCAAATTAAATAAAAAAAAGATAAAGCACGATATATCGCGCGAAAAAAAATAAAGCATGAATACGAGAAAGGAATATAGGATCATGGCATAGAAAAGCGGTGAAAAAAGTTGACTCATTTTCCTTTTTTTTCACTAACAGGGCTGTTATTTGAAGACGAAGAAAAGGTATCGTCGTGCCTTTTATTAACAGGTGCGAATATTTATGTATAGAAGGACTAACCCTTTTCCTCAGCTGCAGAATATTACAACAGTCTTCTAATGAAAACAAAGCCATCAGATTTTTGAGACACTGAATCGTGTACAATTTTTCCGTCTGTCTCTCTTGACTTGTACTACCAGATGAAACCAAATCACCGATTTATTAGGAACAAATAAAACATTTAGTTATTAGATGATATTAAATATAATAGATCTTTATTTGAATAAATACATATATTTTAAATGAATAATTTTAATAATGGAATGCAATAGGAAAAATTTTATTTCACGAAAAATCTAGTTAATTCAAATTTTTGAAAATCACATCGACGCATCTAGTTAATATCAAAAGAATCATTGTCAGTGTAGCCAGATAATTTGTCGTTCGAAGAGCGGGCATCGAGACGGTACTAATTATGAAAAGAGCAATCGAATTGGTACTATGAAATAGAAAAATCCAGGAAAGAGAGAGAGAGAGAGAGAAAGAGAGAGGGAGGGAGATGTTTACCTACAAGGGATAGGTCGTAATCGGAGTTAATCATGAAAAAACACGAAGGGTTGCTCGAGGATCTACTCCAGAGCACTTCAAAGATAAGACCCTCCATGGCTTCTAACGAGTTTTGGGGTATATTTTTATTCTTCTCAACTCACCCTCTGTCCGTATATTAAATTTCACCCACGATGAATTTCTATGCGGCAGTTAAAAAAATTGCCTTGAAGTAAAACAAACAAAAAAAAAGGAACTGAATTCATTTCGACTTTTGAGGAATTTCGGTGTATGGATATCAATAGGAATAATGATCAGGACATTGATACAGAAATAAAAGGTTTAAAAAAAAATTGTTTTCAATGTCGTTTTAAGGCACTCTAGAAGCCAAAAAAAGGGCATATTTTGTGATTTTTTTTCAGCGAAACCATAAAATAAATCGGAATTACAAAATAGGGGTTTTATTATAGACGTAATTGACTATACAAAATTATTTTTTCACAGCGATACATGTCAAAATGGCGACTGTGCAGCATTTTTCCAATGACGCCTTTATTTCTGGAAGGTCGACGGCCGGACCAACAGCTCCTATAATTTTTCAGTTATTATGAGACACTAAAGTTTTTTCGATTATATATAAGAATAGCTATAGAAATACGTAGGATTTTTTTGATATATTGTTTTTTGTCAAAATGGGGCATTTCTAAAACAAAAAGTATAAAATGCCATGAGAAAATCGTTAGAAAATTGTTTATAAAAAAGGAACTATGCAATATAATTTTAAAAAATCCTACGTAGTGCCTCAGAAAATGTAATTCTAAATATACAGTTAAAATGTCAAGTAAATCGGTTGAAATTTGTTTGAATTATGAGTCCGGCCGACTTGAAAAATGTAGTTTTGACATAAACGTGTTTAAAGTTAGTAGAAAGGCACGACATGAATCACGAGAGGTTGCGCTAGAATTCGAAAATCGAGTACTCAGAGATTTTTCACACTCATAATCTTTTGGAATTTAATTTTATAGGTACTACGGTACATTTTCAACCAAAAAAAATCGATTTTTGGAAAATCCTAGAGTGGCCTACGGCCTTAGTTATCAATTCGACGGAGACATTTTTTTCCATCCTATAAATATGATTTATCGAGCAAGCAATAATTCATAAGAAATGTAAGCTTTGTTCGCATAAATTATACATGTTCTAACAGAACGATGTTGAAGTTTGCATCGTTGGAATGCAACGAAACTTCATTTTTCTTTAATCGCTCACATTTTTTTTTCGCCGCTTTAGAATACGCAAATCACGAATGAATTTTCCTATGCTTATTACTAGGCATCCACGATCGCAATTTATAAAAGAAATTAACAAGACAATGAAAATAAAAAGATTTTTCAAATTGTTGTAAATAAGAATCCGAAGACATTATTCCGATCTTTGTCGGACAATTTTGAACTCGAATGAACAATACAAATACACACACAATTTCAAATTATGTATATAATTCAAAATTTTATTTCATGCTAATGTGAAATATAATTTCGTACGTATAAAGTTCACGCTATAAGAAATGCAACAAATTTATCCTAACAGTGATTGAAATCAGCAAGGATTCAGTGCGCTATGAATGAGTGAAAAGAGGAAATCACAAAAGGTGCCGAATCAAACGGTGTAAATTAACGGACAAAAAAAATCGGTGTCAAACTGCAAGTCCTTTCTCTCTCTGAAAATAGAACCGAGAGACACCTTCCTTGTCTAAAAAAAAAGCCGATTTCGTCTAGTCGAGGTATAGAGTGTCCCTTATCGGACAAAGGATCGATTACATCTTGTCAGAGGAGGGTGATGCGTCGTTTACGTATACGGGGTGTTCCAGGCGAAATCGATGGGTCAGTGACCTCGGGCCTTTATTATTATGGGTTTTAGTCGACGAGTGAAAAAAAAACGTTTAGAGATGCAAATTCACTATTTTTTTCACGATTGCTCATTAACGGACCATACTTCCTGAACATTGTAAGTAATGAAATCATTGAATTTATTCATCATTGAGAAAACGTTCATTAGAAGAATGCAAATTTAAATTAACTCTTTAAAGTAATAATTGGATGACGCTGAATCGAATGGCGATAATAATTTTGCAATCAACCCCCGAGAAATTGTTTAAAAACGTTAAAAAAGGTTTAAAACCCGTTTAATTCGGAACTTGACAATTTTATCGTAAAATATGTCAAACAAAAGTTGTTTGGGACATGAAAGTAAATAAAAAAGTATTGAACTTTCATCTTCGTATCTTCATAAATAAGGGAGAAAAAGGACAAATGAAAATTCATTTGCAAGACAAAATTGCTTTGCAGCCAAAGCACCACTGGGAATACAGGGGACGCAAGATATGTTTTACGACGCATGCACGGAACGATAGAAAGAACCTCGCCTGTGAATGCGAACGGCACATCCATATACTGCGTCTCTTTCTGACAATGATCCTCAACCAGTAATTTGTCAATGTTCAGTCGTCATTTTTCAATACTTATAATATAAATAAAAGTATAAAAAATCTCTAGAAAGTTAGATTAACTCTTACTAAAGCAATAGGTAACATAAAAAAACCCGAGATATATACGAATTTGAATTTTTTTTTATTTTCTGGAACTTCGAGGTTTTCGCCTTCAAATTAAATGGTTTTACGTTTTTTTCTCCCTTATTTTTGAAGATTCGAAGATGTACGTTCTATACTTTTTTACGTATTTTTATGTTCCGAATAACTTTTGTTTGACATATTTTATGATAGAATTATTAGATTCCGAATTAAACGGGTTTTAAACATTTTTTAACGTTTTTTTTTTATTTCTCGGGGGTTGATTGCAAAATGATCATCACCATTCGATTTAGCGTCATCCAATTGCCCTTGCATCAATTTTACGTATTTGCATCTAAGAGTTCTTACTTTTGTGCTTATTGACTGGTCTAATAGTGAAGAAAAGCGGAAAAGGCTCTTTTGGGCGCCGGTGTCTCGATATTCTGGTATCGTTGTCTGCATGCGACCGCGCGCTGTACAATGGCCAACTGTGTGACGAGCGCGGGGAGGGGGATGTCTAATATACGACGCGACACAAGGGGTTTCGAAACCCCTCGCGTTCACTACACGGTGGGTTCGCGCGAAGGGCTGGATATTATGGTTTTGAGGGAGAGATTGTACGTAAGACACGTCTGCGCTAGGAATCGCGCGAGTGAGTAGGAAACGATACAGAGCCCTGTGTAGGGCGAGCATAACGAGAGAGAGAGAGCGCGGCTATTAAGGGTGGCCGTGCAGGGGCTGCAAAAGGGCTTGGTGTCTGTACGCGTTTTTGTGTGGGTGGCAACGGAGAAATTCACCAGCGAAATGCACAAAGGGCAAACGCAAGGAGACGGAAAGAGAGAAGCGACGGGGGGAGGAAGAGAGGTGGAATTATCCGAAATATGAGGGAACATTCAAGCGTCGGTTCAAGACCGATGGATGCCTCGGGCAAGCGGTCGACGTTAAAAAAAACGTTACTGAACGCGTTATTTAAAAAAATGTAAATCCTCGTTTAAAAACATTAGAAACGTAGAGAATTTATTTTGAACTAAAAAAGAAAATCGACGTTGCTTTAAATTTATTCAAAATCATCAATATTTAAAATTTTATATTTCTTAACCGTTTCCGTTTGATATTTATCGTTTAAACTGATGTTTAAAATGAAGGGATGATGTTGAAATTTGCACCATTGTGTAACGCAACGGAAGTTAATTCTTTTCAATGGATAAACAATTTTTTTCAACCGATTCAGGCTATGAAAATCTCTTGTAAGTGTTTACGTATTCTTGTTAGGGATTCACGACCTTAATTTATAAAATAAAAGGTTTTGGATAACAAAATTGAAAAGATGAAATTAATATTGTTGCATTCGAACGATGCAAGCTTCAACGTCATAAGAAGGGACATAAATAAGCGATTTCTTTGCCAATGAAATATAAATGTCCACTTTCAACGCAGGAATGTATTTTCTGACAATGAAAATAAAAATTCGCGAATTAAATTAATTAAAGCGTTACACCACCTTGGCGCTCGGAAAAATAAGTATAACTTTTTTTTAAATGTTGACGCGACTATTTAATATATAAAATCATTTTTATTTTTCACAAATACATTATAGTTTTTTAAACAAATAGAAAAAAAAATCAAATGTTTTTTTTTAAGGGGGAGATATGTTGTCTAGTTCTCTTTTCAAACTGGTGGACAAAATATCTCGGGGTCTACTCAACCGATTTTGTTGAAATTTATACCACATATTCTTTATATTATTTAGGATGTAGCATAAGGTTTTTTTTTTAAATAGAACACCGCGTTTATTTTTTATCAATTTTTTAAACTCCAGATTTTCGTAAAAATCAGTTTTTTGTGAACAGTTGTCATTTCAACAAACATTTTCCAGCATCGGCGCGGATTTTCAAAAGCGAGTCCTACAGACGACTCATATCTGCGCTATTAAACAAAAAAATTTATTCGTTTTTTTTTTTTTCAATTTCTTCATAAAATTAGAATGCATTTGTGAAAAATATACATTATTTTATATATTTAATAGTTGTGTCAAAATGTTTCATTTTTTTATACCTATTTTTTCAGAGCGCCACGGTGGTGTAACGCCCTAAATTCGTTATTTATTATTAATTACATTAGATCAGTTATTATTCATTAGATTCGTCAATTAAATTTGAACCAATTTAAATTTGCTGTCCTAAAAAAGGAAAAAAAAACCGGAAATTGTAGGAAAACCGATTCGTCGCAATATCAAACAAACCATCAAGTTTGAAAATGCCCCTGACTGAAAAAAAATCCTCCATTTTTGATTTGTTCTCAAATTGTCCATTTGACCAACCAAAGATCACATGAGAAAATTTTTTTTTTTTTTATAAGAAGTCGCCGTTTAAAAATTGCTTCATAACGGCGTTAGAAAAAAAGACATGCAGTGCTCGCTTTTGCCAGAAAACTATAAGTTTCCATTTCAAAGCGACGAGACCGTGCAAAATTGTTCACTAAAAATAGAAGAAAAAAAAAAGAATCTTTTACATTCAACACTTTTTCAAAACCGTTGTGCGTAAGTTTTTTCTTTTAATCCGCTCGAAAACGTACGAAAAAGTGGATGCAGTTATCAATGGCAGCCTTGAAATCCAAAGAATTCATAGAGTGTTACGAATCGGAATGAAAGCAAAATGAAAAAAAGCTTCAACAGTTGATCCAATTGTTCGCGGAAAGAAATAGAGATTATTTTTGTCGATGTGAAACGAGCTTGCGAGTGTAACGGAAAAAATGTGAAAAAAATGTCTAGGGACGAAAAAAGTAGTGCATCTACATTTGCGCTTGAATGTGTTCGTAGCACATTCAATACGATTCGGTGAACATGCGTGCAGTCCTTTACCCTTTTGGTTGGTAACAAACTAATGTAATTACGTTTCCACATAAATTACTGATGCTTGCGTGGATAATCGTATACGCGTCGCTGAAGCGAATTACTCCGACTTTGAATGAGCAAAGGTTCTTCTTCGTTCGCATCGTCTCGTACGTTTGCCCGCTCAGTGAGAGTACTTCCGCACGAAAGAGAAGAAAAAGGGTGCCCGTTGCTAGGAGTGCAATTGCATCGGATGTACGAACGTTTGCTGCTCGATGGCATAAAAACATTTGTTTCTTCATTTTCGTCACTATTCAAAATCGTTTTTTTTTTTTTTTGCAAATTCAGATTGTAGATCTTCAATGAGAATTCTAAAAAAAAATCTTGGATCATCTTTTCCAGCCTACATTTGCTAGGAAAAAAAATGAGCTATTAATGCGGGGGTTATTTTTTAGCGAAGAGTGGGAATGGTCGGATGATATTGAAGGTTGCATCGTTGGAATGCACTGCAATTTTATTTTTCTGCATTCCTTGAATTTCTCTTGACAGATGTTGCCGGTAAAAATGCCTCAACCATTTTTTGAGATTCTCGTTCAGAGATCTACGATCTAAATCTACAAACGAATGTTGTATAATAATGAAAATAAGTTTATGAAAAATACAAAAGAGAATCTTCGTTGGATTTCAATGATGCAAATTTCAGCGCCATATCAGTCGGTTGGGTTTGGGTTGAAACTACAAAAATCGTTTTCATACGATTACAATAATGCAATCTTCAATATTGTTGGGTAAGTTGGGATAGGAGCACGCGGGCGATAAGAGTACGAATTTACGCTACGGACGAAACGGTTTGCTAATGGAAGCTAACTTTTGTTGTGTTTGAACCGCCTAACAGGGTAAGTGTTTGTGACAAAAAAAAAATCTAAAGTGGAATAAAACAGGAAGGCCAGCTAAGTTTGAAGTTTTTGTTGCAATTTCTTATTTATTTGACATTTTCAAAGCATTACAAGTACGAAACACAATTTAGTTTCTTCAAAAATAACCATTAACTTCGTACACCGGTTTATTAAGGTTATTGTTCAAAATGAAAGAAATTTCGCATCTCATCAATAAATGGCAGTAACAGTCATGTTTGTTATAAATGTGCAGGTCGTATAAGAGTACGTAGTGCTTAGGTGTGTAGGAGTACGCGCGTACTCTTATACGACTGTTGTTAAAGATTATGTTTTTTTTTTACTTTCAGCATGTCGCGAAGGAAACGGACTACCGACCGAAGTCTATGGTCAATTACGGATCTTGGAAATGCAAGGAAGCGAGTTAACACTAGATTCACCAGACCAGTCATTTTGACTGGTCGTGCAATTTCAATTCAAAATTCCTACTGCATGTAAATTTGCTTTCCGAAATGATGTTATGACTTTTGTAGCTATAAGTAGAGAATACATTTTATGAACTTAATGTTACTTTATATATATTCGTAACAAATATATTTTTTTGTTATTGACACTTATACCAGTACCTGATCTGGTAAATCTAGTGTTAATAATGGTGAATCTATAAGGGTGGTAGCACGTTCATTGGAAGCGACTGAAGCCACTGTTCGTAAGAGGCTGAAGAGATCCACATCAGCTACATCTCTGGGGCGTTACGAACTCTCGAACTTCACTATCCTTAGAAACTTCGAGAATTTCACGACTCTCCAATTCTCCATCTCTCTCCGGCTCTCCAGCTCTCCAATTCGTCAGCTCCCCAACTATCATACAAATGTGGGCAACTTTATTTACGATTTATGTGTCGATTGAAGCTTGCATACTCTTATCGACCCTCCTGCGTACTCTTAAACGTCTGTATGTCTAAGAGTTCGCAAATCCCTTTTCGTAGTTTTTAGTTTGTTATGTAAACAAAAATTGAGATTCCTAATTGTCGTTCATAATTTAATTAGGGTACTAGATATTCTTTGAATAAAAAAACTGATTCGTTAAATGTATTTGTTTGTTTTTTTTTTCACCGCTTTGAAGCTTAGGTGCGGACTCCTATACCACCTTACCCTACAGCTCTTTGCTTCCAATCGAATACGAAATACGTATGAAAACTTCAATGTTCCCAAGGACGTATCAAAGGTGAGGTTTCTATTGGCAAAGCAATGAGAAATAAGTCTCAATCGCGAAGCACGAACGAAACAAAAATAATTTTCGAAGTACACATCGTCGAGTCAGAATCAAACGTGTCTTTGTTGGAGAATTGTTTTTTTTTTTTTTATTTCTTTATTTTCATGTGCACCGTAGACACTCGGAGCTCGCTCGATGACTCAGTCGCAGCGAAAAGGTTGTGTGCTTACGATGAAGTATAATACAACCTATTTACACATACAGCTTTATATATCCGTGAAATGACGCGTAGTGGACACTGGCCGAGATCCAAAACAAGTTTTTCCAAACTTTTTGCTACTCGAGGACGAGTATGCGACCCACGCAAAACTTGATCAATGTAGTTTCGACATCAAGGTATACGTGAGAAAATAAACTCAATCATTTCCGATGGAAATAATTGAGTTTATTGTTAATTTTTTTCGTATACTTATTTATGATTAATATTATAAAAAGATTGGATAAAAATATTCAATATTTAACAAGAGGAATTATTATTTATATTTATTAGTATCAATCATTGATTATTAT
The DNA here is from genome assembly GCA_963932345.1 of Ophion ventricosus. Taxonomy (NCBI): domain Eukaryota; kingdom Metazoa; phylum Arthropoda; class Insecta; order Hymenoptera; family Ichneumonidae; genus Ophion; species Ophion ventricosus. The sequence continues at coordinate 17,487,469 of OZ010715.1, read as the reverse complement.
ACATTAATATTATTTATTATTTACTATTATTATCATCATTATAATAAAATGATTGAAAGAACTATTCAATATTTAACAAAAGAAATTTATCATTATTTTTTTAAATGTTATAGAGATTAAATGAAATTATTTCAATATTTCCTTAAGTGCATTGAAGTTTGCATCGTTGGATCGCAACGATTTTATTTTCCATTTCTTTATTTTTCTTATTGTTCAAAACTTTTTTTGCATATCGAGATCGGAAATCTCTAATAATGATGCTGAAAAAAGTGAGTCAATTTCATAACCAGAATCGGCAAAAAAAAAATATCTCAGCAACAAAAAAAAATTCCGTTTCGTTCCAACGATGCAAACTTCAACGTCATAGTGGTTAAGCAAAACTTCCAATGAAATAATTAATTAGTAAGTACTGAATCGTTCACAATAAACAACCAGCATATATGCAGTAGGTAAATAAAGTTTTTGCACACATTGTTTAACTGAAATAAATCTTTTTAGATGGAATATGTTTGGAGATTATAACATTCGATAACTTATTTCAAAGACTCGTACAGTATGTTAAACTTAATATAAATACACTAAGTTAATGAATATTCCCGAAAAACGCGAAAAAAAGGAAGGTTTACAAATAATGTTTGCCCCCACTGTATATATTCAAAGCTAGTATCATTGTAGTCGCTCAACAATTGATGTTAATTTCATGAGAAAGCAAATTCGAAGGGGACCATAATATTTGGTATACAAGGGATTCGATATCCAGCGAGATCTAGAGGTTTTTCTAGTTACCTCGATCGAATTATACGTGAATACAGGACCTAGGCCAACCAGCAGCTGGATGACAGTAGGAACAAGAATACCGAGTGAAGTGGTGAGATCTTGGAACAGCTGCTATTTTTCTCTCCCCTCATGCATTTGTATACATATACCGGGTGTCCCAAAAGTCGGGCTGGATCTTTGCAGGATGGATAGATCACGAGATTCTGTATAAGAAAGTCCTTATCCGTTTTTTCGTTCGACGCGTCGTTCCTTGGATATCAGCGAATTAGTTCTAGCCAATCCGGTGCGTCGGCAGCGGCATTCTGTCACGCCTACACAGCTGCCATAGGCCAGAGCTGTGCACGCTTCGCCTTTGAGCGGTACACCCGATTGGCTGTATCATTGATTCTTTAATATCTGAGCAACGGCGCATCGGAGGGAAAAACGACTAAGGACTTTTCCTCGCAAAAAAGGGCGATCTATTCATTCCGTGAGGTTTCGATATACGTCACACAACGCATGGTGTTGAAGTTTGCATCATTGGAATACAATCAAAATTTTTTTTTTTAATTATTCTATTTTTTTCTGGCTGTGGATATCACTTAAATGTTTTTACGTATTCTTATGCGAGATTTACGATCTTAAATTACAAAAAAAAGACTGGGTAAGCATAATAATAAAGAAATGGAAAATGAATTTTAAAAAATCGTTACGTTCCAACGATGCAAACTCCAACATCATTGGGACACTCCATATAGAAAAGTTGCATGGTCCTTGTCTGGGCCTCAAGTCTGATTTCTACCGACTCGCAAAAATGATATTTACCGAAACCGCGTTGTGGGAACGCAAGGAAATCGTTTATCAATTCTCCTCATTATTGGTTCGACTAAAAATCGTTTATTAATTCTCCTCATTAATGGTTCGGCTGAAAATCGTTTCAATGTCTTTAGCGCCTCATTCAAAAAGGTCTTATCAGAATCTACAAAGAAATATTTTTCTGAATACTGATCAACATGTTTTGAAGTTAAAGTAGATGCATAGATAACGATCGAGCTGAACGGCCAACGACACCTATACACGCTCAAGACACGAGGCTTCAAAATTACGTTATTCGAGGCTACACACGATCACATTGACTTTTAAATAACGGGAACATAAAAAATGAACATCTCGACTATATTTACTACGATCGCTTCGCGTGTGTAATTCGAACCAAAACGTTATATCATCATTCGAATTGCGAATGAATTAATGATCCGAGCATGCTCTTGGAATAAATTAAACATAAATCGAAAATTGCCATCAGAGTGCCGTAGGCCAAGCGCGAAGAATAATAAAAAAAAAGTCACCTAGTTTTTCCCTCAGGGGGTTTCGAGTAGCTTGCAAATGACGATTATCTTGCAAAATTGTCAGCAGGAACTCATTTCACTTGCATATTGCGCTGAATATTTCACAGTCTTGGATACCTCAAAAAATTCTGTTAATTTTTGTTTCAACGAGTTTCAATCACCGACCTCAAAAAAATGTGTGTCATTTTTTCGAAACAATATACCGCAAAAAAAAGGAGAGGCACGTTGTTTGAATAATAACTTCAATGTTTATCGATATTTTTCAATAAAATAAAATTAAAATTTGACAAGCCGTTAACGGGTTACACCTGGCTCGTGGCCGGTAAAGAGAGGAATTTATGTCGAATTTTGACGCCATACGGAATTGTTCTAGTTTTTGGTACTTGCATACTGCGCAACTTAATTACGATACGGCTGTGCACAGTAGGTGTTCTAAAGGCGAAAACAAAAGTTTTTATGAGTTTTGAGGGAAAGTATTACTTTTATTATTTAAGATCGAATCAATCTGATTTTTTGCTAAATTTTTTTTATAAATTCGTAATAATAGGTCAGAATTAGACGTGTTTGATCACTGGTGCTAATGTCTTTCCAGTCAATAGATATATGGGCGCTTTTTTGATAATTCTCAAAGCAGAATGGAAAATTTAGCTCATCTGCCGAAAATTGCAAAATTAATTACTATTAAGAATTGACAATGTACATTTCATCAAATGTTGCCATAAAACCCTTTTATTGTTTTCTTTTTCATTTTGACTAAATTTAATTTTCTGTGTTGCTGTCCAAACAAATTTTGATAGTTCTTTGAGAATGTCACGTTAAGATGTAAAAAAAAACCTTGTGTATTTTCTACGAAATCGGAATAACGGATATAATAATCGTATTATTATAAATATGAATATTATAACTTTTGTGCAGCACAGCGATCACCAAATCTAGCATTTAATACAAATAAATAATAAATCGTTATCCTTTACAGCGTTAATCTACATTACACGTCCATTTACTGGTAGACGAGTGTCCATTTATTGGTAATTTCGTATGGTATTGAAGTTTGCATCGTTGGGACGCAACGAAAATTAATTTTTCTAGATTGCCAAAGCATTTCTGGTGGATTTGGACTACCAAAATCGCCCAAACGTTTTCCAGGATCTTTATTAAAAATCTACAACATAAATTGACAATAAAATATTTTCCATAATAATGAAAATAAATGGAAGAATAAAGAATTTTCGTTACATCCAACGATGCAAATTTCAACACCGTAATTTCGTCCATTCACTGGCGATTTAGTCATTTTGCTACTCATTTATCAATTTCTCCAATATTATTTGTTGCAATTACTTCCAGTATTTTTTTCTACTATAAGAATAATACCTTTTCTTAGCTATAGCAATCAAAAAGTTCGTTTTCATAATATTTTCATTTTGCAGACCATCTAAATCCGATAGTGTCGTTATTCGTCTATTCATTGGTTGTTGTACCCTAAATGTAGTAGATACAATGATTTGTGCAGACCGCTGTTTTAAAAACGTCCTTCGCATCGCAAACATCGCAAACGTCAAACGCATTTTGTTTTTGTATGAAATGATCTACTGCATGGACGAAGGCTTGGCATTGTGAGAAAAATGCCAGTGCATCATTTTATGCATCGACAAGGATTTCGGCAAATGACGTTGAAGTTTGCATCGTTTGCAACGATATTGTTTTGTTATTTTTTGTTTCTTTATTTTTATCATTATGCAAAGCCTTTTTTTTGCCACTTGAAGTCGTAAGTTTCTAATAAGAATACGTAAAAACTTTTAAGCGATGTTCGCAGTCTAAATCGACAATCAAAACTTTTATTTATCAAAAAGAATGAATTTTCGTTGCGTTCCAACGATGCTAACGAAAAACCTGAAAATGCGGCAAAATCGTTCGTTTGTCACTAATATCCGACTCCCAACGTCGTTCGGGCTTCATCTTTCCCGGGACATCAACTTTTCCGTTTAAGGCAGTAGTCTGCTTTACAGGCTTCAAAAAATCGATTTTTCGTTTTTGTCTTAAATCTATTCCAAAACTATCCAAGAATATGTGTTCAAAATTTGAGAGGCCAATTCGACATATTTTCGAAGCTAGATCAGTTTTAGTGGCCGAGCGTCGAGCAGGTGCGAATGCTCGGGCAGACTTTACAGCCCGTTTTCTCGAGTTTTCATTTTCACAAGTTTTGGAAAACGGTGCCGGCGATAGTAAAAACAATATATGTCCGATCGAAAAAAACCAAAGTGATCTAGCTTCAGTATTGAATTATCTTCTATTTGAACTAAAAAAGTTGGACAAAAGTACTATTTAAATTACTTGTTTTGCAACTTAAAGTGAATTTTTTTTTTCAAAAAAGTGAATTTTTTTTTCAAACTTCGAAAAAATTTGGAATTTCGTCATTTCTTCGGTATTTTTTTAGTTCATATAGAAAAGGAACTTATAAAAACTAAAAAAAAATTTGGTTCCACTGTTTCAGATGCATCGCACGACCTCCATCACCGGCACCGATTTACGAGTGCACACTCCAGGCGCCCCAGAAAAATCGTTACAACTTTGGCAAATTTCAATAATTTGTAATAATAAAAATTGTTTTTTAAAGCTTGAATATAATATACTATCGTCTCAAAATTTCGTTTACCGCAATCATTTCCTTCCCTTTCAAAAAAATTGTTGAAAAAACGCTTTTTTTTCGGCTCCTAAAGCAGACTACTGCCTTAAGACCTTAGGCCACTCTCGAGGCAAAAAAAAGGGCATATTGTGTGACTTTTTTTCAGCAAAACCATCAAATAAATCGCAATTACAAAATAAGGGTTTTATTATACACGTAATTGACTATACAAAATTATTTTTTCACAGCGATACATGTCAAAATGACGACTGTGCAGCATTTTTCCGATGACGCCTTTATTTCTGGAAGGTCAACAGCCGGACCAACAGCTCCTATAATTTTTGAGTTGTGATGAGACACTAAAGTTTTTTCGATTATATATAAGAATAGCTATTGAAGTACGTAGGATTTTTTTGATATATTGTTTTTTGTCAAAATGGCGCATTTCTGAAACAAAAAGTATAAAATGCCATGAGAAAATCGTCAGAAAATTGTTTATAAAATAGGAACTATGCAATATAATTTAAAAATCCTACGTAGTGCCTCAGAAAATGTAATTCTAAATATACAGTTAAAATTTCAGGTGAATCGGTTGAAATTTGTTTGAGTTATGAGTCCGGCCGACTTGAAAAATGTAGTTTTGAGATAAACGCGTTTAAAGTTAGTAGAAAGTCCCGACATGAATCAAGAGGGGTAGCGCTAGAATTCGAAAATCGAATACATAGAGATTTTTCACGCCCATAATCTTTTGGCATATAATTTTATAGGTACTAAGGTACATTTTTAACGAAAAAAATCGATTTTTGGAAAATCCTAAAGTGGCCTAACGCCTTAAACGTATGCAAAACCCAGAATTTTGCTCCGATCGAGTTATACCTTGAAAATTTGTAATCAACGTATGATTTTGCATCGACCAGGATTTCGGCAAGTTGATTCGAACGCGAGTTTCGACGAAAAATTCGAAAATGTGGCAGTTCTATGCAAAAATCTACTGCATGGACGAAGCCAGTCGATTTGAGAAAACCGTGTTTGAAGTTCGCGAAATCTATCTATACACCCCCATAATTCTCTCAATTTTAAACGGATCGACTTGAAATTTTCCGCAATTATTTGAAATGTTATACTTTGAGAATCCGTCGAAAACCAAAAAATTGATATTTACAAAAATGTCAACTAAATCTAAGCCCTCAAAACAACATATTTTCTGGGAAAAATGTCTATATATCCTAATTTATCTATCGATTAATTCTACTGAATTCAGTTGGTCTGTTTACTATCGTCATTTTCCTACTCTTCAATTGAAACACTTCAATTTTTCGTCATAGTACGAAATGAAAAAAAAACAACACATCTCATCAAGAAGAATCTCGCGTCTCCTTCAATTCTTAAAAATTCAGATTATTCGAATAATTGCGAACTCATTGAAAATGTTGAAAGTACGAATAAAAAAGGTTTACTTTCAATAAACTTTCAAAAGAGCTTGTGACCCATGTCGAAAATACAACACTTATCAAGTTTCCTTAAAAATATTCATCAAATGTTATTTTCAGCAATAATTTCTCGTTTTTTAAACCAAAGAATAACAATAGTAAAGGTGAAGGGAGGTGGAAAGACGCGGGGGGGAGGGGGGGGAGCCGCGGGCGCTCTCCCGTGACGAACGAGAAATTACATTCCACTGCGGCTGCGAAATGCCAAAAATCATGGAAGCGTAAAAATAAATATGAAAAAATCACATTACATTGGTAAAATGTCATTAGATTTTTCGTTTCGTCGCCGCGTTTTCGCGTAATGTCGATTCTAAGTTAAAAAGTCGTCTGCTAAAGTTCATCTTGGTGTATAAAGATTCGCGGCGTGGCGTTGTCCGTGAAAGTGGTTTTTTCTTATTACTTGGTGTCGTGACGCTGCCCGCGTCTCTTTATGTTAAAAAAAAAAAAAAAAAAAACTGAATTTTCATTGTAGCCTAACCTGTTTGCCGGGACGCGGAAGAGTCTCCATGTTGGTTCCGGCTACGACGGGAGCTTTTTCCGGTCCGCCGTTCTGCTGGTTGACGTTATCGGTGGCGCTAATGTCGGTGCCACCACCACCGCCGCCGCCTCCTTTCCCATCCTCGACGCCCGTCATCCTCGTCGTCGTTTCGACTTTATTTTACCGTCACTAGCGACCCTCGAACGGGTCACACCGCCCCACACCCGGAGCACAGCGTCCCCACGAAACTTCCCCGTTACTCTTTTGTCCTCCGACCACTCGATTCTATTTCTTCCCCTTTCGCCCTCACTCGAAGATTCTCTCTCGATCGCGCACACTGTACCCACGTATATACTCGTTTCGTCAATTTATCTGTACGTACAAACCCAAATATTAAAATGAACACACACACACACACACACCCACGTATAAAGATCTTTCCGCAAAACTAATCTCGTTGAGTGCTCCCCATTATTTTTTGGTCTTCCGGGCATCGGGGTAAAAAAAAATGAGTAAAATACGGAGCTAAGTGAAATTGAGGAAGCATCCGTCATGGCTCGTTTTGTCGCGTGTAAACTCGACGTTGTTACCAGGAACTCCCGAAAGGTCACGACATATAATATATTGAGAAAATAAGGACGGGGAATGTAAAAAAAAAAAAAAAAAAACATGACGTCGTACACAGCTGTCGTAACAAAAACACCTTGAGATAAGGAGGCGTGAGGTTTTCTACATCATTCCCAAAATTAGATGGCAATACTCGCGCGTAGCGTTATATGGAATTACGTTCGATAGATGGAAAAAGTTGCCCTCCGGGCGGTCAAATGTGAGATTATTTTTTAAATGATTATTGTAGATGGTAAAAATAATGTTACGACAGTTCTGTGCTATTAAAAGATGACGTTTATTAATTATTTTCTTTTGTATATTATTATTATTGTATAGCACAGTTATGACCTGCAATGCGCTCTCTGATCGGAACTTTGAAGGCTCCGATAGCCCGCTTTTGATGCGGTACCGAAATAAAACTGGGGGAGCCTTGAGAATGCCGACAAAGTTCCCCTCCTCCCGACACGACCCTTACTGCGTCAATGCTCACAGTTTTATTTAATGTATATGTACTGGTGTAGTTCGATATGCCCCTCCCCCGCGACTTTTGCACGACTTTACGCCTTAACAATATTTTCGATGTTTTCCCGCTTCACGGTGTGAAAAGAACATCGGGGTTAACATTTTTTTTTCGTGGCAACGCGCTGTACAAGGAAAAGAAAACTCGGAGACATTACTCTAACGCTATCTGTGCGGGTTTTCTTTTCTTCGCGTACTATTGTTTCGTTTGCCGGATGTATGAAAAAATAGGACAAACTTCACGTTACACGGGTAAATGACAGTCATGACTCGTGAAACGCACGCAAATGGCTGTTTGCCTCGCGATGTTTCGGTCGAGCGACAGGAAAAAATGTGAAATGGCGATAAAAAATCTTCGCAATATAATCGAATAATCGTTTTTTTTTTTACTCGTTACTTCGGTCAAAGGCTTATCGTAATTTATCGTCAGGGGCGATATAGTTGATCGTAACCTTTAATAGACGAAAACGCTTTTCACGTACGTGCCTTTCCTTAAACTGTGAATTAGATGGGAACGGTATGAAAGAATACAAATTCGCTACGCCCCGGGCGATTTATCGACGCGTCCGTGTGCGCAGCCCTACACAACAGTATTATATACTGGTAGGCGAGAGCCGCGCGAAGGCAAAGCGCGCCCGGCGAGAAGCGACCGACAACGGCAACAACAAAAAAAAAAAGTGAGTGAACTCCTGCGATTTCTTACTGTATCGAATAACTCGTTCACTTGTTTCCTTTCACTGTCAATATAACACGAGACATTGCTATTGTACACTTTTGGTTTGCGCGATCTTCCGCGACGAGTCAAATAAATACGAGCACGGAAAAGAAACTTGTGTATTCGACCACCTCGAGAGTATACGTGTATGTGTGTGTGTGGATATATATTTTCTTTTCCCTCTCTCGCCAACCGTATAACGACTGCTCACCCCGAGACTCCGTGTCGCTTTGATCGGATTTCGATGGTTCCTGCGCGTAGCATGCGCTTGCTACGCCGCTCGCGGCGGCACGCGCAACTATGGCTCCTTCCCCCACTCCTCAGTCCTTTCAACCACGGGTAGCGGTGCTCAACGGAACTTGTCGCACCGCGGGGAACGGCGCAAGTGCAGAAGACCGAATCAGTACATGAATAACGCCAAATTAATTAATTAATTTCGCTAAGGTAAGCTTCCTAAGAAAATTCATCACTCATGTGTTGACGTTTTCCGACGAAAATTACGTTGTTCATCGTCATTGCAGATATCTATTAGCTAATTACATACACAGCGATCTCTGGGCCATTTAAACCATTTAAACTTGCGATACGGTGATATCTTATCGGTTAAAAAATAAACGGGCCGTAACGTTTACAATGTTAAGGCGGGAGATCTCTTTGAGCAGCCGAAAAAATGTTGGAACTATTTATTCTACATAATTAAAATTTTATCTACATATTATTTCATCTTTTAATTTTCAATTTCTTTTTGGTTATATTTAAAAATGGCGGCTGTACGACATTTGCTTCAGCGACGCTTCTCGCCTGAGTTGTTCCACGGCGTACAAGCTAGCGCCTGGTCAAAGCCGAGAAGTTTTAGATTTCTAAGACCCGTACACTCTATGTAAACCTAAAAAATGCGAAGATAAATGAAAATTCGAAAAATGGTACGTGTTAAAAAAAATTCTCTATTTTTACTATAGTCTTTCTTGATGAAAAGATAGTTTTTAAGAATAATTTTCAAGGAACCTTGGTCTCATCGACGTTTATGTTATCTAAAAGTGTGGATAATTACAAAATTATCGATCAGTTTTTTTTATTATCTTGTAGGAGATTCACGAAAAAGGGGTTTTCAGGAACACGCGTTTAAAGTTTCAAGACTCAAAAATGTTGTGATAAAATAGTCTCTCAGCTTCCACGTGAAGTTAATTTTCGGCCATAAGCTCTTCTTTGCGTTATAAAGGGATACCTGTAGATTTGATTCGGGTATGCAACTATTTTTATTCGTTGACGTAACACGCAAAGAATATTGAGTTTTCTTCGTACTTTTTAACATTTTTTTATGAAACTTGTATAATGTTGAAAAATTGCTGGAACAAGCAATTGTTAACGTGAATATATTTTTTACGAATTGTTCTTACTCTGCTTTATCGGCCGATCCTGATACATTTCTACAGCGCACTGTGATACCAAAGCACTACGCAGCACCAGCGTCATTTCCACACGCTAGTCGCGGGCTCAATTGATAAATACATTCGACCCGAACGTGAAAATGGGCCACGTGGATTTGCGACTTGTTCTCTCAGGATATTGTTGCCTCTGTACGGATTCGATAGAAAAAAATATCGCTCGCTTCCCCTCATTTCAACTGATATTCAAGTTATCGCTGGAGAATTTCCTACGATCGATTTTTCAACTTCCCGTATTAACGATTATACACCCGAGTCTCGCGAAAACGCGCCAAACGACCAGACTTTCAAACGGGTTACTTCTTCACCCTCGTCGTTGCGCGTACCGTTCACAGATGGCGCCACCCATCGCACGGCATATTTGTATATTTGTATATATTGTTAAACACGCATACTCACACGTGTGTATAAAACAGCTTGCGCCCAAGAAACTTTCTCTCCCGTATCTTCGACGTGACTGTATTATTTGTGGCGGTAGTTCCCAGGACGAGGATTGAAAAAAATAAAAAAAATCGCATAATTTTCGTGGCCGTACATCAAACAAACACACACCCGCAAATTCTCATATAACGTAGTCACCGCGCTATCGATCGTTCGTTTTTGTGTTTCGCGTTCCTCTCGTAATTGCAACAAATAATCGGAAGCAAACAAGAAGCAAAAATCGTATCTGAAATGTTCTGTTCGATCGATGGATCAGGTGTCGTGGTTTCTTATTACTATTTAAAGTGCTCACGTCAGATTGGAGTTGGAGCCGGACGCACTGCGGGAATGAGTTTAACGTGATAAATATTGTTATCCCGTGCCATAACATTTGTACACACATCTATGCATATGTACATTAACATATATTTATATATATATGGATACACATATAAATTTATTCAACAACGAACAACGAAACGAAAACGACAACGAAAAATCAAAGTCAATCACATTTGTATTATCGATTGACAAAAAAAAAATAACAACAAACGAAAGAAGATCGTCGAAAAGTACGAACAACCATGGGTTTTTCCAATACGCTTCAGGGACAATCGTCGCACGAGGCGCTCCTCGGCAGACAGGACGCGGAGATAAAACTTTTGGAAACCATGAGAAGATGCCTGACAACCAAAGTCAAGTCCGACCGCGAGTACGCTTCCGCCATAAGTTCCCTGACGGTTCAGGGCAAGAAAGTTGAACGCCATGACGATCTCGTCGGCAGTCTCATAGCTCAGGTATCTTTCCAGATAACTTTTCTTCCTGCTCTTATTTCAATGGTGTACAGAATTGGGTTACGTGACGACGTTTGTTCCTAGAGCTGGCGCGACGTCATGGATTCCCTGGATCAGATAGCCAGGCTCATAAAGCAACAGGCCGATTCGATGGAGACCACCGTGGTAGAGCACATAAGCAGCCTGTACGCGGAGAGAAGAAGAGCCAGAAAGTTGTACCAGGAGGAACACGCTTGGCTGAATAACCAGTTCCAACAGGTTTGTCCATCCAGTCCTTCAAATTTTTACTTCCTTCGCCGCATAGCCCGATGTGATATGTTCACGAGCGTTACAAGGATTTTTGTCGCGCAGCTGAACGACGACGTCGCTAGGAAGAAGACAGAGTATCAGAAGAATCTCGAGGTCTACAAGCTAGCCAGGTCCAGGTTCGAGGAGCACTACGTTAAATGTAAATATGTTATGATACTGGAGTACCGATGGAAAGCCGGCGACGGAGAGTACAAAGCATGGGATGCGATTGGAAAAGATAAAACTTAATTCTTGCATCGTTGAGCAATATTGTTTGGTGTGAAAAAAATTCGTGTGACATTTGAGCTCTCTAACTCAAGTCTAAACGATAGGGCTTAATCTTTTTTTTTTCATCTGGATAACACGGAAAATTGGCTCTTTATGTTCAAACTTGAATGACTCGGTGACTAATTATTAAGTGTGTGCATTCATTTTAAGGGATTTTGAAGAGTTGGTGTAACTGGTATTATATCGCATCATGTCATATTGTTACTAATTTTACGCCAAAGCAACATCACGTGATTTCAGTTTTCAGTAGATGTACACTACCGGCGAAAAGTTTCCGGACAAAAATTCGAAAAAGTTTCATAACTATTTTTTATGCCATTTCGCCAATAGTTGACATCAATGAATTTAATAAACGGCATTTTGGAGGAGAGGAATTCACCTTCCTTCCGTTTGTTTTGAAAATCTTTTACTATTTTTTTTACGACTGGTACCCTTTTTCGAAAACGACCATTTTTCGTCTTTCTTTTGTTCCTTTTCTGGTGGACCCCGATTACAGACAAAGTTGAATCGGTTTTCGTTGAGTTCGCGAGAATTTATTCAGTTTTTTTTTCGAAATTTTTTTCCACCTATTTTCGGTAAAAAATCAGATGATTTAATTACCGTAACTCGAGAACTAAGGGGTTTGTGGTCAAATTTCAAGAGAAGAAAATCTTTTATATTTCTATTTTCAACGCAATAGAATTATTTCAGATTTTTTTCGACGTTTTTTTTTTGTCGAGTTACGGTAATTAAATTATCTGATTCTTTACCGAAAATAGGTGAAAAAAAAATTTCAAACAATCTGAAAAAATTGTCGCACGCTCAACGAAAACCGATTCAACATCTTACTATCTTGAGGTTTTTCTTGAATCCTTGTTTTCCCGTTACACGTTATTTTTCAAATTGTCTCTTTTTTTCAAATAAATCAAAATATCTTAAGAAAAAAAATCGTACGAAGCTTTAAAAAAAAACGAAAATGAAGCTTGAGCTTCCCCCTTTATGATTCCGGTCAAAGAAATGCATAACATTTTTTTTGTCTGTAAATGGGGTCCACCATAAAAGGAACAAAAAAAAAGCGAAAAGCGGTCGTTTTCGAAAAAGGGTACCAGTCGTAAAGAATATAGTAAAAGATTTTCAAAACAAACGGAACGAAGGTGAATTCCTCCCCTCCAAAATGCCGTTTATTAAATTCATTAATGTCAACTATCGGCGAAATGGCATAAAAAATCATTCCGAAACTTTTTTGAATTTTTGTCCGGAAACTTTTCGCCGATAGTGTATATTTAGCCGAAGTGTAAGAGGCGTTATTTTATTGAGGATTGAATATGTCGAATTTTGTGTTAACAAAATGCAATTTGCGGGAAGCTTTGCTTTTTGCTTCCATTTGAAGAAAAGTACTGCTGAACGTCAATGACTGCCGTCGGATGCTTATAATGATTATGCTCTATCGATTAAGTACTGGTTTCGACGTTATAAAGATGATTATGACACGAAAAATAATGCACGTCCAGATCAGCCAAAAAAGTTTGACGATGAGAAAGTGGAAGCTTTATTTGATGAAGACCTAGGTAAAATGCAAGAAAAACTTGCAGAATCATTAAATATTGATCAACATCAAATGTTACCAACAACAATTGATACAGTTGAGCCGAGCATTGAAGAAAAAACGGCTAGATTACCCAAAAGACACGATAAAGTGATTTTCCAGCACAACAATGCACAACCTCTTGTTGCGAAACCGGTCAACGAAACGTTAGAAGCGCTTAACTGGTATGTCCTACCACACCCGCTGTATTCTCAAGACATTGCTCCTACCGATATACACCTATTTCGATCGATGGGTCATGACTAAACAAGTCAAAAGCAGCGCTTCCATTATAAGGATACCAAAAAACCGATCGATTCGTGGATAGCCTTTTAAGATGTGTCGTTCTTTCGACGTGGAATCCACTTATTACCAGAAAGATGGGAAAACGTAGTGACTGTCGATGGACGATATTTTGAATGATCAATATGCAATCATTTTTTAAAGCCGTATTTTTATCATAAAAATCTCTTAAAATTAATGCACACTACTAATAATATTCTCGAAATCTGATTGAAGATTCTTGAAGCTGGTCCATACATTTCCCAAGAGCTTTTTAAAAACTCCTTGATTATTTTTACGCAAATCGCAGCTATTTTAACAATGCATGCATTGTCGAACATGAAAAATTGCATTTTTCAAGTAGCCGCCATTTTGTGCAAGGACGCAAATATCGAAATTTAAAACAAAGCTTTTTAAAACCTTAAGGGCCAGCTTTACGAAATTCCAAACGATTTTACAAATATGAATTAATCGTTCAGTTATTTAAGTTTTGGTGTAAGCGGCTAATTTTCGTGTTAATCGAATAGGTAATAATGATGAAGCACTATACCAGTTAGACTTGAGTTAGAGATTTCAAATTTGTCATCTATTCAACATCCAAGAATATTGTTCGAAGTGGTGAGAGTTATTTTTCGCCATACGCCAATACCTATGCTGGTCATTTTTCTGATTCAAATAATGAAGATAGAGAGAGAGAGAGAGAGAGAGAGAGAGAGAGAGAGAGAGAGAGAGAGACAGAGAGAGAGAGAGAGAGAGAGAGAGAGAGAGAGAGATACAGAGATTGGAATATCTTCCGTGTATAATATGAGTTTCTTTCTCTTTGGAGCAATAACATGTTGGTATTTTGATGGAACCGTTGCAGCGGGACGAGGTGGTAGAAAGTTGGACGACGTGAGAGAGAAGTACCAGAAGGCTTGTAGGAAACTTCATCTGACCCACAACGAGTACGTTCTTCTGCTGGGAGCGGTGGCCGAATGCGAGCAGGATCTTAGAACCTGTTATCTGCCGAGTCTTCTTCAGCGACAGCAAGCGATTCATCAAGAATTCATCGTGGGATGGTAAGCCCTACTGGGTCAATCGATTTACGTCATTATTTCTATGCGACGCACTTTGCTCATTCATCATCCTTTTATTAACTTGTCAGGAAAACCGCGACCACTCGTCTTATTAACCAACTAACTATACTAACATCATTCTATTTGCCACACAGTCTGCGATCAACTATGACACAGGTAAATCTCTCGTCGCGCGAACTTATCGTAAACAAGAAAACTCGCGTTCCACACGGAATTCTTCCACCAAGTGTATTTTTACGTCGGAAAATGTTTATCCGTCTGGCTTTATTTTGCAGGAAAGGCGTTCTTCAAGATACCGTCAAGTATTCCGACTTTACGAACGAGAAATTTCACGAGATTCACGCGCGGATGCAAACGGCGGTTGATTCGATCAAGCCCGTTGAGGAATATCGAGATTTCATCGGAAAGCACAGGTATCGTGGGAGAAATTATCGGGGCCGCATTTTTTTCCGCATCCTTTCTATTATACGACGTTGAACTTCGCATCGTTGGAATGCAACGGAAGTCAATTCTTTTTAGTTGCTCAAAAGTTTTTTTGACCGATGTAGACTACGACAATCACTCAAACGTTTTTACGTATTCTTATTAGACATCTATGGCCGTAATTTAGAAAAAAGTCTTTCGATAATGAGGAAAATAAAGGAAAAAGGAATTTTGCATTCCAATGGTGCAAACTTCAACGTCATTTATATTATTTCTGGGTACTTTAGCACGGCTAAATACGTTATGTTCTGCCTTGCCCATGCCAACACAAGCCGACAAAATCGTACGACATAAAATGAACGGATTTGAAGATAATGAACATAGTACGAAGATGAAAATGATAAGAATAGAGTAAAAATTGCTTTGAATATAATGACAATAATAACATTTATAACTGTAACGGTAGTTATAACAATAACTATTACAGAAATTAAAACGAAAGAAATGTAAATAAAATAATAAGACTGATACTAACAATATTAACAATAATATCGATAACAACAATTATTATAGCAATAATAATCGTTGTAGTGGTAGTTAAAACGTAAAAACAATAAAAACGATACAAATTTAAAGTGATGCAAATAGAAGAAACAATGATAATAATAAAAAATTGTAACAACAATGATAAAGAGTCAAAATAATTATTATAACAGTAATAGTAATTCTACCAGTAAATACAATAGCAATAAGAACAATGACAAAAGGTAACAAATAAAAATAATAACGATGATAATAATAGCAACAACAATAACACTCACAGTAATCGATATGTTGAGAATAATGATTATAACCATAATTAGTAACGGTAATAGATATTAACAACGATAAAAGGAGAAGAAGAGGGAAAGAGACGGAAATGTATGAAAATAATTGCGTCTATGCATAATTCCGTAGCGAAAAACGAGTAAATTTCAAACGCAAAATATTTACCAAAAAAGCGATTTTTATCAACTAAATATGTTCCATTCTGTTCACGGACTTTCTGCCATCTCTCAACGAGCTACTTTTTCATATAAGCCCTGAGATCTTTGGGCAAAGAAGTCATCTAAATAGTTTTCTAGGACGTTCAGGGAACTAAAGATTTTATTAATCAAACTGTTCTGTTCCGCCCAGAACAAATGCTAGTCTGAAGGTGCAAGGTCTTTACGGTGGATGCAAAAAAATGTCCCACACAAGCCGCAATAATTTTTGCGGGGTTATCAGAGAAACGTGCAGGCTAGCATTCTCCTGGTGGAATAATACGCCCTTTCTGTTCGCCAACTTGGGCCTCTTCTGATCGAATACTCGCTTTAATTCGGCCACTTGTGAGCAGTACTTGGTCGAATCAATCATTGTGCTGGGTGGCAGAAGCTCATAATAGACGATTTCTTTCCAATCCCACCAGATACAGAGCATGACCGTCTTCAGGTGTAATCCATCCTTTGTGACCGTCTGAGCAGCCTTCCCGATCTTCGATCATGATCTTTTTCGACTGATATTGTTGTAGACAATCCTCTTTTCATCGTCAGTAATCTTTAAAAAATAGTTCGTTTTGATGGCGTTTGAGCAGCAAATCGCAAGCTAAAATTCGGTCCATTGAATTCTTTTTGCTCAGTTCGTGCGGCACCCAAACATCAAGCATGTTTAGCATCCCAAGCTTCCGTAATTGTCTTGAAACAGTTCATTGGTCAATGCTGAGGTTGTTCCCGGTTTCAGTAGTCGTCAAATGCCGATCGGTGTCGATTAAAGCCTTGATTTTATCGACATCAGTAGTCACTGGTCGACCGAAGCGAGGAGCATCTTGGAGATAAAAATCTCCACAACCAAATTTCCCAAACCACTTCTTCCACACACTTTCGCTTACGGCATGCTCTCCGTACACGGCGCATATCTTTTTGTGCGTTTGGGACGCGCTTTTGTCCTTCCGGAAATAAAAAAACGAAATGCATCGAAAATACACGTTTGTTCCTTCCAGGTTCAAAATATAATTAAACTTCCTATACGTCACGGATCTCGATGGATATTTTTCAAAAATGTCGACACAAGTTTCAGCTTTCACTTAACAAACAACACTTCATATGGTTGACACATGTGCGAGCGGAGAAACAACTGCCAACGACATCTGTCGGATTTCGTTACGGAATTATGCATAGCCCCAATAGTAGAAAAAAATAGTACTGATGTTATTTTTTGATATCAAGAAAAGCTGCGGTTTTCTTGCGCCATTTATTCTTTGAAAAAATGATAGTTTCGAAGAATGTTATCATCCACTATTGAACTTCGAATCACGAATCACGAATGAAAGAAAAATTGTAAAGTGACTTGTTTGTTTTTTTTTGTAATACTACTACACACGTATCGCTTGCATCAATGAGTTTAACGGAAATTAAATTTTGTGAATGAACAAATTTGAGCAGAACTCGTCCGGCGTCACCGTTGCGCTTCACGTTTGACGACAACCTGGTGGACGACACCTCAGGCAAGCTTTCACCAAACAAATTGACAGTGGACAATCTGACGATAGACTGGCTGCGCAGCCGTCTGAACGAGCTCGAAACATCCCTCAAGACGACCCAGCTGAGCCGACAAACAGCCCAATCACCGCAGGAGAACAATACCGAGACGAATAAGATCAACGCATTGGATTATTCACGCGAGAGGGAAGAACTGAGATTGCGCTGTCAGGAGAAGAAATTGCAGAGGCAGGCGGAGGTAATACGCGCTGCTTTGAACGAGCTCGGCTGCGAAGAATTGCCATCCGGATGCGATTTGTCCATGGAAGGCTCCTTCACGGAACCCCCGGCCAATATGAAGGTAAAAAATACTTGTTGCTTCGAACATTTTTGCGCGAATGAATATTGTCGTGGAGCTCCAGGCTACAAAGCGGCGGCTGCTGAGGGACGTATGTCAGCTACATAATTTTATAGTTTGAAAGCTCTCGCTCGCAGCCACTATTAAAGATGTAAATATCGGCGCTTCGTTGGAAAATCGAATAGAGTACTTTGCTTAAAAAAACATCGACGAGTGCTCACACATTTTGACATTTGTTACCGTTTTTTAATTTATATAATCTGTTTGACAAGAGCGTGTTAAGGAATGGCAATAGGAATTTCTTCTGAGAAGTACCCGAAAGGGTCGAGATTTTATTTGAATTTGCCACGAAATATTTTTGCTCCCGATTTTTTAGCGCAAGGTTCTTCAGCACTTCCTAAAGAAGAGCAGTTTTTGTGAAATGTGCTGTAACTCGAGAACTATGGGATTTGAGATAAAATATTTACAGAGAAAAAGATTTGATTGAGAAAATTAAACGGATAAAAAGTTGAAGAAATAAATATTTTACAAATTTTATTCATACGATGGCTTTCGGTTGAGAAACCGCGAAAGTGTGTTCAACCATTTTGCCGGTAGTTTATTCATACATCGGATGTACTGCAATCAAATGTTTATACTTTGAGAGTGTGTTGAGGGTCGATCAGACAAATAAAAAACGTCACGTCGAAGTTCGCTTATTTAGGCTATTCCAAGAATATTTCGAGAAACAGTAGAGCAATAGAATTGCACTTTCCTGCTTACATAATGGAGTCATTCTAAGTAAATCGACAGATAAAATTACGGTAAAGGAGAAGTGCTTATTCGGCGTTATATTTGCATATTCTGCAGCATAACGAGGCTTCTCTCGGGCTTTGCCGAACCCCAAATTGATTTTGGCATGGCCTTAGAATGAATCATTGACAAGACAAACATTTATTTTGTAACGACCAAATGGTAGCGAGCATACGTCCTTGAAGAAACCGTGATTTCGTGGTCGCAGTGTATTGTAACGTTTCACGTCGAATATCTCTGAAAAGAAAAACTTGCGCAAAAGTATTCAATATTTTTTCAGTCATCACACGTTGCATGATATAGGAGAGAAAAAATTCTACCCTTCCGCATATTAATATTGGTCTCACGGAACTTTGGTTAAACTTCCTTTGTCGTCTGGAGTGAAATGTTCGCTGTCTTGCAAATCGACGAAACAAATTTCGTGAAGCGCTCTCTCTTATTTACAATATTGTCGTATTCACTAGCTCCGACGCGTTGAACTTGCAGAGAAATACGGTTCCGGACACGGGTATCTTCACACTCAAGAAGAATCAAAGATTCATGACCATATTAAGGTCCCCATTTAAATCGTTGCCGTCGATAAACGATAGTAAGAACGGAGTTATTAGGGCTAGTAGCGTAGGATCGACACCCAAGCCGATTCGAGCTCCTCCGGTAGTACGTTCTATGTCTATCGAATTTCCACTCCTAATTCTAATCGCGAAAACTGCATCCTGATGAGACTAAACGTGTGGGGTGTCCGCTGCAAGAAGTAAAAAAAAGATTATATTTATGCGATAAATGTGTGTGGCATGATGTAAACATGTAATGTATCTTGCACTTGAAAATGTACGCTTCAACAAATTGATCGGCGATCAATGTGAAGCAGCGACGGCCTGGGTCAATTACTATTTGGATACGGACAACAGTTTTACTGAGTTTCCGATCGTAACACATCTGAAATTTAGTAAAACAGAGCCGCCTGTATCGGCACAGGTTTTTCAGTTTCCTTGTGCCCCCGTGCAAATGTGGGCATTAGAAAAACGTGGCTGGGAGCAACACTCTGCGAGGGATCACCAAAATACTGAAAATGTTAATTTTATTAATTTTAGAAAACAGGAACATTAGAAATAAATCAAATATGTTATTGAAGATAGTAAGAGGCTCATGGTGAAAAATGTCAGTGCTTTATTTATAGCCACATATGTTTTTTTTTAAATTCATATCGCATAAATATTACTTCCGCCTGAGTTGTTTGTTTTTTCTCCCCGCAGAATAAAGTCCGTAAAACTAATTTTTTTGGAGCATGAACGTATTGCGATTTCTTCAAAGCCTTGAACCTCGCGCGAATCGTAATGATTTGCATTTCATTTACAATGGAAAGACAATTATGCAATTGACAAATAAATATTCTTGCTTGGTTTAATATTTTCATTGCATAAAAACGTATTTATCGTATAATAATGGAAGAAAAACGTAGCTTAATTGAATGTGTTTCGTTTTTGTTGGTGAGCGTACGTGTTGATTTTCTCGACTTTTGGGGAGAAAAAAAAACCAGAATTTCAACAGCTGGGACTTTCGGCCACAAAAGTCATTCTGGGAAAAAATGTTTGCAGTTCAATGCAGTTTATGAAGTTTTTAATAGATCAATTGTATTCAATTACAGATATTCAATTGATCGATTTCATAACCAAACAATATTAACCATACATCAAAAACATCAGTATAAAAATAATAATATTAATAAGTATAAGTCTATAATGATTATTCAAATAATTATTATAAAATAATGTTTTTTCATCAGTATATAAAAATAATACAAATTAATAAACAATGAGTTTCAGTTCATGCACGTAGACGGACAAAACTTCAATCGAAGATCATAATTTATGCGTAATCTCGAATGGCAAGGCCAGATTGGTAATGCGAAAATTGAAATCGAAATTTTGTTCCAATTTTGTGAAAATAACTTATATCGAATTGTTATATAGTTTTAAAAAATGCAATTATTTACGCATTGCACGAGGTTTTCCAACCAAGGCTTCATTGCTCGCTCTTAAGGGATCAGAATACTGTGACGGTTGGAAAAAGTATCTAATTTTCAGATGCGATTTGTACAAATCATTCGGTCAATTTTCGGTTTCATCGCAGTACTTTAATCTCTTGAGCCTCGTGGAGGGTGCTGGTCGATATGTGTGTCGTTTTTTGCCTGTTGAGAATTGCCGCGCCTACATCTCCGTCACAATTTATACCAATGTGAATAAAACACTACGCATAGGTACCACTGCGTGGCGTTACCAATTCGAACAGCAGCCCTCGCGGAAGCGGAGCTCTGATGGACGAGGAATGGTTTCACGGTGTTTTGCCACGGGAAGAAGTCGTCCGTCTTTTAGTAACGGAGGGTGATTTTTTGGTGCGGGAAACGACGAGAAACGACGAGTGTCAAATCGTCCTGTCGGTCTGCTGGGACGGCCACAAGCATTTTATCGTTCAAACTACACCGGAGGTAAGCACAAAAGAATCGAACAATCGATTTACAACAAAACCTGCGCCGTTCTCTCCTCAAATCTTTTGCTTCTCTCACAGGGACATTATCGATTCGAGGGTCCAACGTTTCCCTCGATACAGGAGCTGATAATGCACCAGTGGAAATCGGGCTTACCCGTGACCAGTAGGTCCGGAGCTATTCTCAAGACACCGATTTTGCGAGAACGATGGGAATTGAACAACGACGATGTCATTCTCTTAGATAAAATAGGACGTGTGAGTACAGTGGGAGAAAAAAGTATAGTGAAACTTCAGTTATACGTTTTTCAAGGGGTACAGCAAATATCCTACTAATATAATAAAAGTGAAAGTTTGTGTGTGTTTGTCCCGATGTTTGTTCCACTATCACGCCTAAACGGCTGAACCGATTTGGATGAAATTTGGCACACATGTATAGAGTTACTTGGAATAACACATAGGCTATGAAAAATACATGTAATTATTTCTAATTCTAATATTCGACTCGAATCTAATTCAGTTATGAAATGATCAGTTTTATGTCATTCTTATTATAGGATACAACCAAATCAAATCTAATTAAAATAGAAGATAATATAATATCAAATGTAATATGAATATAATATCTAATATTTTTCTAATTATAACATTCGTGTAAAATCTAATGTAATTATCAAATTCAAATTCTTATAGAATACAAACGAATCAAATATAATTTAAATTGGATAAAATCTAACGTCTAACATTTTTCTAATTATAATATTTTCAAAAATCTAATGATGAAATTATAATTCTCATAAAATACGAACGACTAAAAAATTATGAAAATCGAATGAAATCTAATATAATATCACATATTTTACTAATATCAAATATAACATCTAATATTTTTCTAATTATAATATTTAAATCAAATATAATCTAATGATGAAATTATAATTATTATAGAATACAACATACAACAATTTCACTAAAAATTTAGAGATCCACGCAGACGAAGTCGTTTAGCATTTGAAAATGGCGATTGTTGCATAATTCGCGATGTTTTTTAATAGCAGTATCTCCGTTATGCTAATGTTTGGTTTTCCAATTGAAAATTTGATCGGTAGTAATGAAGTAATGAGCCAACTAAATTTTTTTAATTTTAGATTGGAAAAAAACAGAGTACGGAGTGTAAAAATTGTTTTATACTTTTTTTGTGTATCACGGAACACTGATTAACGTATAACTGAGGAAAAACGGACCTCGAAACGGACGCTGGAGAACAAAATTAATAACGTATAAGCGCGAAAGACGAAAACTTTATAACATTCTTTATAGGCGGAATCTGCCGGGGCCAGAGAAATTGACGTATAAATGATAAAAACGTATAAACGAGGTTTCACGATGTTTTTTTTTTTTAACGGTTGTAGTAAACGCGCCTTGGGAACGAGTAACTGCGAATGTCTAACGAACTGGATACAGTGAAGTATCGAATGTGGGGCAAAAGTGAAAGGGATGGGCTCGCAGAACCCGCATGAGCCTATGAAGGAACATGATAAACAAAATAGAAATGCCCATTTTATCAATCGGGAATTCAAAAAATTATTGCAAGCTACAATTAAGACTCGATGTACGATTTTTTTTTTTTTCATGCAGGGTAACTTCGGCGATGTATATAAGGCGCAGCTGAGGTCCTGCAAGACCGAAGTAGCCGTGAAAACCTGCAAGGTCACACTTCCGGACGAGCAAAAACGAAAATTTTTGCAAGAGGGCCGAATTCTCAAGCAGTACGATCATCCGAATATCGTGAAGCTTATTGGTATATGCGTGCAGAAGCAGCCAATAATGATAGTGATGGAATTGGTACCCGGTAAGACCATCGATCAAACACGCGCATCGAAACGCACAATTTCTCGTCGCGAAATTCACACGATTCTTTTCGATCAAGGTGGATCGCTGCTGACTTATCTGAGGAAAAATTCCAGTGTAATAACGCAGAGGGAACAGCTGCGAATGTGCAAAGACGCGGCCGCGGGAATGTGCTACCTCGAATCCAAGTATTGTATTCACAGGGATTTGGCGGCTCGTAATTGTCTCGTTGGTGAGAGTCATGTCATTTAGTTTTTTTTTCATTTGATTTGAAGAACTACAAACTGGTGTCTTTATTGTCAAAGAATTTTTTATTTTATTTTAATGCGTATATCTGTCATATTTGTATGACCGAACTCTCTTAACACTCGTCCAGAGGCCCGAAAAATGCGTTAACTTGAAGAATTTTTTGTGCGTACAATATTTTGTGGTCGAAAATTTATTTGAAGAACTGTATATGAAAAAAAATGTGTAAAGCGTCGACACTGCAGCGTTTTATGTAGAAAGTGCTTGCAGCCTCGGAAATTTTTATCTCGAGCGAAAAGCCAAAGTTGCCCATAATCTGCAAGAGAATAGCTAATCTGCAAGAAATAGCTAAGCGATTTTTGAAATATATTTCAAAGAAATAGAGCAAGCAATTTTGAAAACACAGTTTATGTGGAGAAAAACATCGTGACAAATTGTTTTTAACCATAGGAATCTTTAACAAATCGATAAATACTCACGCATTCTTATCAGAAATTCAGTTCAAAAGGTACCGTGAACATTTGAAGTCTGTCGAACAAAATTCGTTCGAATTCTGCTGTGAACCGATTCGAAGACCGTTGATTCAGGAAGAATGTCTCTGAAGATTTCATTCCCATTATTTTGATTACGACCGTGAAAATGTAATCATTGAAATCGCAACTTTTCGGTATTAGACCAATTGCACCATTTGCAAGGACCTAATGTAGGATTCAGAGCTGAAAAAGCCGTCTTTTATTCGTCTAGAGTAGTATTACTCATTAACGCGATGGTCCCCAATTTTAAGGAATCGTTTGATTCTTCTTATTGCAGGATACGAGTCCATCGTGAAGATTTCGGATTTCGGAATGTCTAGAGAGGAAGAAGAGTACATAGTCTCGGATGGCATGAAACAGATCCCGATCAAATGGACCGCACCGGAAGCTTTGAATTTTGGTTAGTAAACTTATGAATCTTTGTCGTACGCCGCTAATTGCGATAAAAAAAATGTGGTCACAGTTTCTCGTCGATGCTGCAGCTGTCCATAAATTTTACATTGCTGATTTGGCACGAATCTCTTGAGTGGCGTGGCTTACATGAGATTTTCACTGAATCAAAAATGTATGCTCACGCTCTGATTCAAAATTTAAAAAATATCGTATTAAATGTCGGCTCAGGAACGGCGTTCAATTTAAGTATAATGGATTTTAAATTCGTCTAAATGAAATTTAGGGGACAAAGTACAAATTGGAAACTTGAACATTGTTTTCTCGTGATGTTATTTGGATTAGGAAGCTTCCAATATGAAGAAGCTGCTATTGATAAGTTCACTAAATAAGGAGGAAACTTAGTAAGAATATTATTTTATTCCCAATTATCCATCATATGCCCATTCGAGCTTTAAAGATTCCATCTTTTTCACGTTCTATCCGACATTTGTCTCTTCACCATTCCCAATCCATTAGAGAGAATCGCGCGTCCGCTTTCGTTAATTTGTTGGATATTACAATTTTCATCTTTGCTTCTTCGCCAAATGGAAATTTATGTTTAAAGTCCAGTTATAATGCACAAGTATAACGTGTACAAACATCTCCAATTACTAGGGCTAATCACGGTCTTACATACAGGTCTTGTAACGACGGTAGTGGCGAAAAGTTAGCTTAGCGTCCAAATTTTGCTTCCAATTTCGGCCTCATGGTGCGCGTAGAATAGGGGCTATCGTGTGCGAAGAAGACAGCAATATCATATGTCTCTGCCTTACAACCAGCAAGACAGAGACTAAGTATCAAACTAAATGGAATATTTAACAGAAGATGGTTTGCCGAAAACATTTGAAAAAAAAGTAAACTTAAACAAAAATCCTTCCCTTATTATCGTGTTTGATTCATTCTTTAGACGATGAATTTTTTTTCACAAAGTTTTGCGTAAACGCGCTGTAATGGTTTTAAATCCACTCTGGTAATCACTGCTTGCCACGTTTTTTTCAATAGTTCGGTGTTTTGTGGCCCTTTAAAAATGGAGCATTTTTGTTTATTCGATTTGTACCCCGTTTTACACTGAGGTACCGCACAAGATTTCGGAATCTTCACTGAATAAAATTGTCAATAAAAATTATTTAGACAGATCATACTTTTTTTATACGTGTTGAGCGATTTTCAACTGTTATACACACATGCACTTATACGACAAAACAATTTATGATCGGTTTAGGTTATTTTCATGACATCCCTCGACCATAACGACACGCGACGGCGGCGTTAAGAAAAAAAAAGCTTGGAAAATAGAAGCCCCACTAGCCGCCTATCAAATACGACTTTCGTTTCAAGACCTGTATGTAAGACCGTGGGGCCGACCAATAGTAGACTTGACTCTGAATTATTTTTGAAATAAGTAGTTACAGTAATGCGTATCCTCCGTTAAAAAAAAAACTCATGAGAGCTCATTGTACTCGCATTGTTACTTTTACGACTTTGTTACTTACGTATCGTTTTGTCGTCATTAGGAAAATACACTACGCTCTGCGACGTCTGGAGTTACGGTGTCTTGACGTGGGAAATATTTTCGAAAGGTGGAAATCCTTACAGCGGCATGTCGAACTCGCAGGCACGAGAAAAAATTGACGCAGGTACGCATCCTGTAATATACTAATTTAGCACGACACGATGATCAGAAATAAACAAGAGTACGAGATAGCCCTGAGTTAGAAATGATTGCTCTATTTGCATGCAATGTACCAACATGGAAAAAGTCAGTCGTTATATCGCGCGTTTTTATGTACCATGTATGAAAAACAGCAACTTTATTTAGTTACCAATTTTCTGTCGACGGCGCAAAATTGTGAAGACTTACAAGTAACGTGTTGAAAAATCCACGAGACTCCTTGCGGGGATTGATTTCATGAGTTTCCAGAATTTTACGTGATTAATCTTTTCCATTATTATTGCAGAATGTAACAATTAAAAAAAAAACTCCAACGCGGAATAATTTTGAGTAGAAGCGGATAAAAAATTTTGCAATTGTTAAAGAAAATTTCTTAATATTCAATTAATACGACACAAGCGGTTGATATACATTTTTATTAAAAACGAAAAAAAGATTCAGCGAAATTTAAAAGTGACTTTATGATTTTAACCTAAAGACTGCGTGTCTGCCCATGACGCAGTCTTGAAAACTTTTCGATTGATCGTATCATTACGATAACCTTGACGAAGAATGAACGTATTGAAAATATTCATCAGTCATTGTCAATTGACATTCGCAAGCGATTAGTGCTGCGAAATTTTTCGAAAATGCAATTGCGTTGCAAATTCATCGAGAAACGCACTTCCGGGCAATAATTCGGATAGTATTCTGCAACATTCTCGACAAGGATCGCCGCATTTTTTCTTTTACACACCTATGTTCCTGTTTCTGAAAACGGCAACTTTGAGCCCGTACAATTGCTGCACAAATCTCGTTTCAATTTGTTTCCTTCACGCGCGATCTCAACACGACGGAAAACTGAGACTCGCTATATTTTTTTTTTTTACCAAAACGCTGTACGTCGTGTTTCTCGAAACCCACTGATAACACATTTTTTTTGCTTCGTTTTTAGGATACCGAATGCCCGCAACGGAAGGAACTCCCGACGAGATATACCGATTGATGTTACGTTGCTGGGAATACGAACCGGAGAAACGACCGCATTTTGAGCAAATATATTCCATCGTCGAGACCCTTTCGCAGGCGTACATGTGAACGAATGTTCGTCCGTAAATGCCATCGCTTCCGTATTACGAATCTTGTATCATAAACCGTCGCTATTTCATTAGTAACTTGCTATTCCCATTGAGTGTATTGTACTCGTCATTCTCCTTTTTTTTTGTCTTTCTTTTCTTTATCGCTCAAGTATCTTACGCACAGTATTCTCGCTCGTTATGTTCCCTCCAAATTCGTACGAACTGTCGAAATCGATGCAAATATGAAATCTCCGACGATACGTCGAATTACGTATGCCCCGCGCATTTCTCTTTGTCTATATACGTGTAAATTGTCCACACCTCTCGGGTCCAGTCGAGAAAAAGAGACGTTGCGTTATCGTATAGCGTACGATTATACGTCAAAGATTATTGCGACTAGATGTTCTCGCGTCCTGAAATGCATTCGCAAACGCTACTCTCAATTGTATAAAAATACATATTTATCGTTCTCATTTTATTGTCGTATTCGTGCGCTGTATTTTCTTTTTGCAATATTTTTGCGAACGATCCTCTCGTCTATCCTTCGGACCTCCTCATCCGAACCGTCCTTTCACCATATTTCCCTAGGGCTTTTCGAAGCTAGTGCCTTTGATGCGCGCGGTGCAAAAATGCGACCTCGTTAAATCGGATGCTTCGACCCATGTGGAATTGCCCACGTCATACGGCATACTTTTCTTTTTTTTTTCTCGTTCCATTCAATTGCACTCGTCGTTTCGAACGTTATGATTTTTATTACAATTTGTAAATATACGAATGGGAGAAGAAAAATAATAAAAAAGAAAAGAAAAAAAAAACAACGACGTGTCCGTAACAATTGCGGCTTTGCGAATAGAGACAGTCGTTCCTTCGTCAAAACAATGAAGTGTAATGATAACACGACAAGGTTGATAGCAGCGGTGTCCGTGTACGAAATTTTTTGAGTCCAATAACACACATGCGAACACCAATAATCTTTCACTCCTCACAATAAATCGTCATCGAAAGCATACGATTTGTTCTTTTTTGTTACTTAGTTTTGTAAATCGTTGATAACAGCGCGAACACGTGTTTTCCGCTGCAATTGAGTGCAGAGTGTGGGTGTGTATCCCGTCCGGCGTGACCGTCGTTCGTCAGTTCTTTGTTTTTTTTTTCAGCTTACACGCGAACGGTTGTACATTCTTTTTTCGTTTCTCTTTCGATTCCGTTTTTTTTCCCCAAACCTATCATTTCCTAAGGACACTCAATTATTCACTAGGCAGAAGTTAGGTGTTATCACGGTGTATGGCTGTAAAATATAAATAATAAATAAACATTATTTTAATATTCATTTTTTCTCTTTGTCCGCGTCAGCGGTCTCCTTCTTGATGGGAACTCGCGCGTCGTTCTTTTTCTCCTTGTCCGCCGCGTTGTCACCCGGGTCTTTCTTCATCGATGCCTTGCCGTCGCTCCACCTCGTATCCGTTTTCGCTTTGGACTCCGCCTGCGATCCATTTATTATTTCACTCGATACTTTCTCGTCCTGGATCTCGACGATCTCCACTTTCTTCGTGTCATTTTGCAACGCTTTTCCCGCTATATGATACATGTTCTTCAAGGTGCTCAAGTACGTGTGAGATTCGGTCTGGAAAGATAAATCTTACGTAAGTCAAGCAAACGTTGATGTACGGGATAGTGGGGCACGATGAACCACATGCGGTTTCTCGGAAGTTTGTAGCTCGTAAATTCCAAAATTTTATGTATTGGACCGCGATTTATATTAGGTTTTGTCAAGCCTAAAAGAAAGCCGATAGCAGCTCACGTAGGATTATTGAAATTAAAAAATTGATTTGAGGCTTGGAAAAAAAATATTTAGCTCGCCGAGAAAACGTAAAATATAACGACACTTTCTGTAGCGGCTCCGGTTTTCGGTCCTAATTGATAGTTTTATTATTTATGATGCATTCAGTGACTTGTGTTTTTTCATTCGTAGTTTAATTAATAGTTGTGTCACCGAGTGGTAGGGGAAAATAAGTCGACTCTCAATGAGGAAACAAAGAAGTGACGATGCTCCGAGGAAGCGCAATGTGTCACGGGCAACTGTCAACCACATGCGATTTCTCGGAGTTTGGTAGCTTTTAAAATCCGAAATTTTTTGTGGTGGTTCGTGATTTATATTAAGTTTTGGCTGTCCCAAAAGAAAGTCAACAGCAGCTCACGAAAAATTATTAAAAGTACAAAATAAATTTGAGCCTCGAAAAAAAAATTTCGCTTGCCGGGAAAACGTCAAATATTGTGGGGCAATTGTGTGGAGCACAATGTATCATCGAGTTGTTGAGCACAATAAGTCGACTCCCAATGTTATTGGCAAATAATACCCGTTGTGAAATTATCGGTATGTATGGAAATCTGTTACCTATTTTATGAAAAAATAAAAGTTTAACCGGCTCGTTGTACCCTACGTTTCGCAGCACTTGACACACTGTACCCACCTATCTGACATATTGTACTCCACCCGTGGGGCACAATGAGCCAATCCGCACATTTTTTTTCGAACCCATTATTTTAGGATTTTTAATCTTTTTGCAAAAACTATGGTAGCTTTATTGTACGCCCAAAGGTCTATAAAATCGGTTATGACCTTTTCTTTTAATCAGACTACTTTGGTAAGAGTAAAAATTCGATAGAAAAAAATGACACCCTGTGCCCCCCCTTCCCCTACGATGGGTTTTTTCGGTTCCCTCGTAAAGGGAGTTTCGTTTTGGTGCATTTTTCGCGGCTCAACTGAAAGAATCTTTCGGCATGTCGAGAACACGGTATTTATGAGAAAATAACCGGAAAATAATTTGCAAAGATTGAAACATATTCGAAAAATCCTCAATTTCGTAAATCTTCAAAAATCCATTTGGTATCGCTAGTTACAAGACTCATCACGCTCACTTACCGAAACTTTCTTGAGCTTTTCGTCGGTACTCCTAAGCTTATCTTTGTACGCTCTCAAATCCTCAGTCATGTCCTTAATGGTGCTAGTTTGCTTGCACGATTTATCGGTGACGTTGCCCAATTCGTGTTGTATCTCCATCATTCGTGCTTCGGTGTCGAGGCGCGCCTTTTCCGATCTCTTCAGTTGGCTGACCAGTTTCTCCACGTCGAGAAGTGATCCCTTGTACATGACAAAACCGTCGGACATAGTTTCTACCTCCGCTTGTTCGTTGGCGCTGTTCTCGCGTCTTGCGCGCTTCGAGGCCGGCCCGCTGCCCACGAAAACGGGCAACAATTTTTTATTGCCGAGCGCCAGCGACTTCAAAAACTCTTCCTCGCTGTCGATCTGTCTTCCCGAGGCTTCTTGCCTGTCAACGTCTTTCTCATCCTTTGTCTCCTCGTCCTTCGATTTGTCCGTTAATTTGCGATAGTGCAGGGAATCCCTCGTAACGACTTTCTGCACGAGTTTGCGGACTTGGGCACGCGAGAGATTCAATCCCAGGGTATAAATGAGCTCCTCGATGTCCTTGTCGAATATATAACCGCAATGAGTCTGATCGAAGTAAACGAAGGACAGGAGGAGGTAAGGATCGTGGGTAAACAATTTCATCTTTTTCTTCTTTCCCTCCTTGTCCTTGTCCCTCTTGCCATCCTTCACGGAATCGTCATCCTTGAAGGTATATAATATCAGGTCAGTGAAGTTTGAATACGAAAAAGAAGGATATTAGTATTTGCTGGGCGCTGAGAAAGAGATGTATATACGTTACCTCAGAGTCTTCCTCGTCCTCGTCCTCCTCTTCATCGTTCTTATCTTTGTCCTTCTCGTCGCTCTTGCTCCTCATATCCTTCTCGTCTTTCTTATCTTTGCTGCTTTCTCTTTTTCTGTCGTCCTTCTTGTTACACTTCCTGCTATCATCGTCCTTTCGTTTGTCATCCTTTTTTTCCTCCCGTCTCTCATCCTTCTTGTCCTTCTTCTTATCGTCCTCTTTTTCCTTCGGTTTCTCCGGTAGGTTGCACAGCGAGCGATATATTCGAAAGCCGAAATCTCGCATCAGCATCTCGTTGAATAATTCAGCGAAGAGAGATACTTCAAACGAATGCTCCTGCAAGAAAATTATAACTATCATTCGCATTTGGATTTTGTAAAACGCGATCTTCGAAAGTACCATTTTCGCTCAATTAATGACAACCGATAAATTAGTCGTTTCGATAGAGCAACGTACTTAAGGGATCACGTGGGTTCGAAAATTACAAAAAATCCATTTTTTTTTTAAATTTTATTATCTAATAGTACAATATGTCTAGAATATTCTCGCAAAGTTTTAAGTCAACCGGAGTAAAAGTCTAGGAGAGAGAGCCTTTGGGAATTCCCCCCGTTGGGAAAGACTGTCAGGGAGCGACGCAGGTATACGCATTTATTACAAAACCCTATTTTTGAAGTCGGTGGACACGATTTCTCAAAAAGTAATGCATTGATCTTATTGAAATTTTGCACATGTCTTCAAAATAGCATTGACTAGTGATTGAACGAAGGTTTTTTTTCGATTACAACTAATTTTACAATCCTATACGTAGTGTAAATTGTACCAAAAATTGAACTATTTTGCATACAACTCTGTCAAAATTTCACATTTCAATTTTTTTAACAATCCTTCGTTCAATCACGAGCTATATTTATCTACTAACAGAAAAAAATTGGTTTTGTAATTTCAGATAAAGCTATCACGAGTTATCCTGACCACCACGAAGACACTTTTTTTAGGGGTCTCCGGAAACCAGGTCCCATCGGCTGATTCCCAAATTTTTGGATGAAATTTTTTTTTAATATTGTTAAAATGTTGCTCTTTTATGTGCTTAATATTTTGAATAAAATAATTTATATACTATATTTTAAAAAATAGAGAAAATATGCTTTTCTTTTGGCTTCGAAACCCACGTAACCCCTTAATTTTGAATACTACGATGCTGGTCGGAAGGATACAAAGTTTCATATATGCTTGTATACCGTTGTGCAGTTATGACACAGTAATGCATTAGGAAACGAGGGCCTGTCTACTAAACTCTGCGGGATCCCTAAGAAATTCGATATAGTAAAATGTCAAGTGCGGGTTAAAAGTAAGAGTAGTGGGATCGTACAAACCCGTAAGTGCATACAGAGGAACGTTAGAAATTCAACAAACAAACAAAAAATATAGGCTCGCAACATCTACTCTGAATTTCACTAAATGTGCAACGTCCAACGAGTTGTCACTCCACCTCAGTCCACGACAAAAATTCATTCCTACAAAATTTTGCTCCAGTTGTGACAACTTTCGTAAAACTGTGTGCCCAAGAATTTTGTGCGATCGGATACATTTGCATTCACGAAAAAGTGCGAAATATTATGAATACCTTGGTGTCCTCGGGTCTGTAATCAAGCAGAACGCTCAGTGACATAACGGTACAATCGAATTTTCCGCTTTTCGCCGTTCTCGAAGGATGTACGATAATATGCGAGGATTCGGGCAGTGCGTAACGTTTCTCCAGCAACGCGCGTTCGCGTTCCATTATTTTTTTCTTATCCTCGTCCAACTGCAACATTTGCGTGTTTTTCTTTGTTTTCGTCAAGATAACTTTTCGTCATGTCAATCAAAAATATGAAAGGTTCGTTAAAAAATCCGCTGGAATCTCATTACCTCTTTGCCATCCTTGAGTTTCTTCTCTTCTTTGGATTCGTCCTTGAGTGGGGGTGACGATTCTTTCTCGTTCTCCTCGATCTCGTCTTGTCGTCCCTCTTCTTTCGCCTGCTCTAATTTCATGGCCTTGGCAAGACGCGCCGACAATTGTGACTTGAGGCCCTTCGAGCTCAAACCGCGGGCTGCCAACTCTTGTCGCAAATCGTTCACCTGCACCCATACGATAGAAAACAATTGAAGCGGCCGCAGATTTTTTTTTTGCAAAGTTGAGCATTGTGTTAAATCTTAAATAAATAAAATGGTAGAATTTAGAGCGTCACCAGGGAACCAGTGCGCGCATCTGCGTTCGGATATTTCCTAGAAACGGTGTTTCGGGGAGATGTCAACTTCTCGATTTTTTAAAAGTATTCTGAACACATTTTCATTCAAATCTCTAAAAAATAATTTCAAGATCCCATGGACTCCTCTAGGAGGAAACAAAACGAAAAAAAAAACGAGCAAGCAAGAACAGAATGATAATTGCGAACACCAGTCGCAGACGAAAAAGTATAGTTGCACACTCACGTTCATCGCTTTCGGGTCGAGCTCGGAGTAATGGGTCGGATCTTTTTTCTCGGTCTGCGTGTCGTCCTGAAATTAGAAATGGAATAGTCAGCGAACTCGCGATATCGAAAGCTCATCCGTTGGAAAGAAAAAGAAACTACGAACAATAGAAGCAGCCCCTAAAACTATAACAAGATCGAATCCTTCTTCATTCTCTCGTCACTCACGCGGGCAGAAAATAAAAATGATAATAACAATAATGATATACAAATATGTGTATATGTATATATACATATTATAAACACATCGTTTCTCCATTCGCGTCGAATCTCAAGATATATGACTCGAGTCCTCTCGGAATCTCATAGTGTCCTTGCTCTCTGGTGTCCGTGTGGTTGGTACGTGATGAATCAGTTTTATACAGCAATGTAGCAAAGAATAAAGAACAAAGAAGAAACAAAAAAAGAGAGAGAGACAAATGAAGAATGACAGTATGAAATTTTGCGCGTTTTCGCTATTTTCTTTCATCGAACTCTCGAACGAGTGTTAATGGATTTTGTGATGGAGAAAAATGGGTCGGAACACAGCTCGGGCTTGGGCTTTGCCGTATCGCTTGTTAAATTAAGACTATCATAGGCTACAGGGGACATATATATATATCCGCCGTACTTATACCCGTCGAATCCGTCCAGTCAGTTTTTCCTTCAAAGAATCAACGAGAATTCACGCGTACCCAAGATACAAGAATTCGTTGCAAAGAAAAAGTTATTTCGGCTTCCTTGCGTTCTACTGGATAGATCGACGAATCAAGTACAGTCTACTGAAAATCCAGTTTAGTAACAAGAAGGGCGTGGGTTTGTGGCAGACGAGGGGGTAATCAGCACCACTATTGTAAATTCTGAACATGTAGGTCAATATAGGCGCGTATACATGTATACACACACATATACATGTGTGCGTATACATATATATACACATATGTATGTATATAGGTGAAAGATGTAATTTAAAAAAAAGGTAGATAGATATGGGATGTTGTGGGGCAGTGCCTTTTGATCAGCGACGGCAGCCTCATCGTTCTCTACTGTGGGATCCGAGTCGTCCGCCAAGTTTGATACAGCGCGCAGCAACTTTCGTTCCAGTTGCTTCTTATAGTTGAGATGGAAAGCGTCCCATTCCAGTCTGGTCGGCACACAGCTCCAAACATCTGGGAGAAATAGTATGACGGTTTCAACGCGCGAAGGTACCACCCGACCGGACTTGTGGGTCGTTTCTGCCCGTCTGTAGTAGAGCTCCAGGAAGCGGTACCTGTGCCGCAAGGAAAGAAAAAAAAAACAATTTCGAAACGTCAACTCAGGTCAATGGCGGTTTAGCCACGGCTTAAGTGCTAGAGAAGACAGAAAAAAAGGAAAAAAAAAGAAAAATAAAGAACGAAGAAGGAACGGAAAACGTGTACAGCGGGAACGTTTGCCCTCACAGGAAACGACAGAGAGAGAGAGAGAGAGAGAAAATGAGTGCAAGATCATCACGGGCAATGTGCACCGAGAGCGCGCGGTGGATGATTCGTCGCAGTCGAAGCCGAGCGCAGTCCAGGAGTCCTCCTCGGATACAACGAGAATATCCACACGAGGATAATACATATCTCTTATCTGTAAGATTGTAGCTGTACAATAATCTAATTCAGCTCGCACAGAAGCAAACCCTCGCGAGACTCGCTATGTGAACAACGACAACGACTTGCTTGGATATCTAAGACGAATATTCTACTGGTCAAACAGGCACTTCCTTCTACCTGTTCGGTTTTTTTTAACTTATTTACACGATTTTTTTTTCTTTTACGCCACCGCGACAACGGAAGATCGCGATGCATGTCGGCCGAGAAACCGTGAAGGAACCAGACCTGATACTGTCGCGATGCGTCCCAATGTCCTAACGAGCAAACGACATAAAAATAACAAGCGACAAATCAATTGCGAACGCGTCCAATGAAAAATATCCGCGATATCGATTCGTCGCGGCGATGATGGGGTTAAAGTTTGCGAATGCATTTTTTATTTGCTGCTTCTCGTGGCGGGCGAAAGAGGGATGCGGGGGGACCTTACCATTGAGTGCAATGGGACAGATCAATGCCGGTTAGTGCTTTGCAAGTTCTGACGGCAGTTTTGATGAGCACCGAGGGATCTTTCTCGGGATTGGCACCGTCCAACGAGGGGCTCCAAGGTCCTCCGATCGCCATTGTCTCATTTTTGCCGCGCAAACCGACCAAAAAGTTGATCAGTCTCGTTGGATGAACGTAGTCCCGATCGGGATCTCGGTCCTCGCTCACGCCGCAACAACGCTTGTAAATTTCCTCCATCGCCGGCATCGATATCAGCATTACCTGTCGACGTTTCATGATAAGTTTAATCAACGACGAACCGACGATCAAACGAAGAATTATCAGTTTCCCTGTGCTCGCGTGCAAATACGATACAGTAGTGCGTTATGAAAAGAGTGGCAGAACCCCTAGGTGGGGCTTTTTTTTTGAAACTCGAAGTAGTGGAGTGTCAAGTGTAGGATAAATGTGAGAAAGAATAGGATCGTTACAGCTCGAAAGG
Organism: Ophion ventricosus; assembly: GCA_963932345.1. Taxonomy (NCBI): domain Eukaryota; kingdom Metazoa; phylum Arthropoda; class Insecta; order Hymenoptera; family Ichneumonidae; genus Ophion; species Ophion ventricosus. The sequence continues at coordinate 17,451,656 of OZ010715.1, read as the reverse complement.
GTATACGGGGCAACAATACAGTCTGTTTGAAGAAAGTGTGTACGGTTACATTTTTTTTCTGCAAAGCGTTAGAGGGTAGATTCGAACGCGAGCAGATAGCGGGACCCGTCCACTGAGATGCTTTGTATAGAAAGCGTCGGTTTGTCGCCTAACCGTGGTCACAGACGAGCCACGATTTGCCGAAACAAGACACGCTTGGACGAAAGAAAGTTTAGGCCGCGATTGGAATAACGTAACTTTTTCGGACAAAGCTTCTTTTTGGACATGTCCTCTCATCAATCATATTTGGTCTACCCACACCAATAGACACAAAAGATTTGGAACGTCAAGTGATTATTTCGATGGATTCGACTCATATGGCGGTCGTCGTCACCAAATTATGCCATGAAATTAGAGGAAAGTATGCCTCGGAGATGCCAGGCGATTATCAATAGTGGAAATGACTGGACCAATTATTAATAATAGAGCATCACGGTTTATATCGCGTAGGATGTGTGTATTTTTTTTCAATACCTTTTCCCAAATAGGTTTGAGTTTCGTCGTACGGGCTCTTGTCAAACAGACTGTACATGAAAAGAAGACGGTCGATCGAGTTTGCTTTACAACTTACTTTGGCAGAGAAGAGATAATCGGCATCCGGCGGCTCAAGTATCGCGTTATTTTCGACAAAAGGATCAACGTCCTTGTGCATAACGTGAAAGGAACATGGCTTGTTAAGCGTGAACGGCATGTGCGGTGGAAATGCGTCTACCCATCTGAAGTTCGTAGAAAAGAAGTCGCTAGGAATGTACATATTTTGATAACGCCTCCTTACTTCTAACACGTCCGCCTCGGGCCTAAAAACACAAACAAGATATGGTTGAATTTCGTGTTGGTGTGAATAAAGCAATGCCTAATTATCTGAATTGATTGGCATTTATTGTACTCGTTTGGAGTTAGTGTTCCTTCTGGACGATCGTGAATGGTGTAAAATTACGAAGTTTCGGGACGAGTGACAAAATGTTACCATTCGATTCAAATTTATACAGTAGTCACTAAATTTTTTATTGATCGTCTACGATGTTTCCATAAAATTTACATAAAAAAAGAAACACTTTTTAACATAAGGAGATTCCTGAACTCATCGCTGATCGGCAGTTTTACGCACGAAATAGTGTGAAAAAATGTTAAGAATGTTATGAAAAACTGTCAAACCACTCCAGTACATTATGGCAATTATGCCACACAAAAATTAAGGTAGTAGTCTCGCCACAGTCACGTTGAAAAGTTTATTCTCCGCTCAATCGATGAAAGCTTCGAAATATTGCGGAATATTCTTATAATGTAGGTTGTACATCTTATCGAGATGTACAAATTTATAAAGTAATGATGAAAACGCCTAACATAATGTTTACCTAACCCTCACTTTTGTATCAGACTATCCATTTCGGCTGCTAATGCGTAGATACTTTGCGTATACGGATATGCACACACTACTGTAATCTAGTTCGAGTTTGCTCCAGTCGCTTCGTGGTGCTCGCGTCGCTAGACATAGCTCAATTTCAATCGCTATATCTCTGGAACTAGACCGTAAAAATTCATGATTTCTTTTTACCCACTTCGTCATATGTTCCTCTGTAGTTGAGAATTTTTTTTTATTTGTAGAAAAGTTTCGAAGTTATTGCGTGAAATGTGAAATTTTCCACTGCTCCTCATAAGAACATGTGTAAAACCGTGCAATTTTTGATTGCCAATATATCGAATACACAACAGTAAATCCTTTTAAAATTTTGCAGGTAATCACTCAATAGTGTCCTGATTGGGTCCTCAAAATAAAATAAAAATCTATAGAAAAACGCCTTGGCGAGACTACTACCTTAAATAATCTGTCTATATCGTTTATTAATTATTAACATTTTTGTAAATGAAGACGATCAGCTTTTCCTTCAATGACGAAACGTAGAGGCGAAGTGTGGCAACGTCGCACGAGTGCTAAATGGCGCACGTGTTTAAATACCAAAAATCGTCGTAGTGCGGTTATACGTTCAACGTATAACCGCATACAACGAAAAATGCGCTTGCATTTTTCAAGAGAAGTGATATATTTTATGTTCGACCCTTGACATTTGTCGTTAAAAATTGATTCGGCTTAATAAAGAAATCTAAATGTTTTTTTATAAATTGCGTGAGTTGCTGCGCTCGCTCATGCTCGCGGTAATAGAATAAGTGTCGACAACCGTAAAAAAAATAAACTCGCAATACAAGCGCTGTCGCCAAATTTATGAATTTTGTTTAAATATAAAATAATCGATAAATTCAAATCGATGTAACATTCAATACACGTTATTAATACGCTTGCGTAAAAATAATAATCTTAAATGTAGAACTCGAAATTGATTAAAGTCACCGTGTCGTTTTCCAACGAAATATTGGTGTGTAGAAGTTGCGCCCTGCTCGAAAATACCCCCCCCCCCATTTCCCTTAACGATAGGCTGTCCCGAAATTCCTTAAATGGTTTCATGTGAAGGCAGTTTAATTTCGTCGAAAAATTTGACTTTTTCTTCTGAGCACCGCCATTTAGTTAACGATAATAATGTCTTGATTTCTCTAGTTCATGCGGTTGAAGGCTAATTATGGGTTATACATAACGTTGGTTTTACCTTTTAATTTCAAGGTAAAATATCAATGAACAAACACTGAAATCGGCAAAACATTTCACTTTGTAGTTTCTTTGCACACAACTCCTCGATTATGGAAATTTTTCCGTCTGCCGAACCTAAAAGAGCTCTTAGTTGATCATTTTTTTAGAATAATGATTGTTCGAATCAAACTACGGCGTAAACTTTATAACTATCTCTCTCACTCACTCACACCAAAACTGCGCGGCCTGAGACAACATCAGCCAAAGTAAAGTGGTATGTAAATGTTCAACTTACAGATCGAGTGCTATCTTTGGTATCTGTACCATGTAACGCGGTACGACTCTGGTACGTCGCCGTGGCCTCGGTGACTTGCTTCTTCGCGTTCGCGACGGACTGCGCTCCTCCTTTTTCTCGCGTTCCCGTATTCGATCCTCCCGACGGCGCTTTCTCTCAATTTCCTCGTCGTCGTTTCGACGCTCTCTGGGCGATCGTTCTCTCACCCGGGCTGCCTTGTTCCGATTACCGCCAGCATTATTCGTCACGCCACTTATTGAAAATGTTACACGTTAATGGACACATGATTGGAGGAAAAAATTGAGTCAATCGGAGTTTTTTCGATTGTAACTCAACGGACGCTCAGTACAATAAAATGCATATATAAGAACGTTCAGGACAATGATTACTACGGCACATCTCCATGTCAAAGTTGTCAAAGTGGAAGACCACTGTCGAAAAAACGACCATTTTCTTCTTTTCCCCATATTCCATTCACGGGAAATAGGACGATTGAGACGATTTTTTAATCAATTTATCACCATCCGTAGAATTGGATTTATTAAAGTATCTTCCATGCGGATGCCTCTTTCTATGGAATTTATTTACTCTAAAACTCTTGTATGGAGTAGAAACACACTGTAGTCGACTTCCAAAGTACGCTCCTAAGGTATAAATCGACATTGTCAACTGTGGACTATGATCACAATTAATTTACTACCTGGTTGTGAGGGCATCAGTTACTCACTGTTTGTCAGGCAAAACGGTTCTCAAGAGTGTCCGTGGTGGATATCTACCCCAGAATAAAGTTAAACGCTCAACTGTCCCTATTGTTTACCATGTATCATGAGGAAAACGGTTTTATCATTTAATGACCCAATTGTAGAACGAGAAGTACAAGTTTCTGTTTGCCAAATTTCAGCACAACAGCTGATAAACTGTAAGAGCGACGAGGCTGCGATAGACCAATAAGTAGATGATGAAATTGTGCGGGCCCGCAGAGGCTACAAAACCCTCTTTAATAAAACGACGAGGCTTATCACCTTACCTGTTATTGGAATTATCATTGGGGGGAGGAACGGCGTTATAAGTACTGGATGGCCTGCTACTCTGTTGCGTACGATTCGTCTGTTGGCTAGGTGGCTGGACATTTGCGCTATTAGCGCTGCTTCCCATTGGAAGCACTTGGATCCTTGTTGCATTCCACTTGAAAGGCATCGAAGGATTGTATGAGGCTTCTACGAGGACTCGATCGCCCACCACCGGATTCGATCCTTTGACGCAAGCGCTGCAACGTCAAAAATGTCAAATTCATGGAAAAGTTTCTACAACTTTGTCGATGGATTTAGATCTATACTTTCTTTTTTTAGGACCTTAGGTTTTACGTGCCTTGTTTGAAAAAAAACATCCTCGTCGACGAAACCAAAATTGTCGTGAACTTTGGTGACCGTTCCGGTGAAAACTCGCTGCTTAGTGGACGAGGATTGTACGTTCGGTTGTACCTGTTGAGGAACTCCGGTGACCGATTGTTGAAAAGCGTTTGTATTTAGAGCCCTTGGTGTCGGATACGATACGGTAGCTACCTGGGGATATAACTGTCCGGCTATTCCGGATGGCAGATTCGTTCCGAGACTCGCCATCGAAGCCATCGTCAAGTTTGGCTGAAATACCTTACATTTCAGTATCGTAGTGTTCGTAATCCTCGTCCCGTGTCAAAATATTTTTCAATGAGCGTTTATAGGAACTCACCTGCTGCAAGCCCAAGCTCTGCTGATAGACTTGTTGGGTTTGCTGCTGATACTGAACCATCGGCTGGCCACCCATCCCCCCCATCGCTTGGCCCAGCATCTGTTGCTGTATGTTCTGGATCCCCTGACCTGGCGATAGAAACACTGGTTTGTGAATAAATATAACGTTGTCTCTAGCGAACGAACGCAATAAACTTATTTCAAATTCATTTTGCTACTTAATTTTCGGGGCAATCACAAATCGTTATCTTTACATCGAAATTAGCACGGAAAATTATGAGTGTGAAATATACTGTTTCTAGAAAGAGGATACGAAGGTATATCGAGAAATATAAAGTTGCCATAGCCAATAGTAGTGATTACATGATCAGTGTGTGGCTGTGCCAATCTCCCATTTTAAGCAGCAGTGGCCCGGGCTTTAACTTGCATGGGTGTCTGCTTTAACACTAGATTTACCAGACCAGGTACTGGTATAAGTGTCAATAACAAAAAATATATTTGTTACGAATATATATAAAGTAACATTAAGTTCATAAAATGTATTCTCTACTTATAGCTACAAAAGTCATAACATCATTTCGGAAAGCAAATTTACATGCAGTAGGAATTTTGAATTGAAATTGCACGACCAGTCAAAATGACTGGTCTGGTAAATCTAGTGTTAAACTGACTTGTGGTCCGACTATCAAGCTAGAGCCAATGTTGAAGTTTGCATTGTTGGAATGCAATGAAAATGAACTTTGATGGAATGACCCAAATCTTTGTGCCAGATTTAGAGTATCAAAAATTCTTGAACGTTTTACAGTATTGATATTAGAAATTTGCAATCTCAATTTGTAAAAAGCGATTTTGGGTAATGATAAAAATGGATAAATAAATGAATAGAAAATTTCGTTGCATTCCATCAATGCAAACTTCAACTCCATAGCGGCAGTCAGTTTAATTGAATTCAATGATATCACAACTGAAACCTGGTGATAATATAGCCACCTGTATTAACACAGGTCGTTCGCAGTTTCCCTGTGTCCTTGTGCGGATACAATACATTGGTTCGTTAGGAAACCATGGCGTGGCAAGGCATTGGGATATTTCAAATACGAGAGGACGTCGCAATTTCTAAATTTGCTGTAGAATAATCTGTACTTTCAAGAGAACGATACAGCAATAATTGAGCAATGTATTAACACTGGACATGCGCAGTAACAGGTGATTAGTAGGTTTCGCTATGAAAATATTCTAATCCTGGCAAAATGCTGGTATAATATAATCGAACTTTGCCAGGATGTCTAATTTTGAACAGAACTGAAATTTCACGACATTTAACGATTTTTAAGGCAAGAAATAGGAATTTTTCACGACTTTTAGTATGACTTTCTGGTATAAAAGTATACTTTATAATGCTTTAGTGCAATTAATTTTCTGAATTTTTATATTTATATTCTGCTCTTTGAAACTGATGTGTTTTATATGCCAATAAAAAGTATGCAAAGTAAATGAAAAGTCACCAAACAGTATAATTCCATGTGTTTTAAAAAAAAGTGAGACAATAATCATTTCAAGTTTGCTGTGAAGAAATATATTTTGGGAACATGTGGAAAAATATTACATAGATTATGAAGTTAGGGTATTATCATCTAGTCGCTTTACACGAATGACAAAGGAAAACTAATATCTTGAGATAACGAATCTTTTTTCTACCTTTTTTTTTTCTAATACCATGGATTGTCGCAAATCCACAAAAATTTGAAATTATTTTGGATAAATTAATACAAAAATTGGCCATGATAGTGTGAGCGCTGTAGAGATCTTAAAAAAATCAGGTACACTAGTCATTTTTCATGCCCTGTCATGACTTTTTCAGGGTTGAGTGTAATGTCATGACATTTAAGGCCATGTGTCACACGTCCAGTCGGTAAAAATCCTACTGCCAAGTTTTCTCCTAGACGGAACATATTTCGGGCAAAAGAAGAGAAAGCCGTTGTTCGTCGTTCAACAGAGCGGAACGTGTTTTTATTTTCTTTTTTCCCAAAAATCAACCGTTTCAGAAATCATTGGGAATCTGCAAATCAGCTATCACTCTCGCACTCATGGCCGCTCGGTCGGTGTGACACTTGACCTTAAGACTTTTTATGGCTTTTGAGGTCGGTAGCCACCCTGTTTGCCATCTATAAAGTATTGAGGCAGGTAAAGTTTTGACACTCATTGATTTTCTAGAAAAAAAAATCGACCTTTTCAGCATTCTACAATTCTCGTATAAAAAATATTATTTTAGATACTGATAAAAATAGGGAATTGGGAAAAAAAAATCATTGCATTCCAACGATCCAAACTTTGAGCCCGTGTAAAATATATTTAGGCATAGCAAATTTGTCGCAATAATTTCACAATCGACTATAAATTTGTACATGATTTATTCTTGCCATAATTCCTGGTCTTCACTGTGTCTTCTGCCTGTTCTCACATAATTTAGCATTACTAATAAATCATGATATTGAAGTTTGCATCCTCGGAATAAAAATTCATTTGTCTGAATTCCATAAATTTCTCTTGACAGGTTTTGGTTACAGAAAAACTCTCAGCTACTTTTTAAGATGCTTATTTGGCGGCCTACAAGCTCAATCTGCAAATGAAAATTTTGTATAACAAATAAGAATAAGGAAAGAAAAATGTTAAAAGGAACTTCCAATGTTTGAATTCAATGAACCGGTGCAACATTCATCACCATAATAAATAGGTTTTCTCGAATTTATAGTGTCATTATCTAGGTTCTGCTTCGAACTACCCAATTCTCATTGAAACAATTGGTCAGTGATATAGTTTCCAAATTAACGTAAGTGCGGAATATGAATAAAAGTGAATAATTCATCGCACATGCCACCTTTTTCATAACAAAACATGCCAAATCTCATGACTTTGAATTTGTTCATTCAGCCCAAACAGCCGGTGACCTTTTTTGAGTTTTTAAACACCATGCAGATGAGCATTATCTTCAGCATATAGAAAAGATTAAGCAGCGACCCAATCATTACGTATGTGCTAGTATTAACTTAAGAGCTGTGTGAAATTATTTTCTTCCGACCAAAATATCAATCTACTGAGCTTCAGATTCCATTATAGAATACAACACATTTTGTATCGCCCGAAGGATGCAAGAATAACATAAGCTGCAACATTGGAATAGATGTGACACTGCTGAATATCATTGGCTTCAATCTTTCTGTAACTGCGACATGCAAAGTGTTCCTTCTGCCACAAATATCAGTCATTTTGGAAAAATGAAACAACGACGATCGTAGCAACAACGATGATGTTGATGTTTGCATTGTTGGGACACAATGAAAATTAATTCTTCTAGATTGCCAAAACATTTTTGGTGGATTTGGACTACTACAATTATCCAAACGTTTTCCAGGATCTTTATTAAAAATCTACAACATATATTGGCAAGAAAATATTTTCAATAATAATAAAAATAAATGGAAGAAAAAAGAATGTTCGTTGCATTCCAACGATACAAACTTTAACATCATGCAACAACGCACGTTCTTTTCATTGGAACTTCTTCAATGATATTGAAGTCTGCACCGTTGGAATGCAACAACAATTAGTTTTTTTTCTATTGCTCGCATTCTTTTGTCGATTTAAAGTATGCAAATCACACAAACGGTTTTTCTTATCCTCATGAGAGATCTACAGACGTAATCTATAAAAAGAATTATAGATTGTAATAAAAATAGAGATAAAAAAAAAAATTAAATAGAACTTTCATTGTGTTGCAACGATGCAAACTTCAATGCCATCCGCTTCGATCCTTTTCGTTTGCTTCCCATTCATTTGAGTAACGATCTTATTTTGCTACAACAACTGTGCGGTATCGCAAGAGTACCGTATTACGTGTTGACGCTCTTGTACAGCTGTTTGGCAAAAAATTCATGTCTCACTAAGGGATAGTGCAAAGCAAAGAATTCTCCGTTAACTCGATATCCTTCACATCGCGCCATCGGGAGAACGACAAATTGGGCAGAAGTTGCAATGTTTGAAGTTGCGTTTTTGAAGTTGCATAAAAGAAAGGCATCGATTGTTCGAATGGCTCTACGTGTATGTCTCGAGGTTTTATAAATAAATCGAACAGCCATTTTTGCTGTAGCTCGTCATCGGAGCGCTATACGTGCGACGCGCGACAGTGCCACTTTTTTTTGTTGAGTTTTTCAAAAATAAACGACGCCGTCGGTCTTATATGGAAATTGGGGGAAGATCACTGTGGTAGACGAGTCTGTGAGCGCACACATTGTGACACGTATATGAATAACGAGGAGTGTATAGGTTGAAAAATTATGTGTCGTTCATTTACCTGTGTTGCGAACCCAGGGTGGATTCTTTCCAGCGCCAAACGGCGACAGGTTACTCATTTTATTTGGCAGTCCTCACTTATCACAGTTCAGATATGTTGATCGATATCAAAACGAAACTTTACACGCAACTTTCCATCCAGCGTCCTTTACTCGAGCGCCATGTTTTCGGATACTGCAGCTTGAGTCAAAAAAACAACTGCTTATATATATATATATATATATATATATATATATATATATATATATATATATATAAATATATTAATGCATGCACACGTATGCTGTGTCGTGTATCACCAATGAAACTTTGTCACTCTGTTATTTCCGAATTAACGCCGCGTTGTGATTCCTCGATGATATTTATCGCGAATTTTACAAAATTATGTGGGACACTGAAAAAACTTGGTTGCCACGTTCAAACGACCGATGGAAATAATCGAGAGGGTACCGCGTGTGTGCGAAAGTTTACGATACCAAGAAGCAAGGAAAGGTAATGTTAGGTAAAGTTACCGTCGTGTGATCTTGAGAACCGATTCGTTATTCTTGTTTTAAGGCCCCTCTACACTACTCGCGAAGTTAATCGAAGTTGGACGAGGACGAGAGTGTAGAGAGGCACTTCGTGCTTCTTCGCCTCGCTTTGTTTCGTTCGGGCGACTTCCGATCGGTGTCGGTATTTTGGGCAGAGTCAAAGGGCCGAAGTCGCGAGCACGAGTTCTTGCGAAGTTAACACTACATTTACCCGACCAGGTACTGGTATAAGTGTCAATAACAAAAAATATATTTGTTACGAATATATATAAAGTAACATTAAGTTCATAAAATGTATTCTCTACTTATAGCTACAAAAGTCATAACATCATTTCGGAAAGAAAATTTACATGCAGTAGGAATTTTGAATTGAAATTGCACGACCAGTCAAAATGACTGGTCTGGTAAATCTAGTGTTAACGCACGGAGTTCTCGCGAAGTTGAGCGAGTAGTGTGGTGACGCTCCTCGTACGCGGCTAGCTTCGGCGAGTACTTCAGCGAGGAACTTCGAACGAGTAGTGTAGAGGGGCCTTTAGGGATTTCGCGGTCTAGCCGTCGGGGGTGAAGTATTAGGGGACCGTCCTATGCCTAGGGATGTTCGATTCTGAATCGATCTTCAGGAGAATCGATTTTGTCGATGAGAAAAATCGATTTTTTGTATCGATTCTCTGGCGTCCGATTTTTTTGAGAATCGTTTCTTCTAGGCCGGAATCGATTCTTTGTCCGAATGGAAAATAAGTAAAACTTCGGCCCTAAGAGCAGGTACAAGGTCAACATAACGTCACAGATTTTCCAACCCAGTTTTCTCATGGATGGTTACATTTTTTTTAGGAAAAGCAATGCATCGGCCTCTGGATAATTCCCTGACGCAGAGCTTGACGATCTTCTTTTGCGCCTAAATTGAACAGAAAACTTGGGTGTAGGATTTTTATCGACTGGCTGTGTGAACCTTAAGGACATGGCTCACACGTCCGCTCGGTAAAAATCCTACTGCCAAGTTTTCTCCGGAACAGATCACATTTCGAGCAAGAGAAGAGAAATAAGTTGTTCGTCATTCAACAGAGAGGAACGTTTTTCTTCTTTTTTTTTTTTTTCGAAATATCAGCCGTCTCGAAGAATACACTGGGAATCTGCAAATCAGCTATCTCTCTCGCACTCATGGTGGCTCGGTCGGTGTGACACATGGCCTTAATTATTCTGACCTCGTGTTTGAGGTCCCCGGGCATAATTACCGAATGTGAATAAAGTAGGTAGCAATTGTGCTGGCTACGACGTTGCCATGTTTCCACAGCCTAATATTTTGTGTGCTTCATTTTCGCATAAATTCGCGATTACAAACATTGATAATCTTTTAACGGTGCTGTGAATTCTCATTTCCACAGCAGACTTGTCCAAAATCTGTATTGGGCGTTACTTTTTTCTCGATACGAAGGTATCAAGCTATTGTTGAAGATCGCGAATTTGTATCCAGTAGAGAAAATTTATTCGATACTCGATACTTGAGTATCGAGTAACGAAAAGCTTTTCGTTACTCGATACTTTTATATCGAGAACGAAAAGTTCTTCGATACGCGATACTTTTGTATCGAGTAACGAAAAGTTCTTCGATACTCGATACTTTTATAATATTGCTATTTGTTTAAATTTGTATAATTTTTTTTTTATTTGAAATGAAATTGTTAAGTTTTCCAAATGCATATAAATTTTTCAAGAATTTTTTCATCGTTCTGAAATTTTTTTTACAAATTTTCAAAAATTGTCAACAAGTCGGAAATTCTTTACCTTCTCTCGAGTACAAGGGTTCTGTATCAACCGTGAGAAATTACAACCCAGATAGACAGTCATGATTATCACGGCGTGCATACAATTGTGAAGCAAATTTTACAGCATATTGTCGACATGTTGTGATGCAAAGCCATGAACTCATTTAGTATCATGTATTTACAAAACATTTTGACCTTAATATGTCGTTTACAAATGCATCATGCGTTTAGAGCACGTCGAACTCATATCGCTGTGCTCAAGTGTCCGCAATTAATATCCCCAAATTTTACGTCATATTGAAGTCATGTGTAGACATTTTGTTGTGTATTCACTATGGTAACATCAATTGTTCTCATGAATTGTACTTAACATGAACGCAATTTCGTTTACGTTGGTGAATACATTTCATGAGCTCATTCAGTACCTCGGATTTGAGATACATCGTGACTTAAATTTGTCGTTTCGAAGTGCATCATCCATTGACTATCCAGATAGACAGTCATGATTATCACGGCGTGCATACAATTGATGAAGCAAATTTTACAGCATATTGACTACATGTTGTGATGCAAAACCATGAACTCATTTAGTATCATGTATTTACAAAATATTTTGACCTTAATATGTCGTTTACAAATGCATCATGCGTTTAGAGCACGTCGAACTCATATCGCTGTGCTCAAGTGTCCGCAATTAATATCCGCAAATTTTACGTCATATTGAAGTCATGTGTAGACATTTTGTTGTGTATTCGATATGGTAACATCAATTGTTCTCATGAATTGTACTTAACATGAACGCAATTTCGTTTACGTTGGTGAATACATTTCATGAGCTCATTCAGTACCTCGGATTTGAGATACATCGTGACTTAAATTTGTCGTTTCGAAGTGCATCATCCATTGACTATGAGTAACGAAAATTTATTCGATACTCGATATTTGTGCAACGGGTAACGAAAGTGTAAATTCGATACTCGATACAAAATTGTCGAGTATCGAAGAACTCTTTATTAGTCGATACAAAAAGTATCGAGTATCGCGAAGCTTTTCGTTACTCGATACAAAAGTATCGAGTATCAAAAGATTTTTCGTTACTCGATACAAAAGTATCGAGTATCAAAGGATTTTTCGTCTAGTTCGCTACTTTTGTAGTGAAGTATCGGTCGAATTCTTGTTGCTCGATACATTTATATCGAGTATCTTTAATCGAGTTCGATACTGAAGTAGCTATAGTTACTGCCAACTCCGTTCCACAGTACCGATAATTAGTCGAACCTTACCTATTTTTACAGCTCCGTGGTAGCATTTTTTTAGCAGATATAAATAATGTACTGAAAAATGATCAGGAGATTTAGACAAGGATAATGTGATTAGTCCTCGAAGGATGTCGAGTTTACGATTTTTTTTTCTTCTAAAAAACGGTACTGTGGCTCGTATCGAAACTGCACAAGATGATCAGCGGGAGGGTTATTATACTTCGAGAAAAAAAAGCTTAAGCTCGGTGGCATAATTTTGAGTTGGCCCCATAAAAACCTTAATTTGTTTTATTTCAATGCGATAGGGATTCCAATTATATTTGTGGTAAAGCATAAGACAAAATAATATTGCAATTGTAGTCGCGGTTACTTATCCGGTTATGTACCGTGTTATCTGACCCGTCATACTGCTTTGCGGCAAAATCATGGCACAAAAGGCTGCCACGTCGTTAAATAAATTTCTTTTTCATCAACCTGTAACTTTTCTCTATATCATCATGCATGATGACCGCCAGTGACGGAGGATTTATTCGCAATGGCGGCATTAATGAATAATCGTCCCGTTATTCCCGCTGCATCCTTCGTTGCTCGAATGATCTTGGGGTCGATTCTGTAACGAAAATGTAGTGAAAGAACTAGATGTGAACAGCTTTCTCGATTTCGTAACTTTCATCATAGTGAAAATTTGAGCCATCATCTCACGGGAGTTTGTTCAGCAAGAAATTTCTTGACGGATAGATGAAATCCGAGAGAGAAAGGCCGAGAATAGAGCGAGAAAGAAATAATAGACTGCGTCGCGACGCGTGTTGGAGACAGTTTGTAAGTTTCAGAGGTTAAGTCAAACAGTGTTTTTAGAGTGTGAGAGTCGTATTCGCACGAACACCTCTACAATGACAAAACCTCTACAATGTGTTAAAAGCTCCGTTAAAATGTCCGTTGCCCGAACAAACCCAAACAAACCCAAACCAATTCGTTACCTGCAGAATTGATTTGCAGGGTAACTTCTTCCCATAATTCGTCTTGCAATAAGAGGTCGAATAATTTATTATTTAACATTTAACAAAGAAATAAATTATAGATGTTATATTTAGAAAACAAACATATTATCCATAAAATCACTACTAATCTTTTTTATTTTCTCAATTATACCGCAATCTCCCGCGACCAAAGTCCGGGCGGGTGCACATGAAATGTATCATTATTTGTTTTTGTTTCTCTGTCACATTCATTTTCATCACAAAAAAAATTGAACAGATGAAAAAGAAATGTCGCCGTCTTTAAAATCTCGTTGACGTTTATATTTTATTTCGGCTGGGTACTCGTTTTTTAGCAAGTACAGTCTGAGAAAGCAACTTCTACCATCTCATGTCTAGTGATTTGTTATTTTCACTCGGAAGAATCGCATGAGCGTATTTACGTGAAATAAAAATGTGAAAAGTGACTAGTCTCGCTTCAGTTACAGAATCAACCCCTAATTACAACAAAAATCTAAAGTTTATCACGCATAAAAATCCGTAAGACGTAATCAGCCCCCTGGCACTGCTGGGTCTACCGTGTCCCCGTTATTGTCGCCACGTAAATTAACCCACCATGCGGCGCTAGTAGTCGCCCCCATGATCCCCACTCCAGTCGCGCAGCGTCAGCATAATTTGCATTCGACGCGTTTAGATAATTCATTATTTAGATTAGAATTTAAAAGTATATGTGTATATGGGGAGGGATGCAATATTTACACTTGTTGAAATATGATGTATTATAAAAATATTTATTGAACGAAATAAACAGATAACATTATTTTTTTTTTTTAATAATGGACTCGTCACGTTGCACAATGTTTTGCAATTTTTTTTCTTGTCGAGATTGCTTTTTTTTTGTTCTGCGTTGAGACGTGCAGAATATTGCTGCATCCGCTTCTGGATCTTTTGGTACATTGAAACAATGCGATTTTTCCTTGTTTGATTGATAACCTGACGTGCAGCCAAGGACCACGCACGCAGGCATTCTTAAATATAAGCACAAAAACCATAAAAATTGTTTTTTATTTTATCGCTACACTAAAATTGTTTATTATTTTATCACTTTGTAACACCACACTACGATTTTTTTATTCGAGAACAACGACAGATCGAGAAAACGAAAAAAAAATATCCACTTGGTCCACGCGACGAAAAAGATGACGAAATAATACGGCGAGGCGCTTTGCGGAGTGGGCGTCATGCGGGCGACTACTAGCGCCGCATGGTGGGTTAGTTTACGTGGCGACAATAACGGGGACACGTTACGTTAAGAGAATTTATCCCAGTGTCAGCCCCCTGGACGTAACGTAAGCTTTTGTCTAATCAGGCTGCTCGACTCGACTGTCCGTGAACGAATACAACGATTCGATTGGTCAAAAGCTTACGTTACGTCTTAGGGACTTTTATGTGTGATGGCCCTTAAGGCGATCAGACACACTTTCCGACCAATCATTTCGACCAAACACATTATCCAAATTCCGTTGTTCCAGCAACGCTATTGGTCAAAATCATACGGTTACGTATAGGTACAGAAGCTGAGTGTCTCGGTTGGATGGCGAAGCGGTCATATGACTGATAAAGAGCCGCGGCTTGTCGACGGCCGAAAAACGAGAACAAATATGTCCGGAAATAACGGAAGTGGCGGGTCACGTGATCCATTCGCTCGAGGCTGATTGGGCGAGACCGCGAGCGATCACGTTCATTCGTATATCTCTATAAAACTTGAGACTCCATTTAATATTTGAACAGACGTAAAAGCGACGTTATGCAATAAACGAGGATACGCGAGAGGCCTTTTCGACGACGATAACGCGACCACGTGCTCCAAGAGTTATAAATTTGCCGGTTCCGATTCGCTTGACATCTGTATTTTTATGGGAAAATTTCCAGCCTCGAGTTAACGATACGAAACTCGTCGACGAGAAAAAAAACAAAAAGTAGAGATATATCGTTCTGTTGGAAACCACACGAAAATGGCGTTGGCATCGATCTGCCGGCTGTCAATTGATTCGACCTTCAGCCATTTGAACCATTTGGGAGCCACCGCCCGCCAGAGCAGACCGTCCTTTGCGTCGTTCGTGAGAAATTTCGCCGCTGCCGCCGAGAAGATGGGTCTTCCGCGTGTTTTCTTCGATATGACCGCCGACGGTAAATCCGTTGGTCGTATCGTCATGGAGGTAAATCGAAACTCATTATCATTGCGAGAGAAATATGGAAAGCGAAAAAAAAAAAAGAAACGCGATTGTATGCGCGATTATGCAAATGAGCGAGCAAGGCTCGTGTGTCCCCTCGTCATTAGCCATCTTGGCTTTTCGCACAATTTTCCTTAAACAATACGACGAGCGATTTTTTTTTTTTCTTCGCAAGAAGTCTATGTTCCTAATATTTTTAATGGCGGAACAGAAGACCTAGGAATCTCGCGAAAACTCTATAATCGGCGATTCTCACAATTTTATTTTTTTTATTTTTTTATACTATATTTACGATCTCTGTAATGAACTTTGACCCTGGCAATTCCCTCGATACATCGCGAATATTCGAATTTTTTGTTCAGCACAGCATCATTAACTAATTTGAAAATAACGAAAGAAAGAATAAAAATTAAATTGTACCGCTGAAACTGTTAGAGTGCTTTGCGGCGGGAAGGTAGACGAAGTTTCTGAGTGATGACCATTTCTTTCGTTCCTCATAAAATAGTCTGCCCTGCATGATGAGACAATACGTCCAAATGTTTTTGCACGTGTCTAAGTTCAATTTTATTCGTTGATATATGTGCGTAACTATACTTTGTGCGTAGTTTCACAATTGCTTATTCACTGCTCCGAGAAATATGAAACCTTCAATGCTACCAGGGTTATCATGACGCTAGCATTTTCTCGTGCATAGTTTTAAATTTCTACGCACAGCTTCGAATACGAGCACATTTTTGAGAAAATTTCTGTTTAAAATCTAACTGCACAGCCTTGCAGTCAAACACAATTTTTATAAAAAACTGACAACTTTTTATTTGAGAAAGTATATTGTTTTCTAAATATTTGAAGCCAAAAATTCTCTGGGGCTATTTTGATCCCAATTGTGCTTGACGACTTGTTATGTGGAAATGTCTAACAAGGAACATAACTCAAGTTTCCGCCTTTGATTTCGTTAAAACTCATATATGTGATAAATCATTGAAAACTATTAGACACATATTTTTTTTTATCGGAAAAACGCTTTCAAGGGAAGAAACCATCCCTCAAACTGCTAATGGAATGAAACTCAGAGAGGGTAGTTTAATTTTAAGACAAACATAATAATTTCGAAACATAAGAACACATTAACTACCACGTTTGTAGGAATATTTTGAATTAGCGGATACATTTTAAACACAGAAAACACGATTGATGAATAAATTCATGTAAGGAGTAGTTTACAACCTTATGTTTGCTGTTTTGCAAAAACGCAAAAAAGAGTAAACTTGAATTCCGTTTCTTCTTCAAAATAATACTTGTTTCATTCACTTTCGCACAGCCCTCCTAGGTATGTGTCGAGAAAAAGGCAAACACAGAGGTGGTTTACTTTTTAATTTAATTATTTTTTCAATATTTCTATAGTGGATTTTTCATTGCTTTACATTAAAAGTATTTTGGTTTTTGTTTTATTCAGATCAGTGGACTGCTTGTGGGTGAAACTGTAAAAATTGCTCCTCAATATGCCTTTCTTTGAAGGGTGGTTTCCCTCTATAATACCGTTTTTCCACCGATAAAAAAAAATATGTGTCTAATAGTTTTCAATACTTCATCACATATATGAGTTTCAACTAAATTGACGATAATCACTTGAGTGGTGCTCCTTGTAAGATGGGTTAATGGAGATAAAAATGTCCAACCCCACTGTTACTTGAACTTTGCGATGGAAAAGAAACATAAGACTAAAGTGGGAATCCTGAGAATAAATGTTGTCAAAAAACTATTTAGTTTCAGTATATCGTTTCGGAAGATATCCCAGGTCAATGGACAAATTTTTTTTGTGTGTTAATTCATCCTCGTGCGACTAAACGCGCTGTCAGATGCACTCTTTGAACAATCCTCAGTTCCGTCATTTCTTTGCTTACCGATGGTGCCGCATCAAGAATGTGTAGCAAATCTTGGCCACAGAAAAAAGAAGCAGAACGGAAAAAAGTTGATTCAAGATTCCTCTCGATTGCTATTTTCCTCCAGACGCATTCTTTTCCACCAATTAAAAAAAGGAAAAACGTTACAGTTGAGGAACGATGTAGTTCCTAAGACGGCGGAGAACTTTCGTGCCCTGTGCACCCACGAAAAGGGCTTTGGCTACAAGGGCAGCAGCTTCCATAGGATAATTCCCAGCTTCATGTGCCAAGGCGGCGACTTTACGCATCACACTGGCACTGGCGGCAAATCCATCTACGGCAGCAAGTTCGAGGACGAGAATTTCAAGCTCAGGCACACGGAACCCGGCCTACTGTCCATGGCCAATGCCGGACCGGGAACCAATGGAAGTCAATTCTTCATCACTACTGCCAAAACCAGCTGGCTGGACGACAAACACGTTGTCTTTGGCAAAGTTGTTGAGGGAATGGACGTCGTCAGAAAGGTGCGAGCCTAAAGCCTAACTAGACTGCAAAATTATTGTTAGATGTGTTGGAATTTTGCGCTGGCGAGGAAAAAATTGATGTTTTGTAAGATTCTTTTAGTGCAGAAAATATTCGTGGCCATTGATTTCCTGAGTTATTTGTATTCAGGATTTGGTTATCTGCTATTTATTTTCGAGCGTCAAACAATGTCTACAAATCTCGATACGACGTATTAATCCTTTTGCTTCAGGCTTTTTTTAAATTATAACTTTTATCAACTTTATTTTTTAACATTATATGCCATTTGAACAAAGAAAATGATATAAGTAATGTTGCAATTCACATGTTGTGATATTCGCGGAAGCAAGGGTCTACACAAAGTCCGACGTTGCATTCTTTACACTTGTATCTTATGTCTCTTCTGACATGATCTTTTCTCAGGCTTCTGTTACAACCTTGAAGTTCGAGTTGTATTCAATTCATAAATTTCTGTGACCGATGCATCCCCCGACGATGATTTTTCATCATTCGAGTACAGAAATCCAATTCGCTCATCGAAGTTTCTGTCAGAATTCATTTTCTAACTTTATTCGAATTTTACAAAGAATTTCGGACAACAAAATTATTATTTCGGGCCTACTCGACGACACTTAAGGCCATGTGTCACACGTCCAGTCGGAAAAAATTCTACTGCCAAGTTTTCTCCTAGACGGATCATACTTCGGGCAAAAGAAGAGAAAGCGGTTGTTCGTCGTTCAACAGAGCGGAACGTGTTTCTTTTCTTTTTTCCCAAAAATCAACCGTTTCAGAAATCATTGGGAATCTGCAAATCAGCTATCTCTCTCGCACTCATGGCCGCTCGGTCGGTGTGACACTTGACCTTGATGTATAACGTCAGAATTTAAAAAAAAATCACAAGGTGATCGTCAGATTACGTTATTTTCAGCCAAACTCGTTTCCTAGAGCGAAATAGGTATTTAGATCGTATTACAGTTTTTCGATTGTGTCTTTATTTTCCTTTGTAGAAATTGTCCACCTGTTCGTCTCGTTATAAAAGTGTTACCAGCTTTGTAACACGGATTTTCATAGAATTTTGTATTTCGAAGCTAAGTGATATCGTGAATAATTTTTTTTTCGAAAAAGAAATTGATACTTCAACCGTAAAGTGATCGTTTTTTAATCTAGCGGTCCATCACATAGGTTCCGTACTCTTGTTTTTATGTTTTTTTTCAAGGATTTTGAAGATTGCGTTGTTGAAATGCAATAATTCTTTCTGATTGCTGTGAGATACGAAAATCACTTGAACTTTTTATTCAAACTCAGTACTAGCAGAAAGAGAGAGCGAGAGAGAGAGAGAGGGAGAGAGAGAGAGAGAGAGAGAGAGAGAGAGAGAGAGAGAGAGAGAGAGAGAGACCTTTATGGTTCAGCAGATTCTAATTCATCAAATATCCATAACGACATTTAAAGTTTAGTGGCTCCTTTCACCTGCAGAGTACCAATATTAAAACGTCTATGGCGGGTCAATCATACAAATTTGAACCTGACAGTTCAACTCTGAATTAAAAGTATTCTTTTTTCATTCCTACGTAGTACATACACACCCACGCGTACACTAACACACACACACACTTACACATCCATCGCGACCTAACGTCTGTCCAGTTTTTGCACCGAATCATTTGAAACAGCTTGACATTAAAAGGCGAAACTTTATCTCGAAATCAGTATACTGTATCGAGAATGGAAGGAAAATAAGAAGAAACGGAAAAAGAAAAGTTTCTGTTATCCTATGAATTGAAAATGCTTCAGTAATAAAACGAGCAGCAATAATAATAGTAATAATAGTGTATTAACTTTTATTGGATAGTGGAATTTACCATTATTATTATCATTTATTCATTCATCCTATTAATAATAATAATATTAACAATAATATGTTTCAGCTGGAAGCTATGGGCTCTCAGAGCGGCAAACCGAGCAAGAAGATCATAATTTCCGACTGCGGCCAAATGGACGCCTAATCGCCGAAAATATGCAGTCTTGTGACATTTTTTTTTTCTTCCCTCATGCGTGTCCATTTACAAATTCGTCCTCTCTACTCGATATAAAAAGTAGAATACGTACACTTTGAATTTGCAAAATTGTCGTGCGCAAAAATCACGTTCGAGCTGCGTAAATAATTTAACATTGAATGCTTATTCAAAGATCAATTGGCAGTGTCGCCTCCTGAAATCCGCGATGCGGACGAATGCGTTTTTTGCAAGTAATGATTTAAATGGATATACGACGTGGCTGAGGTTCGCAACAAAAATAACTCTAGATTCGTCGGGTATATCGTATTGTTACTTTCGCTCCAAAAGTATCTCTTCCTTATTCGTACTTCGGACGCACAGGTATTTTACTACTGATGCTTTTTCTTGTAAATTTTTTATGCATTTATTATGGAGTTGCGATTGTTTTCTCGGCGTAGTAAAAAAAAAAAAAAAGAAACTTCAATTCGATAATGTCATTGATCGTCCTACATTTGGCATCTTTCGTTCCGTTTCTCGAGATTTGTCACGACGCGATAGCATCGATTTTTATGTCATCGTTCATGTTTCTTTTTCTTTCCTATATCACCGGCTATTCGCTGCTTTCATCTATTCCTCTACTGCGAGACAAAGCCCCGTTGCTTATTCTTCCTACAACCGCAAGCTCCGGTGTAATACAGCTTACGATTAGCCTTCACGATCAAAAGACACGCAGATGTTGTTTTTTCAAGAGGAAATAAAGAATGAAAGAAATAAAAAAATTTATCCAGCGTTACTAGATTGTCGCATCTGTGTTTAAGAGTAGTTTTAACGATCTCTTCGTAGCTCAAATTTCTACGTAATAAAATTGTTTTGAGAATGGATCGTCGACTATTTTATTACAACAGCCCATTCAACGTTTGCTATTTTAATTTCGTGTTTCCAATGTTCCTTCGTTTGCGCCTTTGGCCTTTTGCGATCCCATTCCTTTTACTTATGGGGGTATCCCTCTCTGGAAGTCCAATTTAAAGGGTCAGAATGATGAATTTTTTTCTAGTAACTCATTTTTTGGAATAAATTAATTTTTTCCTAGCACGTTGTGCACATGTTTGTAGTTACAATGTAATTTTTTCGGAAGAAAATCGACGTGTTCGTGGTGGTGCAGTTGGCGTTGCAGTTCTCCAGCGGCGAGCCCCGAAACGGCGAGTCTCTACCAGGCTGAAATGTAATCTGAAACGAAAAGAAATTTTTTCTTCAAATATATCCAACTGACTATGGGTTCACGATCCACTTTTCGAAATTTCGAAAAATAACAGTGTCTAAAGAAAACCTCATTTTTCTCTTGAAAAACAGCATGCTGAAGTCATTGTTATTAACAAATGGTTCACCCAATTAAAAAATGCGATCGTGAACCGAATATGACTACTGTCAAGATATGTACTTTCGAGATAATCGCATTCAAAGTTTTGGTACATATTTTACACGATTTTGTGAAACATTGTCGTCTTACCGCTAGTCAGCAATTCTGGCACCATATAAGTGTTCTTCCTTATAATCGAGATCGTCTTGCACACCTAATCTATGCAATCTGCGGGAAGTTCGGGCCTCTTTTGAGTGTTCTTGTCGGAGAGTCGACAGATCGCCGTAAACCCGACGCACACCGTTCCACTAAAATAGGTGTAACTTCGTCAATTTTTAGAGTTTCAAGGTCCGGTTGGTCTTAAAATATTCTTGAAAGTTCACACTATAACGATATGCAAAAAAAAAACGATTTTTTGAAGTTTCCAGAGAGGGATACCCCCTTATACGTCATACTTGTCTCCTTACTATATTCAGTTATTAAGGGACCTCATATGTTGCGTAAAGTGGAACCTTGGAAAAGCTGGTATGATATAGGTTGCTATTTTTCTACTTAGTCTCAATTGTCATTGAAAATTTAGTAAATTCGTACAGGATTTGGCCAAAGTCCGAAAGCTTTCCGACAAAATGAGCCCCAAGCGGAGTTCCTTGGTCCAAGGCCGATTCGGGATTAGCTGAAAAGCGAAAATGTTTAATTGGACGAATTTGCTGAACGGCGATTCTTCGATCAGCCCCAGTCCGCCTTCTATTCAACCGAATTAGAGCTGTAACTACATGTTCGAAAAAGATTTTAGTAGATCTAGAGAACGGCCTTAGGCTCATATGGCTATCTAAATTTCTTCTATGAGAAGAACCCCTCGTGATATCCCACGATCTAAAACCCATAAGGATCATATCAAGAATCTTTTTAGTGTCGTATCCTCGAAAAAGCCTACCAAAGTCCAGGTTTCATACAGGTGTCTTACTGTACACTCATATCACGAAACACGCAACCGCATGAGCCGCTGACGGCGCCTTCATGCGGCTGTTTGGTTCGGATCCGATAAACCTGGCCAAGTCGCGCGTAAGAAGTGTACTCCGAACATACCTGAGATTCTTGATAATATTTGAACAACTTCAAACAATGCGAAAATAAAAGATTAAATCAATGGATTGCTCGGATGTTGTGGATTGTCAGACGGGACAGTTGAAACGAATGCCCCCTACAGTTACGGCTGATGACAGGCAAGCCGAAGCAAAACTCGACGAGGTTAGTTCAGATAATAATCACAATAATAACTATTTCAAACGAATATTATTGCATTTATTGGAAAGTTCTTGTTCTTTTTTCATATAATATTGAAGAGAAATGATAAATTTGTCATTTGCCAGATTGTTAAAATCTGCTCTGAAGAAAGTATCACTCGAGCAGCGACCAGTCAAATAGAACAAGCTCTGAATGAATTGAACAATGGAGAAAATAATTTACCCCATGATGACGTCAAGAATTCAAATGTCGAGGAAAAAAGTGAACTTGTTCGTCGTGTGCAATTGGGCGAGATTACACCGTTTCAGGCCGCCGAGGCAGCGACGTCCGTAAAATCAACTAACAAAAGGTTTAGTTACAATTTCAATAACGTTGTTATATGAACACAATTTACTATTCGAGGGTATATGAGATTCCTACAGATACGCTATTACGGCGATAAAAGCTGCAAGAATAACGCTGTTCCCGTTATGAACGGTTATTGTATTTTCTTGCTTGTTCGTAGCTTGTATGCAAAATTTGGGGTCGATCCACTTGTCTGTGCAAGTAGTACTCTTTGAAGAAGAGTACTACTTGCACAGACAAGTAAGAAAAAATGCATACAGAATGTTATAGATCTTTTGTTTGGGTTATTTATGTATGAAGGCAACATTTTGAAAAACTTCAAAATCATTGGCTATATGATTATCGTTTAAGGAATTGCAACGTATTGTAGGCATGCATATTTTTTTGATTGGCTCTCCCATGCATCCTCAGAAAAATGTAAAGCATTACTGTGGACAGTTGAGTGGCTTAGAAATTGTAGCTGTCAGGCTGCACAGCATATTCATTATTGATTTTCTTTTGTGTTCAGTACATCTATTTGAGAATTTTAAATACTTTTTCCCGAGTTTGAATCGCTGATTAATTTTGGGGATAGTACGATATCCGAGGCACCATGTTTTGACCGGTGATTCTTGATACTCGAACAAAAATAATGAAAATTTCAAGAATCAAAAATTCGCTGTTTCAGCTTCTTTAATGAATTGGGAGCGCTTTTAGCGGTAATTGGAAATACACTAAAATTCAACGATTGTTGTTGGCTTGCAGGGGTGGTGAGGGCGGAGCCCTCCCCCAAGGATACTAAATGTAGTATTTATATGATTTTCAATATAAATTCCGCGATTATAATGCTTTATTTATGTAGAATCTTTGTTTATTTATAACAATAAGAATCGTTCCATATAATTACTACACCAAATTACTAAACGATATATTTTACATAAACTTGGAGCCTTACAAGTCCGAAGAGGGATGAACCGTATGCTTTTAAGCCCTCTTCGGACTCCTAGCGATTAAAAGTACTACTTTACTCTCTCTGTAGTCGCACTTATAAGCGAAGAAAACATGGTAGTGGTATGTAAAATACATTTTTGGCTTCTGAGACACTGTTTAAACTATATATTTCCGAGTTACCTTGCCTGATGTTCCTTGAAATTTTCAAATTCGAAAAAATCGTCATTTTTGATAACTGACGAAAAATTCAAATTTTA
Source organism: Ophion ventricosus (assembly GCA_963932345.1). NCBI lineage: Eukaryota > Metazoa > Arthropoda > Insecta > Hymenoptera > Ichneumonidae > Ophion > Ophion ventricosus. The sequence continues at coordinate 17,427,374 of OZ010715.1, read as the reverse complement.
ACGCAAAATAAGCGAAATATTCACTTTTACCACTCTTCATATTCTGTTTATTTTGACTCAACAACCCTAAATTCACCGTCAAATCTTGGCGCCTCGGATATCGTACTCTTGCCTTAATTTTTTATTCCGATTGAACTCGAAACGAAAAGTTCGTCACATTATGAATTAAATTTTATAGAGGTTCTCTGTGATTTTTATAAGGCCAGATTTGTTGAGCATTATTATTTTCTTTGCCAAGTTCTTCGATTTTATTTTATTCTTTGTAAGAATTATTTTCTCTTCAAGGAGAGAAATTAAGTTACAATATTGCGCTCGCAGGAATTTCAGCGACGCTTTTGGCCTATCCGGCCTGGAGCATTATTTGAGAAGGCAGGCAGAACTTTCGGAGCAGCGAAAAAAATTGAAAACTTCTAAGGCCGCTGAGACGAGTGAGCGAGTAACCGTGAGGAATGAAAAGAAAAATCTTTCTGGAAAAAAAAAACGAGGCATCGAGAAGCGAGGAAAAAGATCGTCCCAGGACATGGGAGAGGCTAACAGAGCAGCGACAATCGAAGAATGTACAGTATTAGCAGAAGAAACGGCAAATCCTTCCACGGAGAATGATGGTACGGTACCTTTGGAGCCGGGAAGTCAGGATTCCGGAAGCGAATATGTACCCAGTGACAGGGAGATGGAAGAATCCGGTTAGTACAATTAGTTACGAGAGAATTTTTGCCCTGAAGCATATCGACATTTTTTATACCGACGGTTAGTCGACGCGAGGTCGGTTAGTGGCTTCGCCGATCTCCCATGTCAAGGAACATTGGCCCACACCAATACTTGAATGGGTGATTGCTAAACCGAACACTGGTTTGCGCGCCGACTATCGAGCTGGAGGCTGTTTTACTGAGTTTCTACTGAGAAAACAGTAAAGTGACAAGTGTGTGATAAAACCTAGAAGAGATCGTAAAGGCCTGCAAGACTATACGCAGGAACATTATAAATTGAAAACACATTGAAAATCTTTATTGACGATTTCCTCGTTGACATAGTGCGCCAATGACTTATTCAGGCTTTGTCTTTTCAGACGGAGAATTCGAAGGCAAAAAACGTAGTCGAGCGGGCAAGAAGTCGCGCGCGAAAGAACCGGGTCGACAAGCCGAGAACTCTGCGTTTTCTGGTCGACAAAAAAGTGAGAAACATTGTTAAAACTATTTTCCCTCAATCAATGAGTGAAACGAATTATTCTTATTGAATATTTTTTCACGCTGTTATTGTTCAAAGTTTTGGACGACGGCGATGACTCGATGTATCGCGAACGCATGGAATCGAGGCTTCGAGACGATTCGACGGACTCGTTCTTCACGGTTGACAATCTGTTCAAAGTCCCCAGGCCCATATGGAAGAGGCTCTACGAGTATCAGAGAGTCTCGGTGCGTTGGCTCTGGGAACTTCACGGCCGAGGTCTCGGTGGTTTGGTGGGCGACGAAATGGGCCTCGGTAAAACCGTTCAAGTGATCGCCTTTCTCGCGGGATTGGACGCCAGTGAATTACTGTCGGATGGTGGACGGTAAATTAAATACGCGAATTAAGTTTCTTTGGAATAAATCCATCTTTAGAATATTCGCAAAAGGTCGGAAGATCATGTTTATGAGAAAATTTTCGAAATTAACTGATGTTTTTTACACATAAAAAATTGATAAAAACGTAATATTCTTGTAAATGTGGAGACATCGAGGATTCATTTTAATCCGCGAACAGCATTACTGAAGGATAGTCGGCATGGATTTTTACAAAAATCGATCAAAGGCATCCAAACGAAATGATTAATTTTTCACATCCACGAACATTTCGTACAATTGGTAACCTAATTTTGAGGGATCATTTTTTTTCGTATATAAAATAATGATGACTCGTTAGTATTGAATTTAGCTACGATCACTCGAGGCGTTCGAATTTTGTAAATATTGATGTTCAACGTATACTAGTAGCTGCACCTTTCCCAAATTTCGAGATATCGAGCGATTTTTTTTCACGACAATAGAGTATTGCGAACAAAAGGTTGAACAAAAAATCGTCAGAATTAAAAACTTGCACAGTGCTCCGTTATCATTTTATTTCGCTCGCGAAGCTTTTGCCATGAGGAAGCTATCGTCGCAAAAACGTCTTGATTGTAGGATAACTTTTGTGAGCAATATAACACGATGGAGGAGAAACACACAAGCTTTGTTGCTCTCCTCAATTGTATAATTCTCGTTGCCACCATATTGATGCAAAACGTACGTGTTTTCTTCGGCGGCGATAGATTCCGAGGTTTGGGTCCAACGTTAATAATCTGCCCAGCCACGTTACTCGAACAGTGGGTGAAGCATTTTCGGGATTGGGCCCCGCTACTACGAGTCGCTGTTCTCCATCATTCCGGAACTTATCGAGGTAAAGACCGCAAATTTTTCCACAGCCGAGTGCTGGAATATGAGTAATTAAAATCAACTCTAAAAAAATCTAAGTTAATCAATAAACGGAATAAAAATGAAGAGGAAAATTCCTAAGGCGATCCCGAGTGCTTGATCGAGAGCGTATTGAAGACCGGTGGCATCGTCGTCACGTCTTATTCCGGTGTGCTTCGACACAAGGAACATCTTCTGGAATCTCATTGGCATTACGTCATTCTCGACGAGGGTCACAAAATCCGAAATCCCGAGGCAAAGGTTCGTCAGCTAATTAATTCGATTCAATTATTAATAAAGTATAAATGATCAACTAAATGGTTCAATGGGTAATGATGGATTTCCATTTGGATTATTTGTTTGAGTTTGTTCACCATTGAAAACTCAGTAAAACTGGCTTCCGCTCGGTAGTCGTTGTGCATGTCGGTACGCGGCTAAGCGATCACTCATCCAAAAAACGACTCAGGTCAACGCTGCTTGAGACGGGAAATCGCTGAAGCTGGCTACCGATCGCACCACCGCCATTGTCGGTTTTTTTAGCATTGAAAATGCTTTTAAAGATGTATATAGGTGGTCGGATTTAGCGAGATCCCACACGAAACTAACGCTGCCCCCACTCCACTGCCGCTATCTTGTAGCAGGGTGGGGGAGCTGCGACATGCTAAATGCTTGTGATTTGTTGAAATATGCTGCATTACATGTAGAGTCATTTGCGGTCACAAGTTGTAAGTGTGAATTTTGGTGTGTACATTACAATGTTGGTGGGTTTGGGTTGGATTAGTTTTTGGGTTTGGGTTTGTTTGGATTTAAGTTGGGTTTGTTTGGGTGGTAAATATTCGGAAGTGTCACTCCTGTCAGATTCGAGCTGATTTTTTTTGTGTGGTTTCTTACAGTTAAAAAAACATCATATTTAATATTATTATGGCAGCCCATAAACAAAAACAATTACCAAGAGGGTAATTCTATACTTTAGCATCGAGGCCACGAATCGTGGAATCGTGGGGTGCGTAGAACACAGGGGTGGGCGCAGGGTACCTCGGATGGGTGTGTGGAATCGCAGGGTGTGTAGAACACTGGGGTGGGCGGAGGGCACCTCGGATGGATGCGTAGAATCGTGGGGTGCGTAGAACGACATTGTTTTTGTTGATGCGCTGCCATAATAATATTAAATATGATGTTTTTTAACTGTAAGAAACCACACAAAAAAAATCAGCTCGATTCTGACAGAAGTGACACTTCCGAATATTTACCGTTTGGGTTTAAGTTGGATTTGTTTGGGTTTACGTTGGGTGGGTTTGTTTGGGTTTAAGATGGATTTGTTTGGGTTTAAGCTGGGTTTAAGTTGGGTTTGTTTGTTCTTTCGGATTTGATGGATGGATGGATGGATAGTGAGAGTGAGAATGTGTGTGAGAGACCGCGAGACAGAATGTGACAAGAGAGTGAGAATGTGAAAAGAGAGTGAGAGAGTAGCGAGTGACAGAGTTAGAGAATTAGGGAGTGAGAGAGAGAGAGAGAGAGAGAGAGCGCAACTCATATTATTTGCATGTACTTTTTTTTATCAACCGAAAAGTCTGATTACATTTTCAATGCCATGAAATACTTGCACTTTGTGTAATATCTGTAAATTTTTTTTTATAAATCAGTCATTGTTAACAGGTAACGAGAACGGTCAAGAAATTTTCAACGCCTCATCGTTTGCTTCTTACCGGAAGTCCCATGCAAAATTCATTGAAAGAATTGTGGTCATTGTTCGACTTTATACTGCCGGGAAAATTGGGAACTTTGGCAACTTTTATCGAGCATTGCGCCAATCCTATAACACGTGGTGGCTACGCCAATGCCTCACCTCTTCAGGAAGCTACCGCTCTTCAGGTCGCGACTATGCTCAAGAATGCGATCGCCCCTTACATGCTTAGAAGAACGAAGAACGACGTTCAGCATCACATCAAATTGCCGGAAAAAAATGAGCAGGTTAACGCATCCGTTGAGATTGCAAAAAAAATGGATTTGTCGTAATTTTTCTTAACGCTATTGATATTATTTTTCTGCAGGTGCTCTTTTGCAGCCTGACGGAAGTGCAGAAAAATCTTTACAAGGATTATTTGCGAACGGAGCATGTAACGTCCGTTTTGCACGACAAGAGCAATCAATCCGAGAATAGTTACAGAGCCAGGCTACTTGTGGCTCTTACGAATTTGCGAAAAATATGCAATCATCCGGATCTATACAATTGCGACGATCAAGATGTTGTAAGTTTTGCCGAAATCTCCTGAGAATTATGTTTATTTTAGCGATTAATCACTTAATTGTGAATATTGGAATCGAGGGTTTGTTGATCTGCGCTTTTTCCGGAAAATGCACACATTGGAACGAAACTGCATTTAATTTTCAAGATGCAATTTTTTCTTGAAGCTGTTCTTGAAGATGTTCAATATGTTGAAAACCTTTCTTTTCTCCTTCATCTAATGGACAGTTTTTAAAATCAGGCCTCCGACGAGGACTTTGATCTCGACGAAAAGTCCATCGAGAACTTTGGCCACTGGAAGCGTTCCGGAAAATTGGCCGTTGTGAGGTCGTTGTTGAAGATTTGGAAGCGACAAGGTCACAGAGTACTTCTGTTCACACAAGGTCGCCAGGTGAGACGTGACGCAGTGATATTGTTTAATTAATTTCGCAAATCAACCACATCGTTCGTTCAATTTTACGTTGTCGTATGAACATTTTATTGCCTTTTATACGTTCGCTTTTTTACCATTTTAAAGGCAATGGTTTATTTACTTCTTATTTTTATTATTAGATGATGCACGTATTGGAGGCACTTGCACAAAGGGAAGGTCACACGTACTTGCGTCTCGACGGGACGACTCCAATGTCCCAGAGGCAACAGACGATACACAGGTTCAACGAGGTCGGTTGAAGTTGAAAAATAGTGAAATTTAGAAGAGAAATCATCGAACTCCACGATTTTTACGAATATAATGGTCTTCTTTCGTTTCCGTTCCCAAATCAGGATTCTAATTACTTCGTTTTCATATCGACGACCCGGGTCGGTGGTCTGGGTGTAAATCTGACGGGTGCAAATCGCGTTATTATTTACGATCCCGACTGGAATCCGGCGGTTGATGCCCAGGCGAGAGAACGAGCTTGGAGGATCGGCCAGGACAAACGTGTCACGATCTACAGGCTCATAACTGCCGGCACTGTCGAGGAAAAGGTGCGTCCTGATTTAACAGAGGGTGCAATGTAAAACGTCAAACTGTTACTTTTCCGAATGATTCTTCTAATACGCTACGGGCATTTATGACCTAATCCTTTTCACTTTTAGCCTACGACACTTGCCACTTCGCTAGTTCCGCTTCCTTAGAGAATCCTCCTCCCAAATCAAACAATATTCGTCGTCTTTCAATCAGCCATTTTAATCGTCCGTTTCAGCGAAATTCTCAGTGAACGTTGACGCTTTCAGATATATCATCGACAAATCTTTAAGGTATTACTGTCGAATCGAGTTCTCGAGGATCCCCGTCAACGAAGGCTCTTCCAGACGTCTGACCTCGCCGAACTTTTCAATTTGAACGAGCCCCTGGACGGAAGAGCTACCGAATCCGATCGAATATTTCGCGATTGCAAGCTTGATCCTGCAGCCAAACCCGCCAAACCGAAGTTCTCCTCGCGCAAAATAGAGGCCATGAAAAAACTCGCCGCTACCGTCAGCAAAAAGATACAAGAAATCGCGAAGAAGAACGTTGCCGTTGAGAACGGCGAACCACAGTCTGAACCGGTCGCAATTCCGAGTGAATCGATCGAAAAGATACACCGAAAGAAACGTCACAAGAAAACGGAAGCTGAATTTTCAGCTATGTTCGAGGGTGAAAAAGTGCCTTGTCTGATTGGCCGTAGGCTCGGACGATCGGAGATGAACGACGAGCGGATATCCTCGACTTGCGACGATCAATACGTTCTCAGTAAACTCTTTTCAAAAACGAGTAAGTCTACAGTCCAATTTTTATTCCTGCCGATTGTTAAGTAACGCGTGCTTGAAAAATTTGTTATTACTTCGCGAGCAGAAGTGAGTTCGGCGATTCAACACGACGCGGTCATTTCAAATGCTCGATCGGATGGTGAACAAGTGAACCCGATGAATCGAATGGCTCGCGACGCCGCGCAGGAGAGCATGGAGTTGCTTCGGCAATCAAGGAAATGGTGCTGGAGACCGACGTGGGATTCAGCGAAAGAAGACGAATAAATGTTCGCGCTTATCAATGTCAAACGAAGACTGATGATACAATCGAGTACAAAAGTAAATGGAACGCCAGTCGTTGTTGCAAAACAGAACGCTTTATTTATATTATTATGGAATCTGAATACCGATAAGACAATGGCGGATAACGAAATTGACAATTTTGAATGGTCGTTGCATGTAGGGAGTAAGATAGAGCCACCTGGTACAGTGATCGTTATGACACTCGCGTGACAATTTCACTTTATTCTTTATTCACGAATTTGCTGGCCACTTAATCATATTCAAACATAAATTAAGAAACTTTTTTGTAAGTTTGTATATTATTTTTTTTCTCAATAATATTCTAGTGATAAATTTTGTAATATTTTTTTTATCAGACGCGTGTGTATCCAAAAACGAAAAGATATCGAACTGTACATTTACACGGAGAACTTTGAGTTCGGTGAAATTGACCTTTTATAATATTCCAATCGCGACATCGACTTGTAGATAATTCTCTGAGCATGAAACGAGCCATAGTCCGTTCCAATTGTTGATTAAAAAAAAAACTTAACGATTTCACCGAAATCGCGGTTGTACAACCTTCACGGTTAAGTACACTTTTCAACGCAAAAATTAATACATCGTAGTGTAATAATTTTCAAGTAAAAATAATTGAAATTTTTGGGACGTTTCTCTATATGATTATGTAACCAATAAATTAGGGTGTGTTTTTGAGCCTATGCGTTGCGCGGAAATATTCGTATGGTTGAACAATGAATGTTTATTCAACGTCCCTCTAACTCGTTTGGTAAAAGAATTTTCGAAAATTAGGACAAACTAATGGATAACAAAAGTCGGTTTGTTGGCGTTTTCTTATGAGCGCAAATAGAATATCGGTCAATCACCGAAAACCCATGCGACGTTCTGGTAAATTTCCAGTTTTCTTCTCATCACTCGAATTTACTACGCGTATGATAGACCACAAACGGTCCTTGCATACATTTCTTTTTAAGCCGTTTTTCGGTTCTTCGCAAATAATTATTCAAGTTGAAGTTGCAAAAATATGGGAAACAATTCTTCTCGATTGTTCCCGATGTTTACTAGATGCAATAGAAAAAAAAACGATTATTAAAAAAACTCTGTCTTTGTTTGCCGAAGTGACTATTCAAAGCTCAGACTCAGTATAGTGAAAACGAATAATGTGGCAAATTTCGAATTTCCATTTAATTTAATCTCCCTCCTAATCGAGATTGTTTTTTTCGAAGATACTCACCGGATTCTTCAATGACGCGACTTATCTCGAACTTTCCTTATAATTAACTGTACAATAATTTACGCGGAGGAGACGGGAACCGAGAATCGTTCATGTACACGTTATCAGTGTCGAAGAAATTCTTCGAGCTTTGGGCCCTTACGTCCCAAAGGATCTTCCGGAAACATGAGATAATCTCCCACGAATGTAGGCGTGAGCAAACGTTTTTCTATCGTATCGCGCCATTGGGGTTTCTCGTGCCACAAGTCCCGATATTGATCAGACGACACGACGATCCCGTCACATTTCGTCGCGTATTCCAATATGAACCTGTAATGTTACGGTTATACTTCAAAAAAATCCTGGATTATTTTTTGGCATAGGTTTTTCATAGTTTCTCTGTGTTGTCGTGTGGATGCGATACTATAGAGCGTTAGAATACGAGCGGCTGTGAGCAACACTGGGGGCTCGGAAACGAAATAGTGCAGGGCGGTAAAAGTGGAAAGGGAGGCGTCGTAAAAGCCCGGAAAGGCATACGAAAGAACATTGAAATATATCATCAATATGTAACAAGTACAATTTTTCGAATAATGTCGAAGGTAAGTAGAAACTTCTTGAATGAAAACCTGTTTCTTTCATTTTACCGAAACCAATCATTTGACAATAATTGCAGAAATTTTATTTGAAAGTACTCGCTCAACATTTTTATGAATTATATCAGATTTTTAAACTAAAGGGGGAAGAGGGGGGGGGGGGGGGCACCTCCACTGTGACAGACGGATATGCGGAACCCTATTTACAGAAAAAAGAGGAAAACTCGAAAAGTACCTGTCGTCATACGGAGTTATACTTTTACCGCCGATTTTGCGACTCGGGGTAAAAACTAGATGTCCACTCGTGTGCAATTTTTCCAACAATGCGCGGTCTGCCTTGCGCATGTACTGCGGCAAAAATGCCCTGACCGCGTGACCACGATCCTTGAAGTAATTGATCACAATCTGGAGACCTTTCTCCGAGAATCCGGTACCGTGTTTATGCCTGTTTGGGTTGAGATAGCACATGTTTGAATGTTTTTTTTTTTTCACGATACGAAGCTCAAAAAAATAGGAGTCATTCACTGAAGTTACTATCGGTAGCAACCGATAATAACTTCAGTGAATGACTCCTATTTTTTTTGTCCGGGAATGCTCGTCGACATTTTCTACTGAAAATGTCGATGAGCATTCCCCGAAGATTTTATTACGCTTAGCAAACTTCCTCTGTCAGCAAGTTTCTCGTTCAATTCCGACGTTCTCGAGACGAGAGTAAAGCAAACACCGTACAAGTTTCTGATGCGCACGCTCTTATGATAATGTCGTCCACACACATTACCATCGCAAAATATGGGTACGACTTATAAAATTTCTATCTGAATGAAAAGTTACAAAAGTCAGCGAAAAAAGGCCCACAGTGATGTTCGAAGTACTATTTGAAAAATAAAAATAAAAACAAGCTTGATTATTCGTTTTTCCTTACTTCCCATTACTTTTTTTTCACTGACTAGGTTACCCAGAACATGGTTTTTTTGGTAACATTACGAATCTCATAAACTCTCGGGTGATTTTTTGGGAAACGGTGATTGAAATTTTTCTGAAAAGGTTTTAAAAGCGTTGAGATTTACCTACAAATTGAGCCTATATTGTTTTTCTTCTATTTTCGCCAGATTATTCGGCGTTTTGTAAAGGAGATCAGTTTTTGAAAATGCGCTGTGACTTGAGAACTATGGGGTTTAAAATGGACCGTCCGGATTGGGGAAACATCGATTCTAAGACAATATAACAGATTAGAGTTTGAAAAAAGGGGTTGTAATAATTTTGATTTTATGATGCGCATAAATTGTGTCGATGATATACATCTGTCGAAAAATTCAAAATTCCCATATAATTAAAGCTCCTAAAGTCATATACGCGTCTACTTTCAATTCCAAGCGTTCTTTGATAGTATTCTTCGAGGGTAAATAGTTTTATCCAAACACCTCAAAGTTTGCTGAAGTTGAAGTGTGAATAAAACAAAGCAAAATAACACCCAAACTTTTTGGTTTTTGAAACATTCTGAACAAATTCCTCTTTAAATAATCAAAAAATCTTCAATGATCTTTTGCGAATAAGAAAAGAAAAGAAAAGGATAACAGTTTTTACCCCATTGCCACGTTGGCGCCATCAATAACGATCTCGCGAAGTTTCGTCTTTTGCTGTGGCTCTTGTTCGTTTGAAGCAGGGCACGATTCACTATTAGTCGTGCAACTGCTTTTGTTTCTATTTTTGTCCCGCTGTTTTCGTTTCGCTCCTTTTGGCTGTGTAGGCCCATTGGTCCCGAGCCTCTTGACCGCTTTTGAACGACCAAAGGACCTTCTGGACATATTTTCGCGCGATGGTTCCGTATCAATGAAAAAGGGTTCCTGCACGCTCGCATTTCCACTATGTCTCGTCGGGTTCGAATTTTTGTCCGAAACCCAAAGTACCTCGATATCCTCGGCCTCGCTTGGAGCTGCCAATTACCAACAGCATTTGTGGCCGGGACAATATTTCAAGCGAAATTTCGTTTTACGGAAATTGGTCGTGTGTTTAATAACACAGCATATACAAAGAGTAAACAGTTGAAACAGGAGGTTGAGTGGACAAAAAAATCCAATTTTTACCCCTTCAAACAATAGTATTAGGTACAAGAAAAAAATCATGCGAAATTTGAGCTCTTTAACTCAAGCCGGACGCCGGAAAGCAATGGATCCAGCGGCGCTGGATCCATTGCTTTCCCATTCGATTGCCATGGAAAATCTTTATGTTTAAATTTGAATAACTCAGCTGAGCTTTGCAGCTATCAAAGCTGCAGAGATCACTCCGCAGCTTTGAGAAGTATTTATAAAAATCGCGATATCTTTACTTTTACGGTTAATTACAGCTATTTTCAATTTTAAGAATCTTTTAACGACCTTGACAAATATTAATAAGTTGTTCAGTTGTTCAATCTTAAACGTAGAGAACGTGTCAATCAAAGGAGGATAAAAAATATATGTACATATTCTTTATCATCGATACACCCCAAACCGTTCGGACTTCTTTTCAATTATTGTTATCTTTTAAGGACCTGTACAAGATCAACATAACCTTCCAAATTTCCGAACAGCCTTTTCTCACAGATCGTTAAGTTTCTTTGGAAAAACAAGTCGTCAGGCTCGGTAGAATTTACTAACAATATTATTGATCTCTTAGAAAGCTCTGTTAAAAGAAAGTTCAACTATCTCTCTCACACTCATATATCACGTGGTACAGCTTCTACTTCGCCTTAAAAATGACAAAACAATCAACATTATGCAAGGGGAAGCCCCATAACCCAAACTATTATCGTATAGTAGTAGCAGTGGCTTGAACACATTTTTACCGGACAATTTTTTTCAGCTTCCCCTTCGTAGTATTGTTATATTCGTTTTCAGGAATAATAATCGTCGACATAGTCCAACCGATTTTCTGATGGAGTTTGTATTCTTCGTGTTCATTGAGTTATTGCAGCTACCACTCGAACTTGCATCAATGAGATCAAACGTGGCATGAATTTTTCACCTCATACTATTGTGACAAAGGGGCGATATTTTGGCACCACCCTAATATGCAGTGCATAAAATACTGAAGTTACAGCTTCTTAAGGTATTCCTTTCGCAGGCGGTTGTTTTTTGTGGACCCATAAACCAAGGCCCTTTTCAATTATTAGATTACAGTGGCGCTTAATAAAAATAAGTTACAATAAATTATTATACCCAACGATGAACTGAAATGGAAGGGTCGCATTCATTTAATAGATTGACATTTTTACATGTTCTCTGAGAAGTCGCGATTACGAAAATTCTTCTGCTAGTCATATTTTTCTAAGTTTTATCATTAACCCTTCGTGGTCACACTTGGGTCGATCCTACCAGTCAGTTTTCAAAAAAATAATGTGACCATACTATCCGTCTGAAGTGGTTAAAAAAATTACGGAACATGCTTTGAACTTTCTGGATGATGTGACAAAAATTTATTTATCAGAAATAAAATGGCGACATGTTAAAAAAAATTATAAAGACGTGAAAACGCAAAAGACACTTTTTTCACTCAAAAAATCATAGTTCCGTGAATTTTCAACATTTTTACCTAAAATTTGGAAGTGATACTCCTTAGATATGCGACTTTTGGGAAACAAATAGTAGCATTCCGAAGAAGGTATTTATTCCGACATGTGAAGAGGGTAAATTTTATGGTATGAGGATACTTCAAACTCCGAGTAAGATGATAAATACAGTCCCATTTGAAGCTGGGAACTATGATATATTTATGCCAAAAATGGATCGATGGGTCGATTCTACCCAGGGTGACCACGAAGGGTTAATATTTTCTTTAAACATTCAGTGACCTTCCGTTTTTATTTTCGTTACGGAATCTTCAGAATTTTTACATGCATAGAGCAGTTTATATCAGACATTTAGTTATTTAGTATATAAATTATCAGAAAGAAATGCGGCCAGCATATCATCTCCATAAAGTGCTGCTTGAATTAGACGATTTTGAAAGTCCTAATTTTTTGTTAAATATTGGGTTAATTGGCTTGAAATTTTACCAGTATACTGAGATATCTTTTTACTTAATTGTAGACGAAAATCAGTTAATTGTTAAATATTCGGGTTCGTGAAAGGAATACCTTAAATATCATTTCACAAAGTACATTCTATCCAAACCGAAGTATCCTTACCGTTGGAGTTTTTTCTCATAATTTGTCCATTATGGTTCTCGTCATTAATGCCAGTGGATGTTACGCTGGACGCTAACGATTTTGCATTTCCCCCTTCCAACTGGTTGTTTTTGCGGAGTCTATTACGTCGCTTCGGGCGGGTATCCAACGGCGACAGTAGGGACTCTGCGGATGTGCTGCTTCGTGTTCCGTACCTCCGTTTCGGTAGCTCGACAACTTCATTGGTCTCGACGTCGGATAATGCAATTTCGACTACAGTGTCACCTGTTGTCTCGTTAATGACAACGATGCTCTGATCGTGATTGTCTTTGATTCCCGTACCTTTCGCATTGACTTTTGCGCGCTTCGAAGGTGGCGTGGATACGACAGTGACGTCGCTTTCCACGTTCTCTTGTCTGAAAGCAAAAAAGTGCATGTCCGTAGGATTCTCCCAGGTGTAAATCTTCTTTTTTTTCTTTCATCCAGAATAATGCAAATACCCGGTGTTACGTCGGAGATGAACGAGGGGACTTTCGTAAATGGTGCTGAGGAGATTTTTGGACTCGTCGCAAGATCGCAAGCGTTTGCGAAAATTCGTGAATGTTTTCTTCCACTGTTTCGACCTTGCGGGACTCGGGGAATCGCATATTATCACGGAATCGTTTTGCGACGTCATCGTGTTTAATTCCTGTCATTTACGTCCTTCGATCCTCGTGTTTCTCTTTCTATTATTTATTTTTTTATCGCTCGTAACAGCAATTTGCCCTTTGCAAAAGTGTCAGCTACGAGTGACATAACCTCCAGATCTTAAACGCTCAGATTCTACAGGAATTGTATAGAATCCGGATTGATAAAGTACGCCGCTATGCAAATAATGTTTCGACGATATTTCGAACGTTTCACTATAATGTGCGAGTAGCTGAAAATTATGGCTTTTTAAACTTCATCACGTGTACGTGCATATACATACATACACATGTATATAAATACTTATGTATCGGCAATTTTTCGCAAATATCTCTTTTCTGTCACGGGAATCCAAACGAAAGTGGAATGAGAAAAAGAAAACTGTTGTAAAAGACGTGTTCTGGCGTGTTTTCGTCGAGGCAATAGAAACGCAAAAAAAAAATATAATGAACACTATAGAGGTTTGTGGATGAAATGTCTTATCTTACTGCTACTTCGAGGTTTCGAGAGTTCTTGTTACGACACAGTGTCACTGCGATCGCGTTCTGAGTTTGACGTGCGCATCCGCATATACATATAAGAAATATGGCCGTGGTACTTTCTTGGTGGATTGCAACGTAGTTGGTACGCCCGATCGTTGACGTAGCCCCAGCCCCCTGGCACTGCTGGGTCTACCGTGTCCCCGTTATTGTCGCCACGTAAACTAACCCACCATGCGGCGCTAGTAGTCGCCCGCATGACCCCCACTCCAGTCGCGCAGCGTCTGCATAATTTGCATTCGACGCGTTTGGATAATTCATTATTTAGATTAGAATTTAAAAGTATATGTGTATACGGGGAGGGATGCAATATTTACACTTGTTGAAATATGATGTATTATAAAAATATTTATTCAACGAAATAAACAGATAACATTATTTTTTTTTAAATAATGGACTAGTCACGTTGTACAATGTTTTGCAATTTTTTTCTTGTCGAGATTGCTTTTTTTTGTTCTGCGTTGAGACGTGCAGAATATTGCTGCATCCGCTTCTGGATCTTTTGGTACATTGAAAAAATGCGATTTTTCCTTGTTTGATTGATAACCTGACGTGCAGCCAAGGACCACGCACGCAGGCATTCTTAAATATAAGCACAAAAAACACAAAAATTGTTTTTTATTTTATTGCTACACTAAAATTGTTTATTATTTTATCACTCTGTAACACCACACTACGATTTTTTTATTCGAGAACGACAGATCGAGAAAACGAAAAAAAAATATCCACTTGGTCCACGTGACGAAAAAGATGACGAAATAATACGGAGAGGCGCTTTGGGGAGTGGGGGTCATGCGGGCGACTACTAGCGCCGCATGGTGGGTTAGTTTACGTGGCGACAATAGCGGGGACACGTTACGTTAAGAGAATTTATTCCAGTGTCAGCCCCCTGCGTAGCCCAGAAGGGGGCTGAGGTGGACGGCTCCCCTCCTAGAGCCGTACCGCCGCCAAGAAAAAAGTCGAACAAAAATAATTAACGACAAATAATCGATTCATTAAATTTAAGGTAGTAGTCTCGCCACAGTTACGTTGAAAAGGTTATTCTCTGCTCAATCGATGAAAGCTTCGAAATATTGCAAAATATCTTTATAATGTCGGTTGTACATCTACTCGGGATGTAAAAACTTATAAAGTAATGATGAAAACGCTTAATATAATGTTTACCTAACCATCACTTTTGCATCAGACTATCCATTCCGGAAACTAATACCAACGACTTCAGAGGTACATAGAAGGCCATTTCTAACGGGCGGCCTGAAACAAGTATTCTGCGACCCAACTGCCGCGTGGCGGCGGGACAAACGAACAGCTATCACGGCGGGATGGGGGGGGGGGGGATGAGACACCTATCTCTCTCTTACGCATTGCGGAGCGAAAATACGATTGAGCTAAGAGCCTTGGATCGACACCGACTTGCTTGATTTTTTTTTTAGAAAAATAGTTTATATTTTAAACCCTCTTAAACCCTAGAGTTTGTTGAGTTACGTTACGTTTTCCAAAATTTGTCTTGTTTAGCAAAAAATGAAACTACTTTGCGGGAAAATAATCGTACGAAACTTTTTGAAAAACAAAAAATGAAGCTTTTGTTACCGCTTTCGCGTTTATCATGGATAAAAATGTTTAAAAAAATTTCCATAAGTTATGCGCGCAATTTTCGAAGGTCGAAAAAAAGCGGGATGACACGCTTCCGTCGCGGTACCGCCTAGCCCCCACTGCCGGAACCTACTGGAACCTTCCCGTTGCTTTTTCCTCTTCGGACAAGAAATGTAAAATTCGTAGCCAATGCTTGGCTGTTGTAACAACATCGGGACGAAGATTAGTATCGTTCGAGGAAAGTAGTCCTGAACGGTGATAAAAAAAAAACTGAGAAGAACGGGCCCGTCTCTACGCGTGGGAGCGGATCTTCCTCGAAGTTTCATCACGACCGGGATGCGGCGCCGAGCATCAAAGAATCGGATGAATAAGTACGTTGTACAGTGTTATGAAGTTGTAGAACATACGTTCTACCGGAATGAGAATTTGCCCCAAACGCACCGGATACATTGTGGTGTATCTGTACCGTACGTGCGGTTTTATTATATTGTCGACGAAGAGATTTACAGTTCCCAGATTGTTGCCACATTGCGCTCTCTTTGTTTTATTTTCTTTTTTTTTGCGTTTCGCGTGCTCATGGCATCTTATGGAATAAGTGCACGACAGGGTCGAGAAGGGGTGAGAGTCTAGGCGCCCATTGTTCCATTGCTTAGCTGCTCGACCAAGTGGATGAGGCATCTTTCACGATCGCGGAGAGTTCTTCAACGATACGAACGCACGTACCGGGCTATGCAAGACGCACACGCAACGCACGCATCCATCTGTAGGGGCAGGTGGGGCAAAATGAACAACAGAAAAGTGCGTGAGTTTCGATCAGGGTTGCCAGGTGGGTCGCTAACCTAGTCGCGCTCATCGTCAGATGGCGCTCAATTCGCCCAAAATCGCATAAGCCGACGAGCCCAAGATAAGATCAAGTAAAACACATAACAAGGGTGCAAACAAAAAAATTACAAATAAATGAATTTAAATACGGCCTGTTATATCAAACGATAATTATTTTTTTTATTATCATGTACAAAAATAATTTGATTAACATTTCGAAAATTCCATAGTTATATTGAGTGAAGTAAAAAGTTCTGAGCGCTTTCCGCTAGATGTCTTTAGTGAGCCATATCTCACGATGTATACAGTGCATCGGGTCATACTATACGGCGATTTAAAGGTGACATTACGCTTCAAAAAAAGTTCTTTGACAGTTTTGTGTTTGGTGAAGCCCGTTGTGTGTTACAGCGTTCCAAAATAGAGGTAAAAAAAAGAGAAAATTCAATACGTTCTTAAGTACCACTACGACCAAGGTGAAAAGGCGGAGCAGACGGCCAAAAAAATTGGTACTGTTTATGAACCCAATACAATATCGAATGCAACAGCAAAGCGGTGGTTCCAACGATTCCGTTCTGGTAATATGGACGTCGAAGATGAGGCACGCTCTGATAGGCTAATCATCGAAAATGTCGATAAAATCATGGAAATCGTCGAGTCGGACCGGCATGTGAGCACTTATTCCATTGCCCAGGAACTGAAGATTAGCCAGAAAACCGTTTCGAACGATTTGCATAAGGGTGGTCTCAAGAAGAAGCTCGATGTATGGGCCGCCACACGAATTGACGCAAAAGAACCTTTTGGACCGAATTGATGCCTGTGATTCTTTGCTGAAACGTAACGAAATCGACCCATTTTTGAAGCGGATGGTAACTGGCGATGAAGGTTACATACGAGAACAACAGCCGAAAAAGATCCTGGTCCAATCGCGGTGAGCCGGCCCAAACGATCGCCAAGCCCGGATTAACGGCCAAGAAGGTTTTGCTGTGTGTTTGGTGGGATTGGAAGGGAATCATCCACTATGAGCTGCTCCCATCGGGTCAAAGACTCAATTCGGACCTCTACTAGGAAGGATGTTGTGTTTCATCAAGACAACGCCAGGCCGCACACATCTTTAACGACGCGCCAGAACCCCGAGAGCTTGGTTGGGAGGTTCTATCGCACCCGCCGTATAGTCCAGACCTGGCACCAAGCGATTATCACCTTTTCAAGCATTTGCAAAATTTTCTTGATGGTACAAAACTGGCCTCAAGAGAGGCTTGTGAAAATGAGCTGGTCAAGTTTTTTACCAATAGGGACGAGGACTTCTTCAATCGCGGAATTATGAAATTGCCTTCAAAATGGACAAAAATTATCGAACAAAACGGCGCATATTTAATCTAAATCGGATAATCCTAACTATGTTAATTTCATCGTCGAAATAAAGCGAAAAACGCTCAGAACTTTTTACTTCATCTAATATTATGTAGATTGAATTATTTATTTATTATTTTTTAATAAACCTATCAACATTACTTTCAATGAAAAGGTAATGGAATTTTTCAATTATTTAGGAATTTATAACCTTTTGATGAAATTTTACACAAATAATTTTTGTTTACATTATAATATAATGTTAATAAACTTTTAACCTTTTGAAGAATACTGTAAATGGCACAGAGCGCCCATTTTAATCTGTTAAGTTAATATTGATATACTCTGTTTATCTAAAGATTTTTAGCAGTAAATGATATTAAAAGTTGAAAAAATGTTTTCTGCGAACAACCCCAAACCGTTCAAAACATCTTATAAAAATTGCAATTTCTCATACAATGTCAAACTTTCGGCAATATCATCATCGCAGTTTTCGTCGTCATTGTCTTTACCTGTGACAAATGCTTGTGTCGCATCGTTGTAGAACTCGGTGTAGATCTTCGAGGTGAAAAGTGTGTACATTTCTTCAGTCGGTTGAAATCCATTGCAGCAGCATTTATAAACTCCAAATCGCAGTCTGATGCGCATAATGGCTACCAGCATATCTGTACGTATTCAGTTTCTTGGCTTCATTTTAACGGCGTTCATGATGTTGAAAACCCTTTTCACCGCAGCGTTTGGGAAGGGCAAGGATATAGATATATATCGGAAATAAAAAAAAAATGGGTGTCGAATATTTAATTTTGAAATGAGGTATTTATTAGCCCAATTAGGATTTTTTCTAATTTGGCTATTTTTCGGATATTTGGCTAAGGTATTTTTGTTGTTGTGATATTGCTGAGTCGCCGAAATTTCGCACAATAAAAATCTAAATCGCCCAAATTGCGATAATCGCATAACGTCCAAATATGGTCGCAAGGTAGCGCTCGAAGGCGCCCAAATTGCGATATACCGCCCAATCTGGCAACCCTGGTTTCTATACCGTTCCTTGGCTGCAAGAGGGGGAATTAAAAAAAATTGATTTTTGGAGAGTTAAGATAGTAGTCGCGCCATAGTCACGTTGAAAAGTTTATTTTTCGCTCAATCGATGAAAGCTTCGAAATATTGCGAAATATCCTTATAATGTTGGTTGTACATCTTATCGGGATGTAAAAACTTATAAAGTAATGATGAAAACACCTAATATAATGTTTACCTAACCCTCACTTTTGTATCAGACTATCCATGTCGGCTACTGATACGTAGATACTCTGCGTATACAGATATGCACACACTACTGTAATCTGGTTCTAGTCTGTTCCAGTCGCTTCGTCGCGTTAGCATCGCTAGACATTGCTTAAGGCAGTAGTCTGCTTTACAGGCTTCAAAAAATCGATTTTTCGTTTTTGTCTTAAATCTATTCCAAAACTATCCAAGAATATGTGTTCAAAATTTTAGAGGCCAATTCGACATATTTTCGAAGCTACATCAGTTTTAGTGGCCGAGCGTCGAGCAGGTGCGAATGCTCGGGCAGAACTTTACAGCCCGTTTTCTCGAGTTTTCATTTTCACAAGTTTTGGAAAACGGTGCCGGCGATAGTAAAAACAATATATGTCCGATCGAAAAAAACCAAAGTGATCTAGCTTCAGTATTGAATTATCTTCTATTTGAACTAAAAAAGTTGGACAAAAGTACTATTTAAATTACTTGTTTTGCAACTTAAAGTGAATTTTTTTTTTCAAAAAAGTGAATTTTTTTTTCAAACTTCGAAAAAATTTGGAATTTCGTCATTTCTTCGGTATTTTTTTAGTTCATATAGAAAAGGAACTTATAAAAACTAAAAAAAAATTTGGTTCCACTGTTTCAGATGCATCGCACGACCTCCATCACCGGCACCGATTTACGAGTGCACACTCCAGGCGCCCCAGAAAAATCGTTACAACTTTGGCAAATTTCAATAATTTGTAATAATAAAAATTGTTTTTTAAAGCTTGAATATAATATACTATCGTCTCAAAATTTCGTTTACCGCAATCATTTCCTTCCCTTTCAAAAAAATTGTTGAAAAAACGCTTTTTTTCGGCTCCTAAAGCAGACTACTGCCTTAAGGCCTTAGGCCACTCTAGAGGCCAAAAAAGGGCATATTTTGTGATTTTTTTCCAGCGAAACCATAAAATAAATCGGAATTACAAAATAGGGGTTTTATTATACACGTAATTGACTATGCAAAATTATTTTTTTCACAGCGATACATGTAAAAATGGCGACTGTGCAGCATTTTTCCGATGATGCCTTTATTTCTGGAAGGTATACGGCCGGACCAACAGCTTTTATAATTATTGAGTTATGATGAGACACTAAAGTTTTTTCGATTATATATAAAGAAGTACGTAGGATTTTTTTATATATTGTTTTTTTTTGTTGTAAAAATTGCGCATTTCTATGACGTTGAAGTTTGCATCGTTGGAACGCAACGAAAAATCATTCTTTTTGATAAATCAAAGTTTTGTTTGTCGATTTAGGCTGCGAACATCGCTCAAAAGTTTGTACGTATTCTTATTAGAAACTTACGACCTAATTTGGCAACAAAAGGCTTCGCATAATGATAAAAATAAAGAAACAAAAAATAATAAAACAATATCGTTGCATTCCAACGATGCAAACTTCAACGTCATGCATTTCTAAAAGAAAAAGTATAAAATGCCATGAGAAAATCGTCAGAAAATTGTTTATAAAAAAGGAACTATACAATATAATTAAAAAATCCTACGTAGTGCCTCAGAAATGTAATTCTAAATATACGGTTAAATTTTGAAAAATGTAGTTTTGAGATAAACGTGTTTAAAGTTAGTAGAAAGTCACGACATGAATCAAGAGGGGTTTCGCTAGAATTCGAAAAATCGAGTACTTAGAGATTTTTCACACCCGTAATCTTTTGGATCGTTATAGGTATTAAGGTACATTTTTAATTAAAAAAAATCGATTTTTGGAAAATCCTCGAGTAGTCTAAGGCCTTAATTTAAATAGTTATATCTCTGAAACTAGATGGTCAAAATTCATGATTTTTTTATACCCACCTCGTCATATGTTTCTCTATAATCGAGAATTTTTTTTTAATCTGTAGAAATAATTCGAAGTTATTGCGTGAATGTAAAATTTTCTATTACTCCCCATAAGAACACGTGTAAAGCCATGAAATCTTTGATTGCCAATATTATGAAAGCGGAACGGTGAATTCATTTGAAATTTTGCAAGTAAGCATTTTATAGTGTCCTCAATGAGTCCTCAAAATAAAAAAAAAATCTATAGAAAAACGCCTTGGCGAGACTACTACATTAATGCATCCTAAATTAATCTGTCGGTAATATAATATTCAATCGTCTACATGCATTTCGAACTTAGTGTCGAAACACCTTAATCATCAAGTCGGACGAGAATGACACGCGTCACTTCGATTTTGAAAAAATCCAGGAAAGTTTGTCGAATCATTCGTCGGAAATCGCTCGACCGAATGACTTGATACTTTCACGGCTGAAATCTGATTACTGGAGGAAGAGCCTAAAACATCTGGTTGTACGTGACGGAAAAAACAATTACGAATCAATCTATCACGGGAAACTGTAACCGTACAAGATTCAAATCATACAAGTCTTTTTTTTTTCAAAAAGGTATTACTCGAAAATGACGTCTGAAACTCCATATATGTTATGACACCTAACCCAGACGCCTATTGCAAATGATTGCATTTATTATGTTGTAATATCTCTACGAAAATTTATTTTCCTCTAAAAATCAAATTTTCTAGAGTAAAATAAATTTTCCCGAGTTTAGAATGCAAAGACTTTTATTCAAAATTATCATTGATCGGTGTTGTTGATAATAACTGTGACAAATATGCATACATATTACGTACAACAAACGCGGAAGGTTTATATCGACATCCCGTATCGTATAGTCATATTTATATATGTGTGTGCTCGCCTAAGTACATATGTAGAAACCCTTCGCCACGCTCCGATGACTTTTACACCGTGACGCTGATTTCAGAATGCTTCCTCTTTCCTTTCCAGTTAGTTCTGCCACGCCGTTTAAAAACTTGTGCGCGAGAACGATCCGCACCTATGTGAGATAAAGAAAAAAGCCCCATGCGCGCTATATGACTCGAATAAAATAAATAAATTAAGCATGTTTATGCCCGCGAAGTACCGGTCGCCGTAGCTGTTGCCTGAAAAGAAAATACTGACGGTATGAAAGATACATATTAATTGTGAAGAGAGCACGCAGGTGCAGTAAAATGCGCGCGAACGCTTATTCTTGTAATTAGGAGAAATGTTGAGCCTCGCGAGCCGCGTCGCGATTCTGAGCCGCCAGAGTCGCGTAATCGGATTAGAATAGTGGGATTTTTTGTTAATTATTTTTTCTTTATAGGACAACGTCTAACGATGTAGGAGTATGCATAGACGTGTGGGAAGTGGGTGCACGGATTATTCGTAATTATCCGGTAATTGGATTTTTTTTGTCCAATCAAGCAAAGTAAGGCTAGTCCATTTGCTCGCCTGAAGAGGGCGTTCGGCATGATCGCGTACGCCATCTAGAGAGCAGGCGATCTATAGTCTTTTCCGGTTACACGTATATTTATCCTACGAATGGCCGGCGTGGTACTTCACCAGTGGCCAGGTTGGCAATCACAAACCGAGGAGCCAACAAAAATGTAGAAGAATAAGAAGTATATTTATCGGGCTTCTGACAGTTTCGCTTTTTTCTAACAAAATGACATGCTCTTAACCCTTTATATCACCGTGCGACAGTTCTGGGGGGCCTATTACGGTTCTCGAGTGAATACTTTCACTTTTCGCATTTCCATCTCACGTGAGTTTTGTCACTCTATTACGGATCTATCGGTTGAAAATGTGATATCACTAGGAACTTCCGGCTCGTGATCTGACATTTTCACGATGCCGTAGACGGGGTATACTAGCACGGTAATGAAATCCAGCCCAAAACAAAGCGCGTGTGTATCAACGAAGACATAACCTCTTTAAGCTGACATTTGATGGGTAATGAGCAGCAGTAGCAGTTAAGTAACGAGAATTCACTAGCACTTCCGGCGCAAGTTCCCACTGCCCAAAAGTTCATTCTTCCGAGCAGTGGATCCGCAGCGTGAGTCGCGGCAGCAGCGACTTCACTGCAAATTCGACTCATTTCATGAGCAGCGGTTTGTTTGAGCAGCATTTCAGTTTTTCACTGGGAAATCACTAAAATTAGTGCTGCTGCTCACTGCCCATGAAATGTCAGCTTTACTCAGATAAAGAGCCAGTTAAAAAGGAATAAAGGTTCGCATCATGAATGTACAGATAACGAAGCATTCGATTTTCGGGATTCTGCAAAAGCAAAACCATCATAAAATTATTATTATCGAATAATAATACTTTACTGTCTGCGGTATAAACTTTTTGTTGCTAATTTTTATTAAATATTTGGCGTCGAGATGATGTTGTCCCTAAATAAACTGTTTCGTAGTAACTCGTTTTATTATACAGCTTTGGATGTGTCGTCGGTGGTTTAGGAAGACGCTCAGGCGTGTGCACTACGACTTTCGACACGAGCTTTCCCGTCGAGTAAAGTCACGCGAATATTCTCGCATTTTCACTAGGCGAAAAGAACCGTAATAGGGTGCGCTGTTCACTTTTGTCATTTATACCCACACTGAGAACCGTAATAGCTCCTCTGTAACTACGGTCTTACATACAGGTCACGACATCGCCTTATCGTCGTGCCCTTAGCAATACTTGTCGAAGTCAGAGTGTGTATCAGTATGCGAGCTATTACCGTCACCATCGCGCGTCGTTTCACGATCTGTGTCTAAGTGCCTGCATCAGGAAGTGACGAATTAGTTCCTCCTAAACGAAAAGTGTGAAACATGAGAGGATGGGCGACAATGGGTATGCTCGAGGGGGCCACGAAGAGGGGACAGGTGGCGTATGATGCTCTTGTCTTGTGATGGTTCCACTAGTACCACATCTCGCTGCTACACGGCTCAACGAACGTTTTAACGTTGGTGGGCCATCGCAGGCCAACGCGATCCATCTCAGCGCATAAACCTACCCTCTACAACATGGTCCATGGTGATTGGCCATTGCGATGAGCCATCGTGTAGAGCTAGCATGGAAACCAGCGCGTCTACCCGTGCAGAAATGTGACCGGGCATTCCTTACTATGTATAGGGCCCTGGTCAGATTTGCCTCGTCTGATTCACCTGACCGGGAACATCACAAAATCGTTTTTTACGGCTTACACTCTATGTTTAGAAATTACAATATTCTGGCCGGAATATTTTGCGAGCAAGTACACTTTCACGCAATGTATACCCGGCCAGAATATTGACATTTCCTGAAAAGTAGAAACAAGTAGAACCGACTTTAAGGGACAACACCACTGTGACGACTTCAAAAAATCGATTTTTTGAAAACCATCTAGAAAAATCTAAAATACATTTAAGTTTAAGATGCCGTTGGACCCAGGTCGAAAAAATAATTATTTTCGGAGATATTGAATATTTTGTGGAGCGGTGCAGCGCTCCGTGACGCTCGGGGTCCCGCGCAGCCGCCTCTTCCTGAGGAAGTATTGGAGGCAATTACGCCAGTCTTCGAAAATTTGAGCAGAGACGATTTGCTGCAGCGTTGTTTGGGCGGCTTCACGCAAAACAACAACGAAAGCTACAACAAATCAGTTTGGGCAATAGCCCCCAAGTGTCAGTCCGGGAGCAAAAAAATCGTCGATATTGCAGCTGATATCGCGGTATTATTATTCAATGATGGTCAGAGAAGCCTCATGAAAGTTTTGGAGACGTTGGGGATAACTATCGGCCCAAATTGTTTCAATTTTTGCGTTGAAACTGACGCAGCGCGGATCGAGCTGGCAGAGCGCTCGCTCACAGACGCTGCAAAAGAGGCAAGAAGAGCCTCTACAAGTTCGAGAAAAGATGCTAGGGACAATAATGTGCTTCTTGAAGGCCAGCTATATGGTGCCGGCATCGCTGATTAAAGGTAAAAAATTTTTTTTCAAATTTATCGCATAAATTAACAAACCTAAAACTTTGAACGCGTTTTTCTCAAAATCACTTTTTTGAGTGCGGCACGCAGCAGAACTCGAGCAATTTTTATCCGATCGACTTCAAATTTGGACTGCATGAATAAAACTAGATTATCTAAAGAAGTACATAGGATTTTTTCGATATCTCAATAATAAAAAAAGTTATAGCCTATTTTCGACGAGAAATTTTGCTCGAAAATCGTCCTTTAATTTCAAAAGCGTGCCTATTTTTTAAAAATCAATATTTTTTCAAATCCCTATGTACTTCTCTTCAAAATATCATATTATTAACGAAAACACTCGGTATTTTTTTTCAGATCGACTTTGAAGAGAGTTCTGCTGCGTGCCGCGAACTACTGCAGACGCAACAGTACCTGACGCGGGAGCTTCCCCAGCGTCACCATGGGGCGTGAAAAATTTGAAATTTTTTTTTATGTATCTTCAATAAACAACAAACAAAACAAAAAAAAAATTTTCGAATATCTCTTTTTTTTCCCACAAAAAAAAATTCTTGAAAAATGGCAAAAAAACAGGGGGTCACAGTGGTGTTCTGCCTTAAGAACTGTGTAAAACTGCTTTGCTTTTTACCCCATCGAAGATTTTTATAATTGATTAGGATGAAACTAATGGACCTGTTGTAATTCTATTCACGATGATAATTTTTTTTTATAAATCATAATATCCGAGAAAAAAGTGTATTTCATAAAACAAATAATCGACATATCCAATAAGAAGAAAAAGTAAAGCAGGTGGTTAGTGGTTTTAAAAATCGAGGTCGCCTTGTTAAGAAATATCAATGTTTTGGCCGGGAAGACATTACCTGAATGCATTTCGCCAACAATCCACTAGGTGGCTTCAAACAAGCTTCGCGTAACCAAGATACTATCATACAACGATAAAACTTCGACCTGTTGTTATATCATGTACATAAGTGCTATGTTTACAGCGTGCTCTCTCGCTTATGATTTTGTGATACGTGTGAAATAATAAGTATATCTGTATGACCTGATACGATTTATTTTACTGGGCTATATCGTCAGACGCTTTCTTCCAGTACCTAATCATTACTCTATCCGTCTGCTGGTTTATTTCTCATGCCGCCCCTGTCAATACACCACACTTTCCTCGTCATTTCACAGCGGTTTTCCGATCCCTTTCCTTGTCGGTTTCCGGCCAGTTCCCGAAAAAGGAACAGCGGGTCGGGGCCCGGCCTGTTACATGGCGAACCTGATCCACGTTGGAAGGCCTGACCATGGCCTGATATTATCTAGGCAGGGCAGATAAGGGGCAGTACTTTTTCTCGACTCAAATTTCTACACGGGTAGGTCAGGGTAAATTTGCACAGCCCTACTGATGAGTCTGTTGTTGTACCAGAGACGAGACGCAAACTCCCTTTCCTGCCTCCCTTCCCATGCGGAAATTGAGTTAGGGCTTAGGTCAGGCCCATCTTAATTTTCCCTAACTTTATTAAGGCCCTAGTCTAGAGGTCTTATATGGACCATCAGTGGCCGGTCACACTTTGGTATTGAAGGTCATTAGAGGCAAACTAATCAGGGCCTTTAAAACTGCCTCAACGGTTCCTCATCAAATCCATTGCAGCCATATATGTACGTGTGTATGCACTGTATAAAATGAATGTGTTGTTTCAATACGTTTTAGGCTTGGAATTCTGGCGAATAGATTAACACGTTTGATCCCGCGATGTTCAAATGAACGCATATATTTCCTACAAGACCCTTTCATTGATTTTTGTGAAACAATTTTTTTCCACCCTTAACATCAATTTGAAAAAAGTACAAAAAATGACTTTTTCTGGTCTTTCAGTAAATCTACCACTACTTTACAAATAGTCATGGAAAGACTAACGATGCCAGGTTTTTTTTCAGTTTAATGTACCCCCAATAGCCCAGTAAATTTTCCAATTGATCCATCGAACTATTTTTCCCGACCAATTGATCAAAGTTGTACAAAACAATTAAAGGAACAAGTGTATCGTTCCTAAACATCGTGTAATCATCATCAAAGTGAAAAGAACAATTTTTTCCGGCTTTTTTCACAACTTTGCACGAGTTTCTCGTTAAATTTGACTAAAAAATATCAAAAAATTTAAACAAAAAAAATTATTTTTGTTTTTTTTAAATCTGTAAAACATTTCAGTAAACAATACTGATTCATATTAGACACGATTCGACCTTTGCGCACCATAATTTCACTCATCTTCAATTGCATTAATTAAAAGTTTATACTCTCGATTTTTTTTTTAATTTCTCGAATTTATCTAACTAGTGCAAAGTTGTCGACAAAAATTCGTCTTTTTGTTTTGATAATGATGACACGATGTTTAGGAAAACTTGTTCCTTTAATTGTTTTGTAAAACTTTGCTCAATCGGTCAGGTAAGACAGTTCAATGGATCAATTAAAAAATTTGCAGGGCTATTGGGGGTACATTAAGCTGAAAAAAACCTGGCGACGTTAGTCTTTCCATGAATATATGTAAAGTAGTGGTAGATTTACTGAAACACTAGAAAAAGTGATATTTTTATCCTTTTTTTAAATTGATGGAAAAAAATTGTTTCTCAAAATCAATGAAAGAGTCTTGTAGGAAATATATTCAAGTTTTCAAAACTGCCCCTTAATTCCCTGTGCGATCTTCGGTTGCTGAGATATCGATGATCATAGACAAATGGACCTTTTCCATTTAAAGTCCGATATCTCAGCCAAAAATTGACGCAGAGAGACGGACAAAAAATGAAATTGTAGCTGAATAAACAAGGTAACTAACCTATATATTGATTGAACTAAAAAAAATTCCCGAGCCCGTGGACCCTTGAAAAAAAAACAAAAAAATTTTGAAATTTTTCGTCCCGTGCTATTTCTTATGGTTGGGAGATAACTGTAGCTCATAAAAAAATGTTGCCAAAAGATCTCAAAACTAGATACTTGAAGCTTCAAAATGCTTTTTTTTTCATCTCGATACGACAATTTTTCACAAAGATACAGCGCTCCAAAAAACACAAAAAAAAAAGGGAAGAAATGTGCTGTTCCTTTAATTCTTTGGAGTAGTATATATGACAGTAGAAAGATCTTTTAAGGATTTTGTGCGTATAATAGGGAGGGGGTGGTAGAGAATGATCGAGAGAGAGAGAGAGAGAGAGGAAGAGAGAGACATAAACAGGTAGCGACACTCATACAGATTGAGAAGGTTTTTGAATTTTTTGTTTCAGATTACCTGGAGAGCGTAAATCATCAACACCGGCGACATACTTTTTTTCATGCCTTTACACTATTATCAGTTGGTAAATTCGAAAAAAAATTATTAAAAATAGTTTATTTTTGAGCCATCACAGTAGAATAGCCCCGCAAGGTAGTAGTCGTGCCACAGTCACGTTGAAAAGTTTATTCTCCGCTCAATCGATGAAAGCTTCGAAATATTGTAAAATATCCTTATAATATAGGTTTTCCATCTTATCGGGATGTAAAAACTTATGAAGTAATGATGAAAACGCCTAATATAATGTTTACCTAACTCTCACTTTTGTATTAGACTATCGATTTCGGCTACTAGTACGTACAGTGAGTAAAAAAAGTATTTGCACACCACATGTTTTTCAAATTATCCTGCGAAATAAAATAAAATACTTTACCATTTTTTTTTCGAAGAAAAATATAATGTTCGAAAAAACTTTCGAAAAAAAAAAAATAAAATGCTAAAGCATTTTATTTTTTTTTCGTAGGATAATTTGAAAAGCAGGCGGTGTGAAAATACTTTTTTTACCCACTGTAGATACTCTGCGTATACGGACATGCACACTGTACTGTAATCTAGTTCTAGTCTGCTTCAGTTTCTTCGTGGCGCTAGTGTTACTAGACACTGCTTAAGGCCAAGTGTCACACCGACCGAGCGGCCATGAGTGCGAGAGAGATAGCTGATTTGCAGATTCCCAATGATTTCTGAAACGGTTGATTTTTGGGAAAAAAGAAAATAAAAACACGTTCCGCTCTGTTGAACGACGAACAACCGCTTTCTCTTCTTTTGCCCGAAATATGATCCGTCTAGAAGAAAACTTGGCAGTAGGATTTTTACCGACTGGACGTGTGACACATGGCCTTAAGGCCAAGTGTCACACCGACCGAGCTCCCATGAGTGCGAGAGAGATAGCTGATTTGCAGATTTCCAATGATTTCTGAAACGGTTGATTTTTGGAAAAAAGAAAAGAAACACGTTCCGCTTTGTTGAACGACGAACAACCGCTTTCTCTTCTTTTGCCCGAAATATGATCCGTCTAGAAGAAAACTTGGCAGTAGGATTTTTACCGACTGGACGTGTGACACATGGCCTTAAGGCCAAGTGTCACACCGACCGAGCTCCCATGAGTGCGAGAGAGATAGCTGATTTGCAGATTTCCAATGATTTCTGAAACGGTTGATTTTTGGAAAAAAGAAAAGAAACACGTTCCGCTTTGTTAAACGACGAACAACGGCTTTCTCTTCTTTTGCCCAAAATATGATCTGTCTAAGTGAAAAATTGGCAGTAGGATTTTTACCGACTGGACGTGTGACACATGGCCTTAATGTAAATCGCTATATCTCTGAAACTAGACGGTCAAAATTCATGATTTTTTTACCCACTTCGTCATAATTGAGAATAAAAAAAATTGAGAACAAAAAAAATCTGTAGAAGTTTCGAAGTTATTGCGTGGAATGTGAAATTTTCGACTGTTCCCCATAAGAACACGTGTGAAACCGTGCAATCGTCGATTGCCAATATCTCGAATACACAACGGTAGATCCTTTTGAAAATTTTGCAGTTGATCACTTAAGGCCTTAGGCCACTCTAGATGCCAAAAAAGGGCATATTTTGTGATTTTTTTTTCAGCGAAACCATAAAATAAATCGGAATTACAAAATAGGGGTTTTATTATACGCGTAATTGACTATACAAAATTATTTTTCACAGCGATACATGACAAAATGGCGACTGTGCAGCTTTTTTCCAATGACGCCTTTATTTCTGGAAGGTCAACGGCCGAACCAACAGCTCCTATAATTTTTGAGTTATGATAAGACACTAAAGTTTTTTCGATTATATATAAGAATAGCTATAGAAGTATGTAGGATTTTTTTGATATATTGTTTTTTGTCAAAATGGCGCATTTCTAAAACAGAAAGTATAAAATGCCATGAGAAAATCGTCAAAAAAATGTTTATAAAAAAGGAACTATGCAATATAATGAAAAAATACTACGTACTGCCTCAGAAAATGTAATTCTAAATATACAGTTAAAATTTTAAGTGAGTCGGTTGAAATTGTTTTGAGTTATGAGTCTGGCCGACTTGAAAAATGTAGTTTTGAGATAAACGCGTTTAAAGTTAGTAGAAAGTCACGATATGAATCAAGAGGGGTTGTGCTAGAATTCGAAAATCGAATACTTAGAGATTTTTCACACCCATAATCTTTTGGAATATAATTTTATAGGTACTAAGGTACATTTTTAACAAAAAAAATCGACTTTTGGAAAATCCTAGAGTGGCCTAAGGCCTTCATAGTGTCTTGAATGGGTCCTTAGAATTAAAAAAATCTATAAAAAAACGCCTCGGCGAGACTACTACCTTAAAGACCCTTACTTGGTCTCTGTACTTAGACCATAGTTTTAGACAAGCTACCTACCCTGTCATTTCCTCATAGGGGCCCGGTCTGGCTCTTTTATGGAAACTTCTACTAGGGAATCCACAAATAAGCTTTTGATGGTCCCGAATTGTATTCGGGATTAACTGTCAATTTTCCGCACGGCTTCCTAACTTACCAACCTACAGGACCTCGGACAACAAACCTACACGACGTCGGGGAGTATAGATCAGCAACGAGCATCGGACCCATCCACGCAATTTCTTCTTCTTCTGTTTGACTAGTGCACCGTCTTGGGTAGAACTGGCTTGGCCACTGGACTATCCATTGCAGCAAAGTTTTGATCCACGCAATTTCTCTACAATCTCGCTTACTCGGCAAGCGCGACCTCTGTTCGCTATTCTCCGCACTAATAAATCGTCCCGGTGCGCGTGCGCGCTTACCATGTAGCCCACGGTGGGTAAATTTTGCTATATATTAGAGCAGAACGTGTCAGGCCGGGTTTCGCGCGGGACGAGCAAGTAAAACAACGAGGGAAAGGAAACAGTCTCATGGCAGGAGGGTAGCAAATTAAGCGCGCTGTAACGAGCAAACTTGGCGCTCGCTACCGTCTTGCGCGTTAATATTAAGCGTCCATTATAAACCGGAGGAAAGAAACGTATTACGAAAGTCATTTGAGGCAATATCGCCATGTATACCGAGAAGAGCTACGTACAGGAGGCGCAACGATTTGCACAGCAAAGAAGTCGTGAGGGATGAAGAAAGAAATACGAGAGTGGTGAGAAAAGCAGAGGAACAAGGGATTCTGGAGGTGTCTGTACTAGGCATAAAAGTATAACGTTGCGCGACGTACAGTAACGAAAAGGGGAGAGAAACTCGACAGCCACGCTAGCAGCACCAAGAGAGCGATCAACAACGAAGGAGGGAGATCGGCCACACGCACGCACACCAGCCGTAAACCACGTCATGTAATTAGTCATAGTGCGGTGCGCTAACAGCGGCACTCTGCAAGAGTGCCTCTCCGACGCGTCTTTCTCCGCGTTGCCCCGTTTAAAGAGGCTCTTGTCTCGCTCTACCTGCCCGCGCGCGCGTTCAGGATTCAATTTTCTGTTCAAGAAAATTCATTCGGGCTTCGTTATGTACCGACAACCCGACGAATTATCTCACCAAGCGCGGACTCGCTGGATTTCCGGTACATTGTGCGTTTATATGAGCGACTACAACAATTCTTCAGGCGGCCACCTCAATACGGGCATATTCGTTATCTTTTTTTCTTGCTGAAAACTTCCAACGATGTAACTTCGGTTTTTGGATCTCATAGCGCTCTGTTGTTCGTTCGACATGGAAATTTCCACAGCAGCAAAGTCAACTATCCTCGGATGATATCTTTTACAGCAATCTAGCTGCAGATTTTCAATCGATACGAGACTGTTGTGGGTTACTGCAGAAATGCTGAAGGTGTACCTTAAGGGCAGGTTACCGTTTATGACGATGAAAAATTCGATTTTTTTTACATCATTTGCATCCTTAAGGCTTCACGCCACTCTAGAGGCAAAAAGGGCATATTTTGTGATTTTTTTTTAGCGTAACCATAAAATAAATCGGAATTATAAAATAGGGGTTTTATTATACACGTAATTGACTATATAAAATTATTTTTTCACAGCGATACATGTCAAAATGGCGACAGTACAGCATTTTTCCGATGGCGCCGTTATTTCTGGAAGGTCAACGGCCGGACCAACAGCTCCTATAATTTTTGAGTTTTGATGAAAGTTTTTTCGATTATATATTAGAATAGCTATAGAAGTACGTAGGATTTTTTTGATATATTGTTTCTTGTCAAAATGGCGCAATTCTAAAACAAAAAGTATAAAATGCCATGAGAAAATCGTCAGAAAATTGTTTATAAAAAAAGGAACTATGCAATATAATAAAAAACCCTACGTAGTGCCTCAGAAAATGTAATTCTAAATATACAGTTAAAATTTCAAGCGAATCGGTTGAAATTTGTTTGAGTTATGAGTCCGACCGACTTGAAAAATGTAGTTTTGAGATAAACGCGTTTAAAGTTAGTAGAAAGTCACGACATGAATCAAGAGGGGTTGCGCTAGAATTCGAAAATCGAGTACTTAGAGATTTTTCACACCCATAATCTCTTGGACTAGAATTTTATAGGTACGAAGGTACATTTTTAACAAAAAAAATCGATTTTTGGAAAATCCTAGAGTGGAAAGTCCTTAAAGTGTTTAGTATACATGGGTCAAAGGATATTTTCATTTCTAAAGTATTTTAGAATTTATAGCCTGTTGAGCAAAATCGTCTGCCGGCTAGAAAACAGCTAGCCGAGCGCGCTCGGAGCGTCTCTTCAAGAAACTTTAAATGCGTTTTTCTGGAAACAGCACTTTTCAGCGCCCGTGGCGCTCTACAGCTTCAACGGATGAACCAATCCACTTGAATCTCTGCGCAATTGAAAGGAAATTCAATTTGCGGGGCCATTAGGAAGCGATTTTTAGCAAAAATTGATATAGTATTTCTTGTTTCGTCCGTTGAAGCAAAAAAAAACGAGCAAAAAAATTGGAATTTTTTTTAAACGGCTACCATTTTGTTATCCACTGGTTTGACGGAAAACAAAAAATGACAAGGCCTCCCAAATTTACTCTAGTTTAGTAATTTGTAATCCGTTTTTGTTTAAGATGAACTGGCAAGGCTGTGGAGGGCCCCGCCCAGACCAAAACACGCCTCGCATGGCTTCATTTGACGGGCGCCGAAGCCGCCATTTTGGATTTTTTTTTTAAATAAATAAAGTTGGAATTTACACTACATTGATAGAAGAATAAAATACGTTGAAACCCATTTCCAAAAGTATTAATTTTATATAAAAAATACGATGACCGAAATTCATGAATTTTTCATGCCTCACGACGGTAACATTCCCTTAAGGCGAACTAGAAGCTGTACCATGTGACATATGCGTGTGAGGGAGATAGCTGAAATTTTCGAACGGAGAATTTTCAGAGATGCGTAATATTTAGGGCAAAAAGTTCTTCTTAAAACAACTTGACAATCTGTGAGAAAAGTCTGTTCGAAAATTTGTGAGGTTCTGTTGACCTTGTAAATACTCTCAGAGCAACGTGAAGTTGATTACTGATAATTGCAAATAAGGATAAGAACAAAGAGTGAAGGGAAACAAGTGCTTGTAGTGCTATGCGAATAAGCCGGAAGTCGTCATAAAAAGTGCCGCCTCAGATGGCGACCCACCCACGCCCAATTTGGATAATCTTTCGACATTGCAGCATGACGGAACTACCCTAAGCACGTTCCAATTTTTAGCTGCTTTTGTTACACCACGAGGGTGGCGCACGGTCTTATATATAGGTGTGGAAACTTATAGGGCGGGAAGTAACTCAGATAATGAGGCAAAGTGGTAGTTCCCGCTTCTGTTACTTGAAGCGCTGGTACTTTGGGGTCAGCCAATCAAAAGCAGGTATAAACAGCTGCGTAATTGTGCAGACTTTTCGGAATAAATAATATTTTTAACAGCGATACGAATGGATAACAATTCCGTTTTGTAATTTAAGAAACCCCAAGCTTGTTAATTAATGGCATCTGTAAACATCAAGCAAGGGCACACAAATTTTGAGACAGTAAAATACAATGTATTCTAGTGCAAACTTGTTGCAACGTCTTCAGCACTTGAATGCCAGGAATTGCTATTGCCCATTTTTTACGCGATTCGTCCGTCCTGCGGAACTTTAAGCACTGAACACTTTCCACTAATCGTTCTTGACATTTTTTAAACAGTTCAATACTATGCACGCTTCAGGCATTTTTTGAAAAAAAAAAAAACATATCGGTTACTTTCTTTCGACACTACGATGGAACACGGAAACACGATTCGGAGACTTTTAGGAGGTTATCTATTGCTGTACATATTTATATCTACAAGATCCCTACGTGACAGCACTTCTAGTGGATAGATGAGGAACTAAAGTTTGTGTTTCACTAACGGCGACACTTCCCACCACTCAAAAATGCCGGAGTTTCCAGACCCGTATGTAAGACCGTGACCTGGCGATACACAATTATATTTATTAATCTTTCTAAATGGTGTCTCAAAATGACCTGACATTTGAAATTGCGCGCCATTTTTTGTGGCCAACATAGATTACTAATTTTTGACAACTGGCATCAGGAGGTGTTGAGATTTAGGCATGGAGAATTATACGATCGAGTAACGCGTAGAAACGGTGAAAATGCAATGTGAAACAATGCAGTTATTGCAGATGAAGTTTCATGGCCGTGTTATCTAGCGCCGCGGCGATGTGAATTGGCCACCAAGATCATGCGATTTGACGCCATTGGATTTCTTTCTTTGGGGTTTTCTGAAAGGAAAAGTGTATGTCAATGATCCACAGACTATTCCGGAGCTCAAGAAAGCAATTGGACGCACCAGTTTGCAAACGTTTGCAAACAGGGACGAGGCGGTCAGTTATTTGATATTGTGTTCCACACATAACCTCCGTGTTCGTACCTTATATTAAAATAAAAATATTCGTACAGTTCAAATAAATAATATGTTTTATTAATAAATTAAATAGTCAGGTCATTGTGAGACATCCTTTACAATGTCTTCAGCTTTAATTCATATATGTTATAGGACGCATTTGCCGTCAACGTAACGGTAGAATGCAACAAGTGGTTATAGACGGCGCTCACAAACTTCATGATTAACGATCTATTAGAAAACTCCGTTCATACATTTGTGAGGCTATGTTAACCTTGTATATGCCCTCAAGGACGATCACTGCGGCAGCTGTATAAAAAACTGACGTGTTTGCGAGGCACCTTTGCTTTTTCGACATCTAGCAAGATGAGAAGTTGAGATCTTCAGGCGAAGACGAGTCAAGACGAATGGAGCGAGAAAAGCTGCGTCCGGTTCCGTTACATGTGAACATATATATATATATATATATATGCCTACGTCTGGAGATCAAGCAGCGTACAACCAGCCACCGTCAGGTGGCTGTCATAATAGCTGTTGATGCTCAGCAGAGATGCTATGATCAGATAGCTCATTTTGCATTGGGTTACAAAGGAGTCACCTAATACTAGGTAAAACAATTATACAAATTGGTTGCCCAGCTGTATCGTTATGCCCCAGATAGAAATACAGACACTCAAGAAACCAATCTCAAGTAGCAACCGAAACAGAATTTGGATATTTATGATTTACAGTTGCGACGTTAGCCGCACTATTTTTTTTATTCTCCACTCAAATATACTGGACAGGGTTCTATTTGATGCAAAATCATTTCGTGGTCGTGAATTTTATTTTTTATAGTTTCCTCGTTCTCTAGCTTTTATTCAACCGAAGAATGCTATGTTTGCATAAAATTCGCAGCCGAACAATCAGTTTTGCTCGGATTGCGGCCAGAGTGTAAAATTCTTTATTAGCCAACGATGTTGCATCGAATACGATTTTGTTTAATCGATTTGCGTTACGAAAAAAGGGCTTCAGCTCAATTGACAGTTGTGAAGTTCGCTACTCGATATACTCAAGGTTTTTTAGAATTATTTTTCTGCTAGCAGGGATTTAGCGAAATGAATCTCGCGGCTACACGATGTCATTTGTATTGAGTAGTATTGAGTAACGAGAGAAGATGCATTTTCGTATAGATATTCGATGTTCTTTCTTTTTTAAGGAACTGGTTAGAATGTTGGGATCATAAGCATAGATTTTGTGTTTCCTGGGAAGTTTATTGTATTAAGGGATTACACCTAGTCGACATTTTTGAAAATATCGATTTTTTGTTGACTGACTTTTTCAAAATCGGTGACCATTATATCTAAAAAACCACTGCATCGATCTACTTCCAATCGTATAAGCTTCTTTTACACATTGAGAAGCAGTGCTTGAACCAAGGATTTTTTTTTCCATGTATAGTTATTTTTTGTTAACGAAAATGGAGCGTTTTTTCACTGAAAATCGATACTTTTACTTTGGACTGCGGCCTTTTTTTTTTCAAAAATCAATATTTTATCAAATCCTTCGTCCAAGCACTAGATAATTTCATGCAAAAACTCAATTTGATTTGTTTTATTTCGGATGATAGGTTTCCGAGCACCAGTGGTCACCGCGAAGGACGTTTTTCAAATAGTGGTCCACACAAATCACTGTCTCTACCACATTTATAAATATGTTACAATACAAAAATTGTAAAAGATATTTGAAACCATACTCTTTGATGTAAAAAAATTTTTGAGACTCTGTACACGTTTTTCCAGAAAAAAAAATCACGGAAATTCCTTTTTTCCGGCCACGAGCTGGGTGTAACCCGTTAAACTTGGCCTCACAGTGCTGAAGCACCCCTTGATAAACAAGTTGACTTCAAGTTTATCATATAAATACGTGCCTATACACACAAAATATGAAGTAAAATTGTCTCGACATTTTTCCGAGGGGGGGGGGGGGGGGGGGGGGGGTGTGATAATGGTTTTGGGGAAAATGAGGTTTTTCGGGAAAGTTTTCATGAAAAACGAGTTTTTGGCGGGCGAGGCCGGGATTTCCATAATCAGCGATGAATTTCACATCGAATAAGGCCTTTTGAAATACGAAAATAAAACATTTTAATTTTGCTCATCCTTCGGCCGGTTTCGTGAAAACGTCAAAATCGCCAATTTTCAATCGACGATTCCACCGCCGCTTACGGTTCAATTGTGATTCATATGCCACTTTTGGAAAACGATTTTAGCAGACTTAGAAAATGCCATTGCGCTTATCCGGCTATTCATATTTGATCTATGAATAAAGGCGGGATCGACTCCTAATTCATGTTAATGTATAATAGTATAAACGCGAAAACTATATATAAATGCATAGTTTCCTTAAAATTGACATTTTTGCTCATGTTTATCATATTTGCAATGGGCCCATAACACATGGGTCATTAAGTCCCGGGACTAACCAGTAAAAACACTTTTATTTTTGCAAAATTCGACTTTATTCATCAACATAGTCACCTTCCATAGCGATACAATCATTTCAACGTTTTTCGAAACTTTCGATGCCTTTCTTATAGAACGATTTGTCTTTTGCCTCAAAATAGGCTCTCCTTTCCACTCGGCTTACGCTCTTTTCGACTCCGGCGTATAGTGATGAATCCATGTTTCATCCATTGTTATGTACCGACGCAAAAAATCCTTTTTATCACGCGTAAACAGCTTCAAACAGCGCTCCGAATCATCAATTCGTTGTTGTTTTTGTTCCACTGTGAGCAAACGCGGCACCCACTTGGACAAAAGTTTTTTCATACCCAAATTTTCATGCACAATTTTGAACACGGTGCCTTATGATATCTTTAGGATGTCAGCTATCTCTTGCAACTTCACTTTACGATCGGACATAACAATTTTCAGAATTTTTTGGATGTTTTCGGACGTAGCCACCTCAATTGGACGACCTGAGCGCTCCGCATCTTCGGTGGTTGTTCGACCGCGTTTCAAATCCGCATACCATCGGCAAATGGTTGTTTTCGATGGATACTTTTCCCGGTAACACTTTTCAAGCCATTGCTGAGTTTGAACGGTATTTTTTCCCATTAAAAAACAATGTTTGATTAACACACGAAACTCGTTTTTATCCATCGTTTAAGCAAAAACAAATATAGCGTCACTTAACCTTTAATATCTCGACAACGACTGAACCGAATGTCATGAAATTTTTACACGTATCTTTTGAAGGTTGGTACTACCGAAAAACAAAAGCGGCATGGCATTGGCGGCGCCATCTGTGTGTCAGTCCCGGGACTCAATGACCCATGTGTTACCTTTTTTCAAGTAATGTGAGCGATCTCCATAAGAAACGCTCAAGCAAATTGAGACCGGTGCTGATATAAGCCGCTGTACATAAAAACATGCCGGGACCGTCCCCATATGTGCCACTGGACCTCCCAAATGGTCCCGGTATGAACCTATCCACAAACACAGACACGCAAATATATAGACGTACGCACATATGCACACAAAATTTAAACACGGCAATACGGACATCGTGGCTAGCACGAAGAAAGACCGAGGAATATAGTAAAGCGCCAGAGCGAGGCGGTAAAATCGGCGAGCCATGTTTCCGGCAAAAGTCTATCTTTGCTCTTTTCTCTCTGTCTCTCTACTTCTCCTTCCTTCCTTATCTTCTCCTTGTTCTCATTGCGCTCTCTTTGTTCTACTTGCTCTCCTTGCTCTCCTTGCTCTCCTGCGGACAATGCAATATCGTCGATTCGTCGATATTGCACTGTCTTCATGTCCCAAGCATATGAGAGGACTCGAAGTGCCGCACGAAGCCAATGAAGATACGCCCTTTTGGCTCTGTGAGGCCAATGGCACACATTGTATATGTATGTACACGAAAGACGCCGGACATAAGGTGCATAAGTCTCCGAGGGAATCGCACACCTGCCCCAACGACGCGTTGTTACCTTTTATCCCTCCAAATATACACCTGCGAAACTAACAAGAGCGCGATGCTGGACTACTATGTCCCGGACGTGTGCTGTTACCCCAGAGCCGTCCAACACCTGTTAACCCACGCGGCGTGCGCGCGGACGAGTTCGATTAGTCGCAAGGTTATGTCGAAGTCGCTGCGACTCGCACATAGGGTAAAACGACCAGTGAATGGACGAATAACGACACTATAGAATTCAGGTTGACTGTAAAATGAATATATTATCAAAACAAAAATATTTTAATTGCTATTGCTAACAAAACATGTTATTCTGATAGTTGAATTAAATATTCAAAGTAATTTAAACAAATAATATTGAAGTAATTGATAAATAAGTAGCGAAATTACTAAATCGGCAGTGTATGGACGAAATTGTAATAAATAGATGCTCGATCATCAGTAAATGGAGATAGACGCTGTAAAGGAGAACGATTTATCGGTTGTTCTTATAATATTAAAAGATTTGGAGATCATTGTGTTGCACAAAAATTATAATATTCTCATACATGTGAGCATTATCTTTGTTATTACGATTTCGTAGAAAATATCCAAAGCTTTTTTGCATCTTAACATGATTCTTAAAAAAACTACCAAAGTTTGTTCTGTCAGAGAAACAGAAAATGATGTTTTCTCTTGCGAAATTGAGTTCGGGCTTTGGTCGGGTCCATCTTAATTTTCTCTAACTTTATTAAAGCCCTAGTCTAGAAGCTTCACATGGGCCGGTGGCCGGTCACACTTTGCTACCGAGAGCCATTGAGGACAAAATAACCAGGGCCTTCAAAATTGCCTCAACGGTGTCTCATAAAAATTATTGCAGCCATATGCGTAAGTGCGTGTGTGTGCACTGTGAAAAAGAAATGTGTTATTTCAATACATTTGAGGCTTAGAATTCTGTCGCATATTTTGACACGTTTGAACCCGCGTTGTTCCGACGAATCCAATGCATACGTGTTGGTTCACGGCATCCC
Source organism: Ophion ventricosus (assembly GCA_963932345.1). NCBI lineage: Eukaryota > Metazoa > Arthropoda > Insecta > Hymenoptera > Ichneumonidae > Ophion > Ophion ventricosus. The sequence continues at coordinate 17,387,521 of OZ010715.1, read as the reverse complement.
ACCAGCTCGTCTACTAAATGCTTAGTTTAATTATCATATTTAATCGATCTCGATAATTATTATGCCACAAATTCTTTAGTCACGCAATTTATAATGATTTGCCCCAATACTAGCTAACTCTAGTAGTATTGGGGAAATCGCTACTAGGGAATCTACGACTATACCCCTTAAAGGCCTTTACTTGGTCTCCGTACGAAGGCCATAGTTTTAGTCAACCTACCCTACCATTCCCTAATAGGGGTCCGGTCCGGCTTTTTTACGGAAAACCCTACTATGGAATCCACAAATAATCCATTGAAGGCCTCGAATTGTATTAGGTACACCCTGCCAATTTTCCGCACGGGTTGTCAAAATTTAAAGAATAAATTATTTGCTTTTACGACATCATTTGATGAAATGGACTTTGTCGATTTTTGACAGTAATTAATTTTGTAATGTTCAGCAGATAAGCAACATTTTCACTCTGTTTTGAGAAATAACAGAAAAGGGCCCATATGCCCATTCAGTAGAAATAGATTAGAATACAGCATCAGTGAATAAATATGTCTAATTCTCACCTATTATTACGAATTTATTTTTAATTTTTGCACAAAAATCAAAGATCTATTCTATTTTAGATAATGAAAGCATTACTTACTCTCAAAACTCATGAATACCTTTGTTTTTGCCTTTGGAACACCTACTGTGCGCAACCGTATCATCGCCAAAGAAAAATTCCGTGTGGCGTAGGAATTCGATATTAAACTAAGAAATTCGGGTTGATGACATCAGTGATTTTTTTTTTGCTAAATTATAGTGTTTCGAGGTTTTATCGACAATTAATATTCTTTACTTACTTTTAATATAAATCAGTTTTCGTCCATTCACGGGTCGGTGTACCCTACATAGCGCTACCGGACTTTCAGCGATTACGCAGGCTCGCATGACGGACTGAAAGACAGATCGGGAAAGCCGAAGATTTTTGCTTCCTCATAGATGAAGTTTTCGTCAAAATCATTTCCTCTCGAGCAATTTTGATAGAAACGTTCTCAAAATGTTGCAGAATGCTGGACAAGGACATTTAGAAAAAATCTTTGTATGAGTGGTCGTGGGGTTTTTTTTTAGTGCAGACCAAAACTTTTACAATTTTTTGGAACACATGGGTCCAGTTGGGATAAAAAACTATGGCCAAGCTTTCTTCTTGGACGGATTATATTTTGGACAAACGAAGACATGGATGTTGTTCATCTTCTAACAGGATTGAAGGTGTTTCTTTTCTTCTTTCCAAAATATCAGCCATGCTGGAGAACAATTGAAATTTGCAAATCAGGTTTCTTTCTCGCATACATGGCCGCACGGTCGGTGTGACACTACGCCTTGGGGGGGGGGTCATGTAGACGACGAAAGAATAGTCAATGTTGATAATTTTCTTTTAGAAACGAAAAAAAATGTTTTACATTTATGAAACATCAGGTAAAATTTGTTACATAACAAAATTTTTTGAATACATTTTTTTTTATTTAAAAAATATTGCAGAATGGCGACCTTATTGGCCTGGTCTTTCAGGAGGGTTTTGGCGGCATGTGTAAAGTTTGACGTAAATAACTTTAAAACGAGTTCACCGATCATGCTGATATTGTACACACAATTCAATAATAATATTTCCTTAAACTTATACCTACTTGTTTATGAAAATCACTTTAAAAAGTACTTTCTTATTGCAAAAAAGAAGCAAAATGTTGTCTAAAGTTTCAATTTTTTTTTCCTGTCGTGTCCCATTAGAGTAATTTTCCATTTTTGCAATGTTTCTTAGGTATAAGTTAAGCATTTGGATATTAAAATACTAAACATTCTTGGCTCACATTTTTCAGATCAATGTTGAAGCCGTTGGATTTTCCATAAACGGATAACTACCGCTAAAACCTTTCTGGAAGACCACGCCATAACGTCGCTATTTTGCAGTATTTTTTAATAAATAAATGTATTCAAACGGTTTGATTATATCATAAATTGTACCTAAAGTTTCATAAACTTAGAACGTTTTGTTCCTTTCCAAACAAGAAAAGAATCAATATTGGCTATTTTTTCGTCGTCTACATGCATTTTCCCCCTTGAGATACCTGCATTCTTGTATACCAATAGTGTATCATAGGAAGTATGTTCTAAATAAATGTAATGAAAATCGGTGAAACGCTTTAGATCCTGAGGGAGCTTATAGTTTCACAAAAATATTTTTTAGCTACTTTGATCTGCAATTTTTTAATATCTGCATTAAGGTATTACCGGATGGATATTAAAAAATCGCCAAAATTCTTAAGAATTTGCGGAATGATAGTTCTTGATAGAATAATAATACATGAATTAGTTCAGAATTTTCCACTAAATAATTTAGTAGTTATAAACATATGAATTTAACATGGTCGCTTATAGGAAAACAGCTTCTGCAGTCGTTAATGGTTGCAAAACCAATGGAACTAAATCGCCGTAAATTCTGAAAATATTATGTCATCAAGATTTAGGATCAAGCGATTGATTATGCTAAGTTTCAAATAAATCGACTGAGTAATTGTCCAGAAATAAATTAAAGTAATGAGGAGTATCGCTTTTTTTTTAACGATGAATTAATAGCAATAATTGGAAAACTCAATATATATTGAGTTTTTGGATAATTATTGATAATTATAAGTTGATCTGAACGTATTAATTAAATTTAAGAATTGAGATTTTTTTTTGGACAGTTTAAACAGATATACAGTCTCTGGCAAAACCTTAGTCAAGCACGCGCCAATATCGTCGAATTTGACTTCAATTATTATAAAAAGTGGAAAATGAACATTTCCAAGTGTTAATTTATTATTAAATTAGCTATTTGTAAGGCTAAATATGTACGACATCCCGACTAGAAATTTTCATAGGGACAACCCTATACGGCATAAGGACCTTTTCAGGTGAACCCTAAATAGGGAATGCCTCTCAAGGTCCTGATAAAGATAGTATTGGGACAACCCTGCGATGGGAAGTACCGATAACGTCCTTATAACGTTTTAACAGGGATATCCCATCTGGGGTTTGGATAAGGTAATGATGTAAGGTCCCAACAATGTTTATTTAGGGGTAACCACAGGAGTCATAGGTGAACATATAAACCTTACACTTCGCAATAATAAATAGATATACAAATACATTTTTGATAGATACTGCAATAATAAGTGGATCTTATGAGATTTTTTTTTTTCATTGTAGAACTTTTCTTATTTTTTTATTCGGAATTTTTCTCATTTTTATTCGGAACTTAATTTTTCATTTTATTTTGTTGTGCGGTATTTTGTTTTAAAAGTAAACAATACCTTAAAATTTTATCTTACCTATCTGTGGATTGGAGGGGGTGGGGATGAAAACTTGAAACGGCATATATATAGAGGAAGAGAGAGAATCGGTGTACGCATAAAATGTTGAGAGCCAGGCAAAGCAAAGAATTAACTCGATTACGAGTAAGAAAACATCGTGCTCTTCGCGGTTTATCAGCAAAAAACAATCGCTTATCAATTGAAACCTCTAATTGGGAGACTGAAGAACAGTCGAATGATGAAAGACCGGAAGATTTTGGGGCTAGACACAGTGACAATGATTTTGAGGTTAGGCACAGTGACACTGATTTTGAGGTTAGGCAAAGTGACAATGAACAAACCGAAAAACAGCCAAGAGAGGAATTTAATCGTGTAGTAGTGGAAAACAGTGATGAAGATAACTTTTTCGATGATGATAATGTTGGGCATCATGAAGATGATAACGATGAAGAAGCAGCGAGTGAAAATGGAGAATTCGACACACTCGAAAATATCAAAAAATGGGCTCTGCGAACCCCAGCAATCCCCCACTCGCGCTTACAACTGTTGCTCAATATTTTAAGAAAACAGGATTATCCGAATTTACCGAAGAGTGTAAAAACATTCCTAGGTACGAATAAAACGAACCGCGTCATCGAACAACTCGGCGTCGACGGAAGGGGTGAATTTGTATATTTTGGCATCAGAGAAAATCTTATAAAGTGCGTGAACACGACTTTACATGCAACAAATTTTTATAACGTTCTAAAAAATTCCCAACCCAAATCCATGCAACGCTACTGATTTCAGTGGGTTAATGGTAGGACCGGTTAGGGTAGCCCGATAAGAACCCAACAAAAAATTGGGCTGTCCAGTACTCGCACGGTCACTGAGGTCGAAATCATTGTTTCTAGACCGTTTAAACCAATAATTGCATGTTTCGTATGACACAATACTCTTCCCGAACACAGAACAAATTGACTCCCACGCTTGGTGGCACTTTTTCCTTGTTGGAATTCGTAAAGGATGCAGTGGAGAATGTGCAGCTTATCGGTTGCCATTGTTCTTGCTACTTTATTTTAAGGTTATAATGCTCGCCCAATAAATTCATACAGCGTCTTGAACAGGGCTATGTCAATACTTTAAAATCCTAAAAGGACGTTGAAATATTTCAACTTGAAAGAGGATTCCCAGCCTGCTAGAAAAATCTGTAAAAATTAATTCACACACCTAATATATATATACAGTGGATAAAAAATTAGTTTTCAAATTAGCCTACGAAAAAAAATGGTTCAGCATTTGATTTTTTTTCGAAAATTTTTATTGTACATTTTATTTTTCTTTGAAAAAAAATGCTAAAGTACTTTTTTTTCGCAGGATAATTTGAAAAACACGAGGTGCGTAAATACTTTTTTACCCACTGTACATATATATGGAGCAATAAATCAAACCTCGCAGTTAAAGTGACCATCATGTTATCACGGCGACGAATGGCCAAGATTTATTGTATTCACTATTTTTAACCACGTCCGTACATGCGGGTTTACAACTTGATTAGGGCTTTTGTGTGTTTCGCAATTTTAGTCAGTGCTGTTTAATGTCTCGACGGTGTTATTTTACCTGTCAAATCTTGTCAGCAAAATAATTTGCAAAATTATAAAAATATAAAGATCTTTTCATTTTTCTAGTTCTCAGTGGTGAGATTTTTTCCATTTACAATTTTTCATTATATCACAATGAAGGGGTGTTTTGTGTGATTTGCAATTAAAGGATAACACCACTCTAGGATTTTGGAAAAATCGTTTTTTTTTTGCTTAAAATATACTTTGGGGTCATAAAAACAATATGCAATTGGTCCTGTAGCGATTTTTTTTTAAAGGTTCAATTATACATTTTCAACTTTAAACTCGTAAAATATATCGTACGATTTTAACAACTTTAAACGCGTTTTTCTCGAAACCACTTTGTTCAAACTGGGAGGACGGATTACTCGAACACCTTTGCATGGATCGATTTAAAATGTTGATAGTAGCTTTACAATTACATTCTCTATGGGAGTACGTAGCCGTTTTTTGATTAAATGTAAACTTTTTTTTTATCAACAGTTTACTGCTTATTTTTTGGGAAAAAATCGGTTTATTTCTTCCAAAGTGCGCCATTTTTTCAAAGTTTGATAAAAAAAATCCCTACGTAGTCCCATAGCTAATAATATATAGATTATATTTTTTTTATTATTTTTGTTCCAGGTCTTATACTTTACGAGAAAACCGTCCTCCCGTGAAGCTATTTGTAAAAAACACGTTTTTCAAGATGCGCTCTGTCGCCGCCATTTTGTATGAAAATTATAATAATTTTTTTTTATACTTTAATATGTGTTAAATAAACTCTCTCAAAAGAAATCCTATTCCTTTTTTCAAACTCCCAAAATAAATTGTTAAAGTTAGGCCTTATTTTCTGTCGTTAGAATGGTGTTATCCCTTAAGATTCATTCTAGGCCATTCTATTAACATTGTTAAATTGTTGGCAAGAGTACGATATCCGAGGCGTCAAGATTTGACGGTGAATTTAGGACTATCGAGTCAAAATAAACAATATATGAAGAGTGGTAAAAGTTAATATTTCACTTACTTGCGTTAAAATTAGAATTTTTCCTTATTTATCGAAAATGACGTTTTTTTCGAATTTGAAAATTTCAAGGAAAATCAGGCAAGATAACTTGGAAATATATAGTTTCAACAGTGTCTCAGAAGCTAAAAATGTATTTTAAATACCACTGCCATGTTTTCTAGACTAGACAGAGAGTAAAGTAGCACTTTTAATCGCTAGAAGTCCGAAGAGGAATTAAAAGTATACGGTTCATCCCTCTTCGGACTTGTAAGTCTCCGAGTTTATGTAAAATATATCGTTTAGTAATTTGGTGTAGTGATTATATGGAACAATTCTTATTGCTATAAATAAACAAAGAATATAAATAAATAAAACATTATAATCTCGGAATTTATGTTGAAATTCATATATATATATATAAGGTGTAGTCAAAAGAAATCCATTATTTTTGCATGAAATTAAAGGCTTTATTTAGCATAGTTATAATGATCCGATTTAGGTCAAATATGCACCGTTTTGATCGATAACTTGTTGCCACTTTGAAGGTAATTTCATTATGCCTTTCTCATAGAAACCCTCGTCCCTATTGGCAAAAAACTGGGAACCCTCGTCCCTATTGGCAAAAAACAGTAGCTTTTCACAAGCTTCTCTGGAGGCGAATTTTTCACCAGCAAAATCATTCGCCATAGACAGGAACAGGTGGTAATCACTTGGTGCCAGATCTGGACTATAAGGTGGATGCATAAGAACCTCCCAACCAAGCTCCCGGAGCTTCTGGCGAGTCACTATCGATGTGTGTGGCCTGGTGTTGTCCTGATGGAACACAATTTCTCTCCTATTGGCCAAAGCTGGCCGCTTCTGGGCGATTGCTTCCTTCAGGCGGTCCAATTGTTGACAGTACAGGTCCGAATTAAGTGTTTGGCCGTAGGGGAGCAGCTCATAGTAGATGATTCTCTGCCAATCCCACCAAACACAGCAAAATCTTCCTGACCGTCAATCCTGGCTTGGCCACCGTTTGCGCCGGCTCACCCCGATTCGACAACGACCGTTTTCGCTTGACGTTATCGTAAGTGACCCACTTTTCATCACCAGTCACCATCCGCTTCAGAAATGGGTCAATTTTTTTGCGATTCAGCAGCGATTCGCAGATGGAAATTCGGTCCATGAGTTTTTTGCCGTTAACTCGTTTGACACCCATACATCGAGCTTCTTTTTGTATCCAGCCTTATTCAAGTGGTTCCAAACAGTTTTTTGTGCAATATTTAGCTCCTGGGCAATCGAAACAGTGCTTACATGACGGTCGGACTCGAGGATTTCCATTATTTTATCAACATTTTCGACAATTGGCCTTCCAGAGCGTGGTGCATCTTTGACATCATAATTACCGAAACGGAATCGACGAAACCAAAATTGCGCGTCATTGACTATTACAGTATCAGGACCATAAACACCATTCACATTTTCAGCCGCCTGGCTTGCGTTTTCGCCTTTATCGAAGAAAAACTGCAAAATATGGCGTATTTTCACTTTGCTGGTGGTCATCTTTGACGCGCGCTCAAACAATATTGAGTCAAGCAACCACAAAACTGTCTGAGATGTTTATTTTAGTACGAAATCTTATCTTTCTAACGCCATCTAGCGTAAGCCGATCGCACTTATACAACGCGAGATACAGATTAATAAAGCCATCTATTGCAAAAATAATGGATTTCTTTTTACTACACCTAATACTTTAGTGGCCTTGGGGGGGCTCGCCCCCTCCACCCCCGCAAAGGGCCCTGCCCCTGCGCCCTGCTGGGGGGGGGGGGGGGGGGGGGGGTGGTGTTGCACCCCCCGGACACCCCGCGCTGCAGTGGCAAACAACTTTCGCGTGCGACACACCGTCTACGTACATAGCATCTTCCCTATAGAGAAGCTCGGAAAAAATGGTGTACTATATTGAAGTATAACTTCTTGGGTCTCAGCCTAATGAGAGAAAAACTTTTTGCCTCTCAGGCAATACTAAACAAATACTTTTTGAAGCTCACCCGGTCAATTTCCATTATTTGTGATAAAATAACGATATTGTACCCATGAGCCAACAACTATCGTTGAATTTTGGCGTTTTTCCAATTACCGCTAAAAGCGCTCATAATTCCTTGAGGAGGCCGAACCGGCAAATTTTTTATTCTTAAAATTCTCATTATTTTGGTTCAAATGACAAGAATCAAAAGTCAAAACTTGGCGCCACGGATATCGTACTATCCCGAAATTGTTATTAATGACTTACACATAATTGAAAATGATGAAAATATCGATTTTTGATTTATTCGGAAAATTTCAAGTCGATTCGTTGAGAATTAAGGGTGTTATGGGCGTTTATAGATAGATTCCGCAAACCGGCGAACTTTAAGGGCAAGTTACCGTTCACGACGATGAAAAAGTCGATTTTTTTTAAAACATAATTTGCATCTTTAAAGTGTTTAGAATATATGGGTAAAAGGATATTTTCATATAAAGTATTTTAGATACGAAATAAACGTATTTTAGAACAAATTCACATGATAATCTCTGCGCAATTAAAGGAAATTCAATTTGAGGGGTCATTCGGAAGCGATTTTTGTCAAAAATTGATTTAGAAATATGTTTTTCGACCGTTGAAGCAAAAAAAACCGGGCAAAAAAATGGTGTTTTTTTCAAACGGCCGGCATTTTGTTATCCAGGGGTTTTTCAGAAAACAAAAAACGATAAGGCTCTCCAAATTTAGGCTAGCTTAATAATGTTTAACCCGTTTTTGTTTAAGATAAACTGGTAAGGGTGTGAAGGGCCCCGCGCCAACCACAACACGCCGTACATGGCTTCATTTGACGAGAGCTGTAGCCGCCATTTTGAATTTTCGTTTTATAAATGAAATTGGAATTTACTCTCCATTGATAGAAGAAGAAAAAACGTTGAAACCCATTTCCAAAAGTATTTATTTTAAACAAAAAAAATCCCGAAGCTTATGCATTTTTCATGTCTCTCGAAGATAATGTTCCCTTAAACGGGTTTTTCTCAAACTGACTTTTTCAAAATTGGTGTCCATGATATCTCAAACATCACTTCATCGATCAACTTCAAAATTTGCAAGCTCGTTTTACACATTAAAAAGCAATGCTTGAATGAAGGAATTTCTTTTCAATGCATGATTTTTTTTTATCAACGAAAATAGAGCATTTTTGTCACCAAAAATCAATACTTTCACTTTGGACGGCGGCCATTTTTTCAAAAATCAATTTTTTATTATATCCTTTTCCCAAGAACTAGATAATTTCATGCAAAAACTAAATGCGTTTGATTTTTTTTTCGGGTGATTTGTATCCGAGCAGCCGTGTTCATCGCAAAGGATGTTTTTCCAATAGCGGTCTGCAAAAATCATTGTATCTACCACATTTATAAATATTTTTCAATAAAAAAATTGTCAAAGTTACTTAAAGACGTATGGTAGATATCGTCACTGCCAAAAGTATTGCCAAATCAATTTTCTTACTTTTAACCATGATAATTTTATGTAAACTGGTTTCGAATAATTTTATATAGTAGAAAATGCATCAACTCATATTCCTAGACGTTATTTCAATGAGAAAATTAAGTTTTCCTTGAAAAATCGTAATACTTCGCCCAAGCCAGAAAAGTCTTTTGGACGCGAATTACACCTAAATCTATCTGTTGGAAATGAAAAATTAGTAATTTGGAATTTGTGAAATTCCATTCAATGAGCTGCTGAATCAAAGAACATAATATTTCTAAACTACTTGGATAGTTATAGTATTTATTTATAAATTTGTAAGAAATTTGTCAGATATTGACAATTTTCGTCCGTTTTTAATTAAATAACACTGAAATTACTTTCACGACGCGTACACAATTTTGAGAATAGATTCTTGAATGCATTCTATACACGTGGAAAAATGTACACCTCGTTCCTATGATTTTATCTATATTTTCATAGTATAAATATCGAAGAAAGTGCTATTTGTCATAAGAGCGCACGGTAAATTAGTTATTACATAACTTTGGATGTGTTTGGTCAACTGTCGTTAAATTTTGCACATGAACTCAGCTTGTATTTTTGAATATGTCAAATTTTGAACGGTTTATTATAATTTTCACTTGTAGCCCATACATCCTTAAAATCATACTCTTCGATGTAAAAAAAAATAACTGAAAGCCTGTGCACGTCTACCCAGTAAAAAATTACGAAAATTCCTTCTTTTTCTGTCCACGAGCTACGTGTAATCCGTTGAATTAAAATATTGGCTCGCGTAAACAGCAGCTCAGCCTATTCTTAATAGTTTTGCAAAAGGTCAGAATATAGGGCGTTTGAACTTTAGAATTCGCAAACGTTCACATAGGTAACAACTAGCGTTGCAAATATTAAAATCGGTAATGTTCGGAGCTTTACTTACCGAGGCTTTTCCCACCACCAGAGTTTCCGTATACCTCTATGCGTAAGATGATGATTGTATACCTATGGAAGGTTGCTTGTGTAGAAGTCCGCAGGTATAGTTGAAAGGGATCGGATCAGGCTGGCAAGTGAAATGGCAAGTCAAGGATGAGCCTTGAAAAGAACGTCTTATCGATCGGTCGGAAAGTCTCATGATTATGCGAAGTTGCTACGCGTTGCCAAAATATGAACGACACCAATAATAAATGTCTCGCAGGTGTTCTCATAAAAGAAACTATTAACGCGGCAGACGAGATCGCTCGTCGCTTGTTGCGGAAGGATCAATATTCATAAACGCGCGGCGATTTTCCGAAAAGTCTTTATTGCCAAAACGTAAACAAGATGGGAAACGGTTCGCCTTGGAAAATGTATCGGCGCTGCGATTACGTAACGTGTTGGAGAACTAATGGATAGTTTTGCCAAGGAAACAGAAGGGGGGGGGGGGGGCTGCGCATATAAATCCGACGATTCCGTCACTTACTTCTTTGCAGTAGAGCTCCGAAATTAACATTATACCGACGATGGCAGGAAGTGTTTTTATCTCTATTACATACAGAGTGAAAAACATTGTCGGATCGACAAATTCTTCATTCACTGCGAACTTGCGATCAAATTTCTGCTGACACCGACGTCTGCATCGCTGGGACGCAATGAAGATCAATTTTTCAAAATGGCCTCATTTGTTTTTAGCAGACCCAGCCTACCCAAGTGATTAAAATTTTTTTTTTTCAATTCTTTAGAGATTAATATCATGAATGTATAAAAAAGGTTTTGGATAATAACAAATATGAAGAACTGAAAAATAAAAAGAAGAACGTTGCCATCTAGCGATGCAAACTTCAACGTCATAATTTCTGATCAAGGTGACAGTATTTTTCGTTGATCCAGCCATGTTTGTTTTTTCTCTAGATACAAACAACTTTTGTGAGAACTGTATACATTTTTTATTCTAAATAAAATATTTAGTTGTAAGTCTATAGCTGTAGAATTCGTCGAGACAATAATTTATTTTCCTATACATTTGTGCGTATATGCATGCATATATATATATATATATATATATATATATATATACAGCCTTGCTCAAAAGTATTAGGCACCTTGTAAGTTTTCTATCCGGACAAAAAATTGAATATCTCGGCAAAAAAATATCGAAATTCAATTTACCAAACGGGGTTCTAAAGCGGACAAAGCCAGCTTCATTTTGCTTTTTTATGGTTATTTTTGCGATTTTTTTTGTACCCGGCACGTCATTTTGAACATGCCAGTTTCTCACGATTTTGGCACTTTGCAAAATTGCGTGCTGGACTTTGAACGAAAATAATCTTACTATTTAGTGATACGATCTTTAAAAAGGACATCGTTAGCTTTAGTTTCGTTTTAAAAAAAAGTTTTTCCGATTTTTTTTCGCAAAGTTATCTAGTTTTTTCTTGAAAAAAACGGCAGTTTTCCGAAAAGCCGGTATCGTGTGGCGTAACTTGAAAACTATGAGGTTTGAAATCTTTAGTCTACGGAGTAAAAAGTTGTATTTTGTCATTTTGAAGTAAATAAATTGCTTTTAGATAATTTTTCCAAAATTTTTTTGTATCACTATTTTTGGTTGATAATCGACGATTGGTCTCATTAATTTATCGCTGTTACTGTGAAACAAGGATGCTTTAATGGAGATATCAAGAGGAGAAAAGGTACATAATTGAATTTGTACGTTGTACGAATCAGATGGTAGTCGATACGAATAAAATCGTCGACTATGAACCAAAAATAGCGCTACAAAGAAATTTTGTAAAAAAAAATCGAATAAAAATTTAGTGACTCCAAAATAACAAAATACAACTTTTTACTCCCTAAACTAAATATTCCAAACCTTATAGTTTTCAAGTTACGCCGCCGTCGACTTTTCGGAAAACTACCGTTTTTCAAGAAAAAAACTAGATAACTCGGCGGAAAAAATCGCAAAAACTTTTTTTTTTAAACGTAACTAAAGCTATCGGTGTCTTTTTCAATGATCTTATCACTAAATAGTGAAATTATATTTTTTTCAAAGTCCAGCACGCGATTTTGAAAAGTGCGCAAAATCGTGAAAAACTGACATGTTCAAAATGACGTACCGGGTACAAAAAAAATCGCAAAAATAGAAATAAAAGAGCAAAATGAAGCTGGCTTTATCCACTTTATTTACCAAACCCCATTGGTAAATAAAGTGGGCTTACGATTTTTTTTTCACCGAGATATTTAATTTTTTGTCCGGATAGAAAACTTACAGGGTGTGCTTAATATTTTTTAGCAAGGCTGTATATATATATCCTCGGCCATTCGAATGTTCGGAATGAACATTCGAATATCAATATGTTCTTTAATAAACGGTGATTGATGAGTGTTAAAACAATGCCTACAACACTGAATACTGAAAATTATCTACTATTAAAATGATTAATGGCAACATATATATTTGATGCCGTAGTAAGAATAAATTAACAATTTAATGATTACTCCACAAACAACGATATAAGCCGCACACTCCATAGCCTCTTCGGAGAACAACCAGGAAAAGTTCTGGCTTCTCTTGATCTCGGGTCAGATCGCCTATACAGAATTTTGCCGTGGGAACTTGACGCGTTTCTAACGCCCATCTCACATTTTACGTCAGGTGTTTCGCGGAAATTTTACAATTGCTGCTACAACTATCGCGATTTAAAAAAGAGTCCGGAGAATCAGCATTCAAGATATTCCAGGTAGTTACGGCCACCCCATTTTTTTTTCAGAGGGTAGGAAATGATATTTGGCCGGGGCGCGAAGTATGAGTTCGAGGGCCAGTTCAAGCATTCCCTTTATGACATTTTGAGTTTAAGTTATTACTGGATGGACCGTCGGGCAAAAAGTTAGTCCAAAATGGGCGAATCGTGGATTTACAAGTCTAGATCCTGTCGTATATGTTTAGCATTACAAATAGCTAATTTAAGAATAAATTAACACTTAGAAATGTTAATTTTTAACTTCTAATAATAATTGTAGTCACTTTCGCCGATATTGGCGTGTGCTTGACTGAGGTTTTGTCAGTGACTGTACATCTGTTTCAACTGTTCAACAAAAAATTTATCAATTTTTAAATTTAATTATTACGTTCAGATCATCCTATTATTATCAATAATTATCCAAAAACTCAATATATATTGAGTTTTCCAATGATTCCTATTAATTCGTCGTTGAAAAAGGCGATACTCATCATTACTTTAATTAATTTCTTGACAATTAATCAATCGGTTTATTTAAAATTTAGCATAATCAATCGCTTGATCCTAAACCTTGATGATATGATATTTTCAGGAATTAAGGCGATTCAGTTTCATTCGTTTAGCAACCATTAACGTCTGCAGAAGCTGTTTTCCCATAAGCGATCATGTTAAATTCATATGTTTATAACTACTAAATTATTTAGTGAAGAATTCTATAATAATTCACGTAATATTATTATCACTATTTTTTAATATCAAACTATTAAGAAATCGCACAAATTCTTGAAAATTTGTGCGATTTTTTAATATCCATCCAGTAATACCGTCATTTGTTATTGCGTCCGCATCGGTGCGATGGAGCACTGATATCGATGCCCGTGCAGAAATTGTCGTTGGGATCCAATTGGATTCTCATACTTGTTCTCATTCCTGTTAGGGATCCAATGGGCCATCGCATTGGATCCCTATACTGAAATGTCACCCTCGTACATTGTATGCTAATCGGATTTAAATCCTAAAGAATTCCCCCATTACCGAACAGATTTCGATATGAATCTGGATGGCTCCAATCAAATTCTCTACGGTCAATTTTCGAAACAATACATAAAAATATACAAAATGAGTGGATCTTAAAAAAGTGTAAATCTTATCTCAAAAAGGTATAAATCGCTTAAAAAAGTATATCTTAAAAATCGATTTGAATGACAACACTAAAAATCCACTGTAATTATCGTTTGTTATTCATTTACGTGCACTATGACATAATATCAGCACACACTTACACGCTCACAAAGCGTGCAAGTTGTGATTCAATACGCCGAGTTTTTTCTCGTGAATTTTCACATATAAGGTGTAGTAAAAAGAAATCCATTATTTTTGCAATAGATGGCTTTAGTGATCTGTATCTCGCGTTGTATAAGTGCGATCGGACTACGCTAGATGGCGTTAGAAAGGTAAGATTTCGTACTAATATAAACATCTCAGACAGTTTTGTGATTGCTCGACTCAATATTGTTATAGTCAATGTGAATAGTGCTTATGATCCTGAAACTGTAACAGCCAATCACGCGCAATTTTGGTTTGGTCGATACCGTTCCGGTAATTTTGATGTCAAAGATGTACCACGCTCTGGAAGGCCAATTGTCGAAAATGTCGATAAAATAATGGAAATCGTCGAGTCCGACCGTCATGCAAGCACTGTTTCAATTGCCCAGGAGCTAAACATTGCACAAAAAACCGTTTGGAACCACTTGAATAAGGCTGGATACAAAAAGAACGGTCCTTCAGACGGTCCAATTGTTGACAGTACAGGTCCGAATTAAGAGTTTGGCCGTAGGGAAGCAGCTCACAGTTGATGCTTTCCTGCCAATCCCAACAAACACACAGTAAAATCTTCCTGACCGTCAATCTTGGCATGGTCACCGTTTGCGCCGGCTCACCGCGATTCGACCATGACCGTTTTCGCTTGACGTTGTCGTAAGTGACCCACTTTTCATCAGCAGTCACCATCCGGTTCAGAAATTGGTCGATTTTGTTACGATTCAGCAGCGATTCGCAGATGGAAGTTCGGTCCATGAGGTTTTTTTGCGTTAACTCGTGTGCAAGATTTTTCGTACCACCTAAGGGAAGAAATCGAAAGAACAGCAGAGCGAAGACGTTATCGGAAGAAGGCAGGAAACGTAAAAAATGACTGGGGGCATTTCTCGACCTGAGAATGTACTCACGTACGCGCAGTGGCACCCCGCCGAGTCGAGTGCCTCGCTACACTAAAAACTATAAACGTTAAAACCAGTTTCTCTTTTGCTCTTCCTCTGATGGATCGCAGGATATTTTTTTCTACATTTACTTTATTTATACGTACAGGTATGTACGGACGAAGGAATTAGTATATATGGGATTGTGCAGAGAGAGAGAGAGAGAGAGAGAGAGAGAGAGAGAGAGAGAGAGAGAGAGAGAGAGAGAGAGAATTGTGCAAAGAGTTCTGTACATGCTTATGTCCCACAAGAGGCAAATGGCAACGAATGAACATACGAGAATCACGTGTGGTCCGAGTTAGTTGAGAGACGAATTGTCTCAGGTTTCCCTGCTTCTTCAATTTATTTATATCGCGCGGAGCTGGCGGACTTCGTGAGAAGATGGAAAGTCGCGGTCTGGTCACTCGAAGCGAACGTGCGCTTTGCGTATTCTCTTTCCCCAACGAATCTTTTCTGTTCCGTCTCGTACCTAAAGTCCCGCCATGATCACACACTTTGGAAAATATTTGCACCGAGTACCAGCGCATGTATGATGCCATTTTTACAGTTACACGGCCACTTGGAATCCCTTTATTTTCACTCTGTCCATACTATTCATCCATTCGACGTGAACACTCACCGGGGTATCCAATACACCAAAGCAAATGCGAGAAGACTTCAAAATTGATCACGGTTGAACTAATTTGCGCGCCATCCTTGTAAGAACCAATAATCAACCTTTTGTCAATAGCTTCACTGTTTAGGCGAAAAAAAAAAACACGTGCAGCAAGTTTCAATTGATAATTTTATCATTGTTTTCCGTAGATCGTTTGGGTGTTAGTTGACAGGCGACGTCGCAAACAGACCAAAACCGAAACTTTCTAGTGAAATTAGGGCAATAGTAACGACAGGTTTGCGGTTTAATTCGGGAAGAATCATTAACTGCTTCGTGGTAATTATCACGAGGCTTTAAATACTACCGTTAGTGTAGTTTTGCTGCTAATGAGAACTATTAATAACCATGGTTCTCATAAAGGCGAAATGATGCACGATTTTGTGACTAAAGGAATCCATTAAGAATTTTGAGGATTTTCAACATAAACAGCTGTATCGAATGACTTTGTATTTTCACAGTCTACGTATAGTTGCTAGAGGAAGAGCGTGTATCTCTTGGATGGCAAATCTTTGAAAACAATACGGATCAAATTACCACGGGCAACTGTAACTATAAAGATTAGGAAGTGAACTTTCGGTTGTGGTATTCGGACATCGAAAAGAAACTCGACTTAGCTGTGGTAGAAGAATGTTTTTTGACGCTCGTATCATTACATTATGGGAATAACTAATAAAAATTCAGAAAACTATCGTGTAGGTAACTGGTGTAACGCGCAGAGCGTATGTCATTTCCCCTTAAGGGGGGAAAACTCTTTAGACGCCCGAAAATGAGTCATTTTTCATGATTTTTTTCAAACTTGATAAAATAATCGCATAATTTTTAAATTTTGACATTATCTTATTACAACTTTCAAGTGTTATTTTTTTTTAAGGACAACAAAATGTCGTCGTTATAAGGTATTCCTTTAGGCGTATTTTGCGTGATATCGAAAAGTACTCCATTTGTCTGATTTTTTCTATTGAACTGAATCAGAAATCAAAAATATTTTTCGATTATTGACATGTGTCCCCACACATGTCAATAATCGATACTTTTTTTAAATACTCGATCGATACTTTTTAAAAATATTTTTATAGGTATATCGTTCCCCCGAACGATATACATATACAAATATAAAAAAAGTATAAAATTAAAAATGAAGTAGGCTTTATAATAAAAATTTCATATTTTTTACAATTTTCTCGACAATTTTTAACCTAAAAAAGTAATTTATTTACGCGATAACTTTAAAACTTTAGATACATCCTTTCGATAATGTTATAGTGAGAAACTTCCCAAAATTTCAGGGAGATCGATCAATAACTTTTTGAGCTATAATATGAGCAGTTTTTGAAAATGCAGTTTCGGGATAATCGCGTTTAAGGGGTTACGTGGGTTTGAAAATGTAAAAAAATCCATCTTTTTTAAATTTTATTATCTAAGACAATTACAATATGTCTAGAATATTCTCCCAAAGTTTTAAGTCAATCGGAGTAAAAGTCTTCGAGAGTAAGCCTTTGGGAATTCCCCCCGTTGGGAAAGACCGGCCGGGAGCGACGCAGGTATACGCATTTTTCTCAAAACACTATTTTTGAAGTCAGTGGACACGATTTCTCGAAAACTAATGCACCGATCTTATTGAAATTTTGCACACTTCTTCAAACTAGCATTGGCTAGTGATTGAACGAAGGTTTCTTTTTCGATTCCAACTAATTTTACAAGGCTATACGTAGTGTAAATTGTACCAAAAATTGAACTATTTTTCATCCAACTCTGCCAAAATTCAAATTACAATTTTTTTTAAAATCCTTCGTTCAATCACGAGCTATATTTATCTGCGAACAGAAAAAATTGTTTTTTTTTTATTTCAGATAAAGCTATCATGAGTTATCCTGACCACCACGAGGATACTTTTTTTTTGAGGGGTCTCCGGAAACCAGGTCCCATCGGCGGAATTTTCCAAATTTTTGGATAAAATTTTTTTTAAATATTGTTGCAATGTTGCTCTTTTATGTGCTTAACATTTTGAATAAAAGAATTTATATATTATATTGGATGAAGTAAAAAGTTCTGAGCATTTTCCGCTAGATGTCTTTAGTGAGCCATATCTCACTAAAGACATCTAGCGATGTATACATCACGATGTATACATCATCATCATCACGAAAAACATGAACTGATAATTCACGGGGTGTTTGAATTGAACAAGCGTATATTTACCTCTATTTTCCATGAAAAGATTTTGCGTAAGCCGTGGGAAAAGTAATTGATAATGCCAAGGATTGGGAGGGAACCGAGCGGTTTGGAACAAAAACACTTCAACATAAAACATAAATGGAACATTATTTATAATGATCTCTATACTATTTTTATTTCATCTAATTATAAGCTTTTTTTGTAACTTGTCTTAATAAAAAATATAGTGACAAATGCATTCGAGGCATTGTATACTTATATTGTAGAGTGTGTATGTGTACGAGCATGTATGTTTACCTGCTACGTAAGGCAGTATTATACTGACCTGATCAGACAGTATTATAATGACCTGATCAGGCAGCATTATAAACGCCTGATCAGGCAACCAGATAAGGCTCGTATGTGACAGAACGTTACACTTTCTAGCTGAGCGCTATCGGGTTCCCTTTTAAGTGACCTACCAGTACAATCAGGCAACCTGAAAGCGTTCTGAATCGGATCCTATCGAAATTTCTACGCGGGATATGACGATTATTTTATAGCTAACGGTTGGTAACAGTCAATCGGCTCTATGCTTAAGGTAGTAGTTTTGCCAAAGCGTTTTTCTATAGATTAAAAAAAAAATTGAGGACCCATTCAGGACACTATTAAATGATTATCTGCAAAATTTCAAAAGAATTCACCGTTCCGTTTTCGAGATATTGGCAATGAAAGATTTCATGGTTTTACACGTGTCCTTATGGGGAGCAGTGGAAAATTTCACATTCCACGCAATAACTTCGAAACTTTTCTACAGATTTTTTTGTTATTCTCAATTACAGAGGAACGTATGATAAAGTGGGTAAAAAAATGATGAATTTTGACCGTGTAGTTTCAGAGATATAGCGATTTCAATTAAGCAATGTCTAGCGACGCTAGCGCCACGAAGCGCCTGGAGCAGACTAGAACTATATTACAGTAGTGTGTGCATATCCGTATATGCAGAGTTTCAACGTATTAGTTGCCGGAATGGATAGTCTGATACAAAAGTGAGGGTTAGATAAACATTATATTAGGTGTAATAAAAAGAAATCCATTATTTTTGCAATAGATGGCTTTAGTAATCTGTATCTCGCGTTGTATAAGTGCGATTGGATTACGCTAGGCGGCGTTAGAAAGATAAGATTTCGTACTAAAATAAACATCTCAGACAGTTTTGTGATTGCTTGACTCAATATTTTTTGAGCGCGCGTCAAAGATGGCAACCAGCAAAGTGAAAATACGCCATATTTTACAGTTTTTCTTCGATAAAGGCGAAAACGCAAGCCAGGCGGCTGAAAATGTGAATAGTGTTTATGGTCCTGATACTGTAACAGCCAATCACGCGCAATTTTGGTTTCGTCGATTCCGTTCCCGTAATTTTGATGTCAAAGATGCACCACGCTCTGGAAGGCCAATTGTCGAAAATGTCGATAAAATAATGGAAATCGTCGAGTCCGACCGTCATGTAAGCACCGTTTCGATTACCCAGGAGCTAAACATTGCACAAAAAATCGTTTGGAACCACTTGAATAAGGCTGGATACAAAAAGAAGCTCGATGTATGGGTACCACACGAGTTAACGCAAAAAAACCTCATGGACCGAATTTCCATCTGCGAATCGCTGCTGAATCGCAACAAAATCGACCCATTTCTGAAGCGGATGGTGACCGGTGATGAAAAGTGGGTCACCTACGACAACGTCAAGCGAAAACGGTCGTGGTCGAATCGCGGTGAGCCGGCGCAAACGGTGGCCAAGCCAGGATTGACGGTCAGAAAGATTTTACTGTGTGTTTGGTGGGATTGGCAGGGAATCATCTACTATGAGCTGCTCCCCTACGGCCAAACTCTTAATTCGGACCTGTACTGTCAACAATTGGACCGCCTGAAGGAAGCAATCGCCCAGAAGCGGCCAGCTTTGGCCAATAGGAGAGAAATTGTGTTCCATCAGGACAACGCCAGGCCACACACATCGATAGTGACTCGCCAGAAGCTCCGGGAGCTTGTTTGGGAGGTTCTTATGCATCCACCTTATAGTCCAGATCTGGCACCAAGTGATTACCACCTGTTCCTGTCTATGGCGAAAGATTTTGCTGGTGAAAAATTCGCCTCAAGAGAAGCTTGTGAAAATCGACTGTCCCAGTTTTTTGCCAATAGGGACGAGGGTTTCTGTGAGAAAGGCATAATGAAATTACCTTCAAAGTGGCAACAAGTTATCGATCAAAACGGTGCATATTAGACCTAAATCGGATCATTCTAACTATGCCAAATAAAGCCTTCAATTTCATGCAAAAATAATGGATTTCTTTTTACTACACCTTATATGTATTAGGCGTTTTCATCGTTACTTTATAAGTTTTTATATCCCGATAAGATGTACAACCTATATGGTATTATAAGGATATTTCGCAATATTTCGAAGCTTTCATCGATTGAGCGGAGAATATACTTTTCAACGTGACTGTGGCGAGATTACTACCTTAAGCATAGGGTGCTCCCCTCGGATTTCGCCCCCGACGGCTAGACCCCATAACAAATTTAATTATTCTATTAGTGTAATTTAACCGCTAATCAGATCTACTAATCGCCAGATCTCATTAATGTCAAAATCATATTATGGATCTAGAATCTATTTTATCCGCACTCGGAATTATAATTCTGTAAAATGCTTGCCTCAACAGTTATATTTGTATATGAATGGCGGGCAATTTTCGAAATCGTCAAGCCGATCGGACCTTCGCTAAGGACGGAAGTTTGGACTTGGCTGAACATTCGCTTTGTTGGTTCTCACGAATTTACTGTTCCACCAGGGTGAATACCCTACACGTGAGAATAGCGTTTCCTCTAGCTGAACGTTTCGAAAGCGGAAGAAAAAAAAAAAACAAATTTCCATTCACCGCACTCTAAATTTGAACGACCTCGCAAGAAGTGTCTACGATCAAAATGCCCAGACAAAAACCCTTAAGTGGTAATGGCCAATTGCGAACGAGCCGGAGCGTCTCTTACGAATTTCACCAATTTTTGGGGCCGTTAAAAACCGCGAGACACGGGGGCCCCACTAAAGATTGCGATCTTTGTCCTTGGAGCGTGAATCGAAATGTACCGCGTGTGTAATTTACGTTTATATTTCGACACCACGTATCTCGGAAACAGCGCGGCGGATCTTTTTGAAATTTCGCATTCAACAAGATTGAGTGGTTGGCAAAAGGACATGCGAATAAAGAAGAAGAAGAAAAAAAAAGGACTTGGTCTCGATCTCTCGGCTTCTCTTCCTAATGATCGTTCAGTCTTCAACTCTACGAACCAGGAGGAAAAGAACGATCCAGGAGTATGCTCGCGACTTAAATATATTTCGGTTCAAAATTTCGAGAGATTCCCACATACAGGCCGAAGAATTTCGCTCTTTGCAGGCAACGAGATGGGATAAATGTGTGTTGGGAGGCTGTAAAAAGGTGCTTGCGTGAATCCTCGTGAAGCTAGGCGAAGCGTGCAATGGAGCTCCTAGAGTCCAAGGCGATATCCTGGCGTTACGGTGCTGGGCTTGGATGTCCGGTTAATGCACCTGCATACTCCGTGGCCTGTGAACGATGGCGTTGTGGCGTGGCTCAAAGCGGAAGGGAGGTTAAAGACTTCTATGCCAAGACGGGTGCCCAACCGAGGGATCGGTAGGCTTCAGCAAAGAATCTCCGATCTATCCTTCCAGCTGCTCATACTGGGACTCACCATTATCTCGGGATAGAACTTTGCCCGACTACAAAAAAACATTCGTCCGCAATATTTTAAGTCGTCCAAATTTATTCTGGTCGAAAAGCCAAAAATGGATCCCCAAGTTGGGTTTTCCAAATGCCTCGGTCCTTGAATATCTTTCGCGGCCTGAAGAAAAGTTTTGAATGCAAACTTTATTCGGCTCGTCATTTTCATAATCCTCTCTCTCTCTCTCTCTCTCCCTCTCTCTCTCTGGCTCTCTCTTTCTTTGTTTTTCTCTGGGTTTTCTCCTCTTATCGGGGGATCCATTTCAGAATTTTGTGATTCTCTATTCTCCACGCACCGATTCATAAAGTTCTCCTCGCGAGAGTGTCCGCGGTACGGTGAGCTCTTTGAGCGCTCCACTAACTCTGTCGGCGCTGTGCTTCGTTACACAGAGTCGCTGACCTCGCGAGAATCACCGGTGCGCATCGCACACTGCCCGTCTCTTTCTTTCTCTCTCTCTCTCTCTCTCTCTCTCTCTCTCTCTTTCTCTCTCTCTCTCTCTCTCTCTCTCTCTCTCTCTTTCTCTCTCTCTTCTTTCTTCCCTCTCTTTCCCTCTTTCCGACTCTTTTCCTCCCCTTATCAATCTCTCTTTGTCCTTCCATCTTGCTGGCATCAACTGTGCGCTCTTTCTTCGTACTGTTGCGACGAGGGAGCAAGTGCGGCCGTCGGTAATTTTGAGAAATCCCTCGGGCAGTTACTTTCACGTATACATAGATACAAACGGCTGAAGAAAGGGGAACTAGCTTTTTCCTAGTGAGATTGTGAATTTCTTGGCAACGAGAATCATCAATGAAGACAATAACGTGTGAAGATCCTAAATTGCTTTGCCTTGGAATTCAAATTTTGGAATGCTCCATGGAAAGCTGAACTACATTCTGTTAGATATTGGATACCTTGCTTGAATCGTTATTCCTGGATATCTAGTCTATGTTGAGAGATACCATAACTGTTTTGTCTGTACCGAGAAGTCTCAGAATTGTTCTGGTAAGATAACCTAACTACAGATGCGACACCTCGATACTTAAGTCGGATACACCGACCAGTGAATGGACAGGTGTACCGGCGAATGGACGAAAGCTGATTTATATTTAAAATAAGTAAAGAATATGAATTGCCGATAAAAATTCGAAACGCTATAAGTTAGCAAAAAATCACAGTTGCTAAAACCAATTTCTTAGTTTAAAATCGAATTTTGACGCCACATGGAATTTTTCTCGTTTGTGGTACTTGCACACCGCGCAACTTAGTTACGATGCAGCTGTGCAATATTACGGGTTCTAGAGGCGACAACAAAAGTTTTTATGAGTTTTGAGGGTAAGGATTACTTTTATTACCATGCAGTACCCACGTTATAGCCGATTCGTCGTTATAAGCGGTTTCGATTTTAATATGGAATCAAACTTGGATTAAAAAAAAAATGGGAATAAATTCGTAACAATAGGTTAGAATTAGACATGTTTATTCAATGGTGCTGTATTCTAACTTCGTTCCAGTGATTGGACTCTGTCCTTATATGGGCTCTGTTCTCTGTCCTGATATGGGCTCTGTTCTGATAATTCTCAAAGCAGGATGAACATTTTAGCTCATCTGCTACAAAGTGCAACATTAATTACTGTTAAAAATTGTCAATGCACATTTCATCAAATGTTGACATAAAAGAATTTCATTCGTTTTTTAAATTTTAAGAACATTTCGTTTTCCGTTTCACTGTCGAAACAAACTTTGGTAGTTTTTTGTGAATCTCACGTTAAGATTCAAGGAAGCTTTGTGTATTTTCTACGAAATCGTAATAACAAATATAATACATATAATACATATAATTTATTACGTAATTATGTAATATAAATTTATTACGTTATTATGTAATAAATAACGAACAAATATAATACATAATACATATGTATAAGAATATTATTATTTTTGTGCAACGCAGTGATCTCCAAATCTAGTATTTAATAAAAATAAATAATGAATCGTTATCCTTTACATCGTTCATCTACATTACACATCCATTTACTGGCGGTCGAGTGTCCATTTACTGGTAATTTCGTCCATTCATTGGTGATTTAGTTATTCCGCTACTCATTTATCAATTCCTTCAATGTTATTTGTTGCGCTTACTTCGAATATTTTTGTCTCCTATCAGAATAATATCTTTTGTCAGCTATAGCAATTAAAAAATTTGTTTTGACTATATTTTTATTTTACCATCCATTTGAATCCTATAGTGTCGTTATTCGTCTATTCACCGTTTACTCTACTGACAAAACTGAAAGCTGTATTGGCCAAACCTACGAACACGTATGTATACATATGTGACATTGAGAAACGGTTCGAAAATTTAATCTAAATCTAAACAAACCCAAAGGTAGATTCGTTAGCCTCTTTGGATTGAGTAGGACGATGCGTCTCCAAAATATCCGTAAATGCTATCTGGGCACAAAACAAGATAGATCATTATTGGGTGCAGTTACATTGCATATGTGACCAAAGTTCTATTGGGTATGGGTAATTTGATGGGTCAAAGATGGGCCGAAGGGTTATGAGGCAGCCCCGTTGCGGCTTTTTTTCCATGTAGGGTAAGGTGGTATAGGAGTACGCGGGTGATAAGAGTACGCAGTTACGCTACGGACGAAACGGTTTGCTAATGGAAGCTAACTTTTGTTGTGTTTGGGCCGCCTAACAGGGTAAGTGTTTGTGACAAAAAAAAATCCAAAGTGGAATAAAACGGAGAGGCCAGGTAAGTTTGAAGTTTTGGTTGCAATTTCTTATTTATTTTTGGCATTTTCAAAGCATTACAAGTAAGAAACACAATTTACTTTCTTAAAAAATAATTATTAATTTCGTACACCAGTTTACTAAAGTCGTATAGGAGTACGCGGGCGATAAGAGTACGCAGTTACGCTACGGACGAAACGGTTTGCTAATGGAAGCTAACTTTTGTTGTGTTTGGGCCGCCTAACAGGGTAAGTGTTTGTGACAAAAAAAAATCCAAAGTGGAATAAAACGGAGAGGCCAGGTAAGTTTGAAGTTTTGGTTGCAATTTCTTATTTATTTTTGGCATTTTCAAAGCATTACAAGTAAGAAACACAATTTACTTTCTTAAAAAATAATTATTAATTTCGTACACCAGTTTACTAAAGTTATTGTTCAAAATGAAAGAGATTTCGCATCTCGTCAATAAATGGCAGTAACAGTCATGTTTGTTAAAAATGTGCAGGTCGTATAAGGGTGAGCAGTGCTTAGGTGTGTAGGAGTATGCGCGTACTCTTATACGACTGTTGTTAAAGATTATGTTTTTTTTTTCACTTTAGCATGTCTCGAAGGAAACGGACTACCGACCGAAGTCTATGGTCAATTCGGGATCTTGAAAATGCAAAGAAGCGGGTTAACGATGGTGAATCTATAAAGGGCGGTAGCACGTTCATTGGAAGCGGCTAAAGCCACTCTTCTTAAGAGGCTGAAAAGATCCACACAAGCTATATCTCTGGGGCGATACGAACTCTCGAAGTTCACGATGCTCACGAACTTCGGGAACTTTGCGAACTTCTCGAACTTTACGAACCCCACGACTCTCCAATTCTCCAACTCTTTCTCTCTCTCTCCAGTGCTCCAGTTCTCCAGCTCCCCAATTCTCATACAAACGCGGAAAACTTTATTTGCGATTTATGTGTCGATTGAAGCTTGCGTACGCTTATCGACCCTCTCGCGTACTCTCAAACGTCCATATGTCTAAGAGTTCGCAAATCCCTTTTTGTAGTTTTTAGTTTGTTATTAAAAAAAAAATACAATTCATAATTGTCGCTCATAATTTAATTAGAATGCTAGATATTCTTTCAATAAAAAAAAACTGATTCGTAAAATATATCTGTTTGTTTTTTTCACCGCTTTGAAGCTTAGGTGCGTACTCCTATACCACCTTACTCTACAAGCCCAATGCGTTTTCTTCGTTCTGGTTGATCATGTAGAGGAAGGAATCCTACATCCGAAGCGGGGCTGCAATCGGTTCGGTTATGGGATTTTTCTCGATGTGAGAGTTTCCGAAGAGATCCTTGACTTCTCTGCCTGCTTCTTTCGGTATCTCTTTCTCTCTCGCTCTCCTCTCTCTCTCTCTCTCTCTCTCTCTCTCTCTCTCTCTCTCTCTCTCTCTCTCTCTCTCTCTCCTCCTCTCTCTCTCTCTCTCTCTCTCTCTCTCTCTCTCTCTCTCTCTCTCTCTCTCTCTCTCTCTCTAGTTTGTTCCGTCTCTTTTTATCATCATCGAAGGGTGTTACCGATCGGAATCAATCCGTTCTCCCACGACACTCTCGTGGCGATACGATGCGGTCTCGCGTCGACGTCTCAGCTATACACCGGCCGCACGGGAAAGATTCCACGCAGTGAGGGCGAACCCACGGGACGTGATAATCCACGTTGCAAGAAAGAGAGATGTTCGCCCGCGAAGGCAAATAAAAAAAAAATATTCCTGTGACTCGAGGGAATTTTCTCGTAGTCTACCTGAGGGCTAAATCACCGCCTTTTTTTCCCTCATTTTATGTTCCCGACCACGCGAAGTGTTTCCGATCGTTACACGCGCCTCCTGTAGACACGGATTTTCTGTGCTCTCATCTCTCGTTCAGGTTCCTTCCTTTCGTAAAGAAACGGTCGATTATTTCGCTCGAATTCCCAAGGGCTCGAATCGAGTGACGAAGACCTCGGGGGACGAAGAATTGATGAGAGGCACGATTCTTGAGCCGGAACGGGAAATCGGTAGCTTCCACAAAGGTGCGCGACGAAAGCCGCGGGAAAATACACTTCCGGACCACCCCGACAACTTTGCGGTGGATCCCGTGTCGAAATCGTCGTAGGGACTCAATTGGATTCACATATTCGTTTTCACTACCCGATAGGGATCGTATAGCTTTGGATATTAAATACTAAAACTAAATACTCCTTATGTAAAACGTCTTATACTGAAATACCCCGAGCAGAAATTTGTTCAGGGTGAAATCCGGACCGGATCAGGCTGACACAATAGCAAATCCGGGCCGGATCAGGCAAATTTAGTCCGGCCCTGATCAGGGATGTAACGCTTTTGCAAATTCAGGTCCGGATCAGGCACCTTATCAGGCTCTGATCAGGCGCTTTATCAGGCCCGGATCAGGCACCTTACCAGGCTCGGATTAGGCACTATATCTGGCTCGGATCAAGCAACTTATCTGGCCCGGATCAGGTGCCTCATCCAGCCTGAGACGTGCGTGTCATCTGGCTCAATCATTTGATTAATTTTTTGTTTAAAAATAGATCAACATTTATTAAATTATTATCGCAGTTACACGTTATCAAGTTTACTAACGTTATTAAAAATATGAAACATATGAAAACATTTTTTTTTAAGTTTAAGTTTTTATTTTACTTGACTTGATCGTTTAGTTTTTGTTCCGGTTTTGGCGATGACCGTCCCAATCTTTCCGGCCCAATCTGTCCGGCGCAAATCATGCGTGCCTGATCAGGGCGCCTTATTGATACCTGATAAGGCTTCTATCCGGCGCAAATCAGGCGTGCCTGATCAGGGCGCCTTAAAGATCCCTGCTCAGGCCCCTGTCTGGCACAAATCAGGCGTGCCTGATCAGGGCGCCTTATTGATACCTGATAAGGCTTCTATCCGGCGCAAATCAGGCGTGCCTGATCAGGGCGCCTTATTGATCCCTGCTCAGGCCCCTGTCTGGCACAAATCAGGCGTGCCTGATCAGGGCGCCTTATTGATCCCTGCTCAGGCCCCTGTCTGGCTCAAATCATGCGTGCCTGATCAGGGCGCCTTATTGATCCCTGATCCGGCCCTGATGGATCCTCAGGCAGCCTGATTAGATTTCTGCTCGGGTTAGTCTTATACTAAAATATACTATCCTTATACTAAAACGCATCGCCCGTACATTGGATTATAAAGGAGATTCCCCATTAGAATCCAATGTACGAATACAATTTTAATCCTAAACGATTTCTACATTATCGAACAGAATCCAATACGGTTTTTTATGGACCCTATCGCATTCTGTACTTTGAATTTTCTAAACAAAATAACGGGTGTCTGAAAATGACCTGACATTTTTATTTATTAATAAAACGTATTATTTATTTAAAAAGTACGAATATATTTATTTTAATATAAGGTATAAACATGGAGGTTATGTGTGGAACACAATATCCGATAAATGGCCGCCTCGTCCCTGTTTGCAAACGTTCACTCTTTTGACGAAATTTTTAATAACATTTTGGCATAATGGCGGACTAATTTCATTAATGATGCGTTCAAATGCTTCCTTGAGCTCCGGAATGGTCTGTGGATCATTGACATACACGCTTCCTTTCGGAAAATCCCAAAGAAAGAAGTCCAATGGCGTCAAATCGCACGATCTTGGTGGCCAATTAACATTGCCGCGGCGCGAGATAACACGACCATAAAACTTCATCTGCCATGACTGCATTGTTTCACATTGCATTTTCACAATTTCTATACGTTGCTCGATCGTGTAATTCTCCATGACTAAACCTCAATACTTCCTGATGGTAGTTGTCAACGATAGTACTCTATGTTCGCCACAAAAAAATGGCGTGCAATTTTAAATGTCTGGGCATTTTGAGACACTCTTTATACAGATATACGAAATGAGTGGATTTTCCAAAAGTAGAAACCTCATCTTAAAAAAAGTATGAATCACTTAAAAAACGTATTTCATAAAAATCTATTTGAATCACATAACTGAAAATCCACGGTAATTATCGTTCGTTATTTATTTTACTGAACTTTAGCATAATATCACCACACACGTGAACGCTCACGAGATGTGTAGGTTTCAACACGCCGAGTTTTTTTCTCGTGACTTTTCGCACATTTTCGATTCGAACGTGATAAGAATTCTCCAACGGCGTTCATCGGGGAACAATGCAGAATCCAATTGGATCCCAATGAGGACTCCTCATTGGCTCCTACGTGCGGTGTCCCTAATAAATCCCTATGGAGATGTAGGTGCATCTTGGGACTTCTCAAGAAATATGTGCGCGAGTTCATAAAAGGATATTTTATTTGGGAAGAGCCGACAAAGTTCGGTTGAATGTCAAGTAAAAAATTCTCTAACGACTTCAATAGGGAAATAGCGCGCCCATCCATTTGGATTCCAATATGGATTCCCTACGTGCAGCATCCCTATCAAATCCCTATAGGGATGTGGTAGGATCTGAGGACTCCCCAACAAATTTCTGCATGGGATTATGAAATTTTAACTTGTAATTTAACGGAAGGCCAAAACGTCCTTCTGCGATCGGTATACATGAGCATATTCGGTGAGGTTTTTTTCTTTTTTTTTCAATTATTTCAGCAAAAATACTAGAGTACGAACAGAAGACCGCAAAATCTCACGTACCGATCTTGAAACGACGATAGAGTGGCTAGTTTGCTTACCGATTTGCATCCTAGGATGAGAACCGCTAGGTGCGTGACGATAAGGCGATGTCGTGCGCGACAGTGACAAAAGCCGTCTCCGTCTCTATACGCTTCGCAAATTCCATGCATGGGCCTTTGACATTAATTTCCGTCGCCCATATTTATATAATTTTTGTTAAGAACGCGTGAAAAGTGTCAAAAAGTACACGAGCAAATTAGGGTAAGTTCGATGCGCTCGTAGTCAAGTTGCAGCGCGATTACAGTCGTGCGCGTGAATGAAAATTTCGGGAAGATCGTAAAGAGGACGTCCGATGTGACAGCGACGTCAGAGTAAACGCATCGGTACACTGCAAAAAAAAAAATTCAATTTAAATAGGATCTATTTTAATCAAATAGGGTTTTTTTTCTTTGTCTTCAGTAAAATATTAAATATATTCAAATTAAATGAATAAAGACAAAACTCGATATATCGCATGAATACGAGAAAGGAATATAGTTACACGACATAAAAGTGCGGTAAAAAAAAGTTAAATTATTGTTTTTTTTCACTAACAAGGCTGTCATTTGAAAAAAAGAAAGGTATTGTCGTGCCTTTTATTAAAAAGCGCGAAAGAATATTACAACAGTCTTCCAATGAAAACAAAGCCATGAGATTTTTGCGAGACTGAATCGTGTACACGGAGAGAATTAAAAAGTATTTTTTGTCGTGAATTTCACGGTAAAAATTACCGTGATATATTTCAATGTGGTGACAAGTGAGAAAAGCATAATAATTCGTATGCGACAAGTTTTTTTTTAACTCACGTTACAGAAAATTTCAAATACGTAGCTAAAATTTTACTATACAAGAAGGGTAGCGCGCACGGTAATTTTTACCGAGAGCACAATACATTTTCCTATAACACTCATTAAATTTTATAATAAATCTTAAAATAACTGTTATAAAGACGATACTTTTTTATAGACATTTTTGAAAGGCATAAAATAATAAAATGCACAGTAAAATTTCGCTGATATTATATATTTTTTAAATTTAAGTTTTGCGTAATTTGTTACACATCAAAATTTACTAGAAAATCTGGTAAAATTTTCTATCTGAAGAAGAAATTTTATTTTATTTTCGTGAAAATCTGTGTTTTACTCAGTAATAATAAGCGAAGTTTCAGGTTTGTCATCTGGTTACCGTTACTGCACGGTAATTTTTAACATTTAATTCTCTCCGCGTACCATTTTTCCGTCTGTCTCTTTTGTCTTATACTACCAGATGAAACCAAATCAGATTTATTAGAAATAAATAAAATATTCAGTTATTAGACGATATTAAGTAGATATTGATTTTAGTAAATAAATATATTTGAAATAAATAATTTTAATAATGGAATGCAATAGGAACAATTTAATTTCACGACAAATCTAGTTAATTCAAATTTAAAAAATCAAACAGACGCATCTAGTTAATATCAAAAGAATTTTTCTGTCAGTTTAGAAAGAATCTTATGCGCTAAGGGTACGAGCCATCATTAAAATTAAACGCAATTTCAAGATCTACATGTAAAACTAATTTAGGATGCGTACGTTTGTGATACGAAGCGGTTATAGATTATCGACTTTCCGAGAAAATACGGTTCGTGTATGTAAAAATACAGCCGATACAGTATACAGCGGATACAGTTTTACAGGGAATCATTATATTCACATGGCTATTGCTGATGTCAAATCTATATAGACTTAGATCAGAACCTAGACCTATTTAGATATAGAAAAATCGATCTTGCCTTGGATCAATCTATCTAGATCTAGACTTGGATCAATCTACCTGAACCTTCATTAATCTATAGACCTACATCTAGATGCAACGATCATCTAGATACCGATAAATGACACATTTGCGCGGATGAGCCCGAAAGAGTACCGTCAAATTGGCATCGATCACGCAACAATCTATCACAGCTCCTTAAATTTACCAGAAATGATCGCGAATGTCGCCACTTGTTTGTACGTAAAGAGAACAAGTTCGTATTGCGTAAGATCAGAGTTAACGTGATCCGCATCCCAAGAGATGTTCGTCGTTGAAAATGTCTGTCGAATTGAAGTTTAGTTTTTCCCAAGTCACATGCACATTTCTGGATCATGAAGTCTATGTACCCGTGATTCGTAACGCCAGGTACGAGAATCAAGGTAGTGACCCGCAGCGGGGCAAGGGGGACGATACTTCCCCTTCTTATTCTACCTCTCTCCTCTTTCGATCCCCACTTTGTCATTTTTCTCCCCCCCGCCCCTGTTCGTCTATCTTTCCCTTTCCGAACGTGCGCCTACTCCACGTGAAAAGTCATGCTCTGACGGATAACAGGTATACGCACTCTGCCGCGTTCAATCTAACGGGTGTCCTTTCCGCTCGACGCAGTACGATTAGATGCATTGTGTATGTCCGTACATGGTACCTTCGTACTCCCCATCTTTTGGGCAACCAGACACGAAACGTCTCGAAGAACGATCAACGGGCCAACTGCCTGTCAATTTTCAACGATAATCCCTATCCTCTGTAAAAAAAATCAGCTTGTTTGAACACTGTTAGAGGGACTTTGATCTTTCGATCGGCTGTTGCAGTCTTGTTTGGTGATTCCAATGGTAAGCAGTATACTTTAAAAAAGTCATGCTCGGTACAGAATCCTAGACGGAATATGCATCGGTTTTATTCGGAAAATGAATCAGCAATTGACAAATCACTATTGATTTTCCGGCAGTATTCCAATAACTGGAATAAAAGTTAGATTCGTTGAGCCATGGCTTGTGAGACGATATCAAAATAGCTCGCGTAGGGCAGGCAATTGGCATATGTTCGATATCGGAACTTTGCGTGTCGTGAGGATGCGAGTTTCGGTATGCCCAAAGGTTAGGCAATGTCCAATCCTTCATCCCGTTCACATCTCCATTGTTCTTCTTCCTCTCGGGGCTTGCTTCAAAGGTTTTGCCGACAGCGTCGTATAATTTGGGTTAGATCTTTGTCCGATCGCTGCTTGACCAGTTACCGTTTCACAAAAGCTGGCTCCACCGGTGATGCGTTTGCCTCAGCCTTGTCGAAATTGGGTAGTCGGGTGATCGGTGATAATTTTTTATTCGCTAACACCAGAAATGGGCAAAAAGTAATTGAATTAACAATTAACAATTACAGTTACCACTGTAATTGATTACTTAAGTGACAGATTACTTGAATAATTAGTTATCACATGTATCTAGTGTAATTAGTTACTACGTAATTTAATAGGTAGTTAATCTAATTACAAAGCAATCGATTATATGTTACATCGAATAAGCCGGTGTACTTAACACTAGTTACTTATCAAGCAGTCAATAGCTAAATAATATTTTGATTTGGTAGTACAAAGAGACTTAATGTATGACATTTTTTTATCCAACTTTAGATGATACAATGACATTTTCTCCTACATTATATCATAACTAGTAACAGCATAATTAAAGTAAGAAGTATTCGAATACATTCTACACTGACAGAAAAATTCTTTTGATATTAACTAGATGGGTGTATTTGACGTTTTAAAATTTGAATTAACTAGATTTTTCGTGAAATCAATTTTTTCTTATTGCATTCCATTATTAAAATTATTTATTTTGAATATATTTATTTATTCAAATCAAGATCCATTTAATATCGTCTAATAACTAAATATTTTATTTATTCCTAATAAATCCGTGATTTGGTTTTATCTGGTAGTATAAGACAAAAAAGACAGAGGGAAAAATGGTACACGATTCAGTCTCTCAAAAATCACATGGCTTTGTTTTCATTAGAAGACTGTTGTAACATTCTGCAGTTGAGGAAAAGGGTTAGTTTTTTCTACAAAAATAGTCGCGCCTGTTAATAAAAGGCACGTAGATACCTTTCTTTTTTGTCCAAATAACAGCCTTGTTAGTGAAAAAAAAGAAAAATAATTGAACTTCCTTTCATCGCACTTTCATGTCATGAACCTATATTCCTTTCTCGTATTCATGCGATATATCGTGTTTTATCTTTATTTATTCAATTTGAATATATTTAATACTTAAAAAGAATAGCTTGAACAAATAAAAAAAATGAAACAAATAGGGTCGTAGTAGGCCGTGAGTCAAGGAAAAAAACTCTATTTGATTTAGATAGATCCTATTTAAATTAAATCTTTTTTTTTTTGGCAATGCAATCAGATTAATTTGTAATTAAATCCATTGTAACAGAATTCATAATACTCTCTGTATAATCATAATTACACTGTAATGAAATACAAATGCAATGAGATTGCTTTGTAATTTAATAACTTTGTAACCAGATTAATAATTTTATTACGTTGTAATTCAGTTATGCCTATCTTTGGTGAACACCC
>OZ010715.1:17291684-17353566 GCA_963932345.1 Ophion ventricosus | reverse complement strand
ACACAGCGTGTATCGGTATATACTTGTAAATATTGTACTACAGGTGGCTACGTGAGAATCCGTGTATTCTTGTGGCATTGTCTCTTGTGTGTTGCATCACTATTTGAAATCACGGGGGCCTCAAGCGCCTGCTTCGAGACATCGTGGAACGCGATGTTGGACTGTTAGAGAGCACCTTAGACCGTTCCTTTGGCCTCGCTTACTGTTTGCCTCTCTCTCACTCTATCTCTATCTCTCTTTCTCTTCCGCATCTATATATTTTCCTTGCACACTCAGCTCGACGTTTTTTTTTTGTCTCGTCCGGGCCCACTCGTGGTCTTTGAAGTTACCTGTCGTCTGCGCATTTTGGTATGCCTTTTGGTTACTTTCTTAGCCCAAAGAGGCGGGAACAAATTTTCCAAATCTGTTGAGCGATTATTACGGGCGCGTCGGCTTTTTCGTTTTTTCTTTTACAAACTGATGACGTTGCTAACCTTTGAATTATTCTGTCAAGTGCATGCACGATCGGTAACTTGCCACTTCGTCGCCAATTCGTTGCAACAATTCCCACTGATTTCTGTGGTGTTGCTCCATTTTATTCCATATATTTAAACCGCTGGTGTTGACGAAAATTCAGATCCGATCATCTGTTGCATGAAGAATATTGAGTTTACAATATACAATAATGCAAAGAGTGCACGAAGAACTCATGTCTGCCGCATTTGTGGGGCGACGCTACCGCACATCGAGACAGTGTGTGAGGCGTATTAGCTCTGCTCAGGCGAGCGGATGTTCTTTGATGAAAAAAAAGCAGCAGGGTTCG
This sequence comes from Ophion ventricosus, assembly GCA_963932345.1. Classification (NCBI taxonomy): domain Eukaryota; kingdom Metazoa; phylum Arthropoda; class Insecta; order Hymenoptera; family Ichneumonidae; genus Ophion; species Ophion ventricosus. The sequence goes on along the minus strand of OZ010715.1, from coordinate 17,352,764 downwards.
TTGGACTTTTGAGAAAGTACGAACCCGCGTAGATGATCTTAGCATCCTCGAGCAAGGTTCTTAACCCCGATAACTCTGTTAATCCAATATGGCATCGTTGACAATATGGATCAAATGGCAACAAAAGTTAAACTATTAAAGTAATAGTGAAATTTAGCGGTTCTCTTGACTTTCGCCGATCTTTGTCGCACAATTGCAGATTGTAGAGGGACTGACATAGACGGTGGTCTAGCCTGTTTGGATACACGTACGGATATGTACGCGTACAGGGTACGAGGGGGGTACACGAGCTGGAAGGAGAATCGCGGCAAGGGTGAACTTGTACAAAAAACGAGAGAACGCGCGAGGTCGCGAGGAACCTGTTCCAAAGAGTTTTTCGATATAACCAACTGGGGACAGGGTACAATGTCATTCCGCGTTCGAGGGTTCGTCGCTACTCTGTCTCTTGTTATCTCGTTTTTTTTCTCGCATATGCGCGATGTAGCTCAGACTTTTCCGTTAAGATTGTCACACCTTTCTTTGGCACTTCAGGCACACATGACCTTTCAAAACATTTCTACAATCATTCACATAAAATTCTAACAATTCTATTTTTATTTTCGTAATCTATGGGGAATGCTTATTTTTCGCTTTAATGATAGTGAAATCGTGAGGCAAGACTCTGCCAAATAATAATAAAAATCGAGCGTCTGCACAAATTATTTGGTTCAATAGTATTTTTAACAGGACGCAAAAACTTTGGGATTATTTCTGCAAAAAAATGTAGAGTATTGCGAAAATAATGGTAAATTTTGTGGACATTCCATCCATTCGGTAAAATAGACTCAGGACTATGGGAACGAAAAAGTAGATCGAATCGACGCGCTGAAGTTAGATTCATTTTACGAACCCGAATATTCAACGATTAACTGATTTCCATTGAAAAATAAGTAAAAAGACAACCCAGCATACTAGTGAAACTTCAAGCCAAGTTACCAACAACAAAAAATGACGACTTTAAAAATCGTCTAATTTATACAGCACTTTCTGGAGATGACATGAGTATCTCTAGATGTCTGATATAAACTGTACTGAGCATGTAGAAAATTCTGAAGATTCCGTAACGACAATAAAAATAGGGGATCACTGAATGTTTAAAGAAAATAATAATGATGAAATTTAGAAAAATGTGACTAGCAGAAGAATTTTCGTAACCGGGAGTGTTCAGAGAAAATGTAAAAATGTCTAAATCCACCAAATTTATGCGAAATTTTTTATTCCATTTCATTGTCGGGTATAATAATTGATTGTAACTTATTTTTATTAAGCGTTACTGTAATTTACTGATGATACAAAAGGGTTCTTATGCGCCCATAAAATACGACCCTCCGCGGAAAGAATATCTTTTAAAAAGTTGAATCTCAGAATGGTACGACAGATTGATTTCGAAATTTTGATATTTTCGCCTTGTTCTTTGATGAATCACCGAACTGCTTTTCACGCCACCACGATGAGAGCTTGCCCGAAGTATTTTTCAATACACTTTCAGCAATGCGTTAATGTAAGCGACGGAAGAATTACGGAGCTACGTAATGTGCCGTCAGTCCACCAGACCAGGGTGTGACGTTCTGGACTTGCATCATCAATGAGTTAAGGTCGAACGACTCGTGAACCAGTGAACGATACGTGCGCATTTATGGTCGAAGCTATGGGTGGGCTAGATCGGCAATGATGAAGGATCCTGAAGGAAAGTAACGCGATGTTGGATCCGGCAGGATCGTGCAACTGGAGGATCGTGTTTTCACGAGTCCCTTGTACACGGTATGGAGAGCCGGGCCCCTAGAAAATAATATGGGCCTGAGGCCGGAGGCGTTTCGAACTTGGAGGATCGGACGGATCGAATGAACGCAAAAGAGCCTAGTGAAACAAGGAAAACGAGAATAAGATGGAAGAACAAAGAGAGAATCGGTGGGGAGTGAGTCGAGTACCGGAGGATTGGCGGAACGTGAGGCACCCAACGATGGTATATACCGGGGGAGGACGACGTTTCCGGGAAGAGGCGTCGATCCGGGACGGATGCTATGTTGCCCCGGCCGATGCGAGCGACAAGAAGGCACTCTAAGACAACGAGATCCGTAAGCGTGAACGCGAAGAAATCATTTGCAGCTAAGCGTCGAAGTCTTTGAACGACAAGGATGAAACGTAGATGAGAGAATGAGCAGGGGAAGAGAGTACGAGTTGTTCTTCGCGGAACTGGAACCTCATCAGCGAGATCATTGTGGAAGTCGTTCATCAACGACGCCATTTCTTTTTGCGTTCTTCCTCTTCATTCAGAACTTCGAAGCGAAGCTGTAACGCAATCGGTAGTATCCGTTTTCATCGCGATACCGATCGATTGTTGGACCATCGATCATCCCATTGTTTAGCACTGGAATAAGCGTTCAAATGATCTTCGAGTCTGCGGAAGAATCGACTGCCTTCTATTTTCACGACAAGATACCCGATCGCCCAACATCATATTGCAAACCCGGACTCCGTGCTGTTTCGCAGACCGAACAATGCCAATCGGGACTACATTTTTATTGTTCTTTTGGTGATCAGAGGCTTGGAAACTGTCTATGGCACTGGAAGAATTCACGGGGGTATTAGCAACGGTCCCGTGGAGCTCCCGTGTCATACACAGCGACCGGCCAAACGACCCCTACTAAAATGGAAATTACTAGTGTAATGTGATGACGAACGACATAGGAACGAAAGCATCGCCGTTGCTGCAGCCAGGTGTATCGACGCTTCTTGGACTACGGAATCAATCAGCGATAACACTTTGCGCCGCGACTACTTTTTCTCTCGAGAAATCTCACCACGGCACGTGCATGCTCGCGGTTATCAGTTTGCAAACATTGGAAATACGTAATACGTCGCGCTGCAGGTATGAGCTCGTACAATTGGTATTACCACCGTTGCCCAGTGTTTCTCTCGGCTACGCGTCGATTCGAAATCTTCGCTTCACCATTTGTAGAAGTCTGGAACAACAGCTTGTTACAATCGCCTACGGGCGATAGTCGTTACGGTCTTCGAATTGGGTCACGCGACTTGATATGTTTTAACAAGGTAGCCACTTCGATTGATCGAATGATCGTTTGGCCGAAAAAATCTAATCGCACTGTACCATTGTATAGGTTAGGTAACGATGATTTTTCAGTCGATCGATGAACGATCGGCGAAGTTTCACTTGTCCTGTTACACTGTCAGACAGATTTATCAACCTTTTGGGCACATCAGTATCGGAAGTCTTCTAGCCATATGTACCGGAAGTTCTGGATTCTTCGAGGGAGGCAAGGTCGACAGCGTTGAATGGCTCATCAGCCCTTTACTCGATGACACCACTCTCGATTCCACGGTTTACGAGGGTCTTTGTGGTCACCGGATATTCAGTAAGTTTTCTTATGTATGGCCGGTGAATAGCTCAATAATTTTTCTTCAGGAACCTAGCGTCCTCATCGCCTCTCATTTTTTTTTTTACCATTTTACGGGAAGGTGTTAAAATTTTCTTCCCAGAGGCGTTTTTAACACCTCAATGAAAGGGTCCTTAGACTTTCCTAGGTCAGCAACGCGGCCAGAGCCTCCTAAATTTCTTACGACTATACGTACAGGCCGCAAACCAGTTCCTATTTGCTACACTATATTCATTCTACCTTGTGTAGACTCAAACCGTTTACAGCCTAAAATCCCTGTACACTCGGAACTTCGTAGGGCAAGCCCAGAAGCTACGGCAATAAAAGTCTATTGGATAAATGAAACTTGTTCGAAGAGCACACGATAGTCACAATTATACGTGTCCGTTACGGACGTAAGTAAAAACGTCGTGCAAGATTGTTGATCGATCTGCCCCGAGGTGTGAATAATAGGCGAAGCCCGCTGTATAGATCGATCGAACCAGAAAATCTAGAGGCGTGAGAATCACACAATTTAACGGGAAAGGCGGAACGGAAGAGTGTTTTTATACATACACACACACACACACATATATATATATATATATATAAAATATAAAAAAGAAGGCCGAGAGAACTTCTCAACCGGAAAGAATTGAAGAGAACCAGTTCTGGTTTCGTCAACTTGTCTGAATATTCAGTAAGGCTCCCATTCTTAGCAGTTCGACTGAAACGTTGAATGAAAAATCGTTTTATTTTATGATGTCGTTAAACGCAGCACACGTAACTATTATCTTGAAGTAAAAAAACGTTAACATTAGAAATATATATATTTTTAATTATGATGAAAAAAGTTTCGCATTCTCGGAAAAAATTCGTATTAGTGACGTGGAAATTTTTTTCTACCACATAAGCTTAGACAATAGCAATGATAATAATGATACTAATGAATGAGATTGAAGTTTGCATCGTTGAAATGCAATTAAAATGATTATTTTTCAATTGCTCGAATTTCTTGTGGCTGATCTTCGTTATGAAAATCCATCAATCATTTTTAACCCTTCGTGGTCACACTCGGTAGAATCGACCCGGCTTCGAATGGGACTGTATTCACCATGTTACCTGGAATTTCAAGTATCCTCATACCATAAAATCGACCCTCTTCACATGTCGGAATAAATACCTTTTTCGGAACGCGCACTATGCTACTATTTTTTATAAAAAGTATCATATCTAAGGAGTATCACGTTCAAATTTTAGGTAAAAATGTTGAAAATTCACGGAACTATGATTTTTTGAACGAAAAAGTGTCTTTTTTGCGTTTTTACCTGTTTATGATTTTTTTTTAATATGTCGCCATTGTATTTCTTATAAATAAATTTTTCGTACATCATCCAGAAAGTTCAAAGCATGTTTCGTAATTTCTTTGAACCCCTTCGGACGGATAGTTTGGTCACAATACTTTTTTTTGAAAACTGACTAGGTAGAATCGATCCAGTGTGACCACCGTGATTGAATTTGGAAGTGTGACCACGAAGGGTTATAGACGCTTATTTAGCGATCGATAATTTGAATCTGCAAGAAAATATTTTGTCGAATAATGAAATTGGGGATATAAAAATATTTTGAAAAAAAATCGTCCCATTCCAACGATGCAAACTTCAAGGCCATACTAATGATAATAGAAGTAATAATAATAATAATTTTCACTTAAATAAATAATGATTTCCAATAAAATGAATAATTGTAATAATAATTGTCAATGTAATCGATAATTATATTTCACATATTAACCTTCATATCACACGACCCACAATTTTGGACCCTTCGTGTGCATACTTGTTTTTCCCAACTCCGTTGTAAAAATTGGGTCTTTGATTTCTAACTTTGCAAACTGTTTCGATTAAAAAAAAAAATGGGCGCAAAATTAGGGTTACCTTTCATAGTATCTAGTAAATAATTCAAATGTCGATGAAGTCAAATATTCAAAAGTAAAATTAATTATTACTATTAAACATTGAAATTGTGCAAAAATACGGTGGAAAAACGGTCGAAATTGAAATGTCGCCCACTTTCTTACAGGCACCGTCTAGACACGGAGGGTTAAGTTTAAAACGCCTATATACCCATCAGGGTTCAAGAAAGAAATGGGGTTCGTTGAAAAGAAATCAGGCTCAAGGATAAGTTTCACTTGAGAGTTGTATCCGATTGCAAACATTCGTAAACTCACGCTACTGTGTGCGGACATCGAGGCAGCACAAGGAACACACAGTTAATACAAGTCACGATTAAGAAAGAAAAGGAGGACGCGCGTCAGACGACGGCGACGACGACGACAAAGGGCATAAAACAACGAGTAAACGCGCGCGCGCGCTCGCGAGTTGTCATTAAATCCCATCTCTAATTTATGATTATTCACACGTATGCGAAATTCCACGAGAGCGATGACTATATAGGACGAAGAGCGAGGAAATACGACGAGTTCAACGTACTCGCTCTATAGTATAAATGCACGAATTCGTCATAGCCATTCTTTGCTTGCTCGTGATAAACGTTCCTCTCTTCGGACAAACTGTGAATGTTTTTTTTTTTCTTAACCTCTCTGCTCGCTTCTTCTTTAACTCTCGCGTTTGTTCGGTTTTTTTTTCTTTTTTTTTTCGCAGTTCTTTCTCTTTTCCTCGCGAGTCGCGAGGTGAAGCCTCGAAATGATATAAAAAGAAACACTCGAGGCGTTCTACTAGCTCGCGTGGATTCGTGAGTCGGGCCGATGATGGATCCGGTCTGTTTTGTCCGAGCGGACTGTCGTAATAATCCGACCGTTCCTCTTGGCTATTTACTCGGTGCTCTCTCTCTCTCTCTCTCTCTCTCTCTCTCTCGCTCCTTCGCATTTGCCACTGGGTAAATCGCCTCCGCGTCTCTCCTCGAGTGAGAAAAAACGAATATAGATGAAAAAAAGCACAAGGAGACTTGAAAAAGCGGAATAAAAATAAAGTACATTTCATCGCAACACAAAACAGGCAAATCTATATAAAATGACGGAAGAGCTAAAGCCTGGGAGGGATTCGTCACGACTCGTGTTCGCTCTTCGTCCGGTCAACAACGCGAGTCTTTACGGTCAGAGGATCAGAGGAGCGAGAGAGAGAGAGAGAGAGAGAGGGAAACAACTCTTCGCAGAGGCATTGGGAGCCATCTGTCGATGGGAAAGCGAGCCGCAGGTGCTCTTTCGCAGTGTGTCTCGTTGGACTTTCCGCGTGGCGCTTCCTTCGTATTATACGAGTCATTGAGTTCGAACTCCTGTTGTAAAGATGCTTGGAAGAAAAGCTTCCGAGTCCGTGGTGGAGAACACGCGTAAACTAGGGTTCCGTAGTAATTTGTCTGTGCAATCTTTTGAAGAATCAATGTTTAGGTAATGTGCAGTTATGATGTATGTTGTATCACAATCATCAATTGCATACTAATTTCGATTTCATTCAATAATCTGCAACTAGAATATTCCAATGGTCAGGCGGAGTGAAGAGGGGGGACGCTTGGCTTCATGTTTGATATTTTATGGAGGTACGATCACTAAGAAGAATCCAACTTTCGGGCCTGAAATTTTTATGTGATGTTGACGAATACGTTATGCAACCTTTGGAAAAATTTGAGCAATATTGACCATTCAGTTTTTTTCGTAATAAAATTGCAAAGTGGAGCACTTTGAGCTAGTGACGCAGGTCTTCTTATGGAGACGGTCGACCGTAAGTGCGGTGATCACGGTTTTGCTGCTCATGTATCCAACTAAGGTCGTTTGAAAACTGAAATTTGATAGATTAGAGATAATAGATATTGTAAAAAAATCGAAAATTCGAATTTTACTGTGTAGTTTAAGCACTGCATTATAAAACGGTTTCAACTTCCGGTTGAATATTATCATAATGACGAAATAGCACCCATAGACTTGCCAACGTCGGGCGTAACAGCTGATTCGTTTGGCGAGCATAACCTAGCACTGTCGCGAGATTCTGTAAATCGGAAGCGACAGTTTTCGTTGTTGTTAGCGACAGCCAATCGCATTCACGATCACAGAAGAAAGGGAGCCTCTTATTGGCTGTCGCTAGCTAACGATAACGAAAACGGTTGTTACCGAGTTGAAGAATCTCGCTACTGCTTGGAAATCGTCGTGAAGACGAGTCGCCACAAAACGAAAAATTTTACCTATAATATTAGATGAAGTAAAAAGTTCTGAGCGTTTTTTCGCTTTATTTCGACGATGAAATTAACATCGTTAGGATTATCCGATTTAAATCAAATATGCGCCGTTTTGTTCGATAACGTTTGTCCATTTTGAAGGCACTTTCATAATTCCGCGATTGAAGACGTCCTCGTCCCTATTGGTAAAAAACTTGACCAGCTCATTTTCACAAGCCTCTCTTGAGGCCAGTTTTGTACCATCAAGAAAATTTTGCAAATGCTTGAAAAGGTGATAATCGCTTGGTGTCAGGTCTGGACTATACGGCGGGTGCGATAGAACCTCCCATCCAAGCTCTCGGAGCTTCTGGCGCGTCGTTAAAGATGTGTGCGTTGCCTTGATGAAACACAACACCCTTCCTATTGGCCAATTCTGGCTGCTTCTGGTCGATCGTCTGCTTTAATCTGGTCAGTTGTTGACAGTAAAGGTCCGAATTGAGTGTCTGGCCCGATGGGAGCAGCTCATAGTGGATGATTCCCTTCCAATCCCACCAAACACACAGCAAAACCTTCTTGGCCGTTAATCCGGGCTTGGCGATCGTTTGGGCCGGCTCACCGCGATTGGACCACGATCTTTTTCGGCTGTTGTTCTCGTATGTGACCCATTTTTCATCGCCAGTCACCATCCGCTTCAAAAATGGGTCGATTTCGTTACGTTTCAGCAAAGAATCGCAGGCATCAATTTGGTCCAAAAGGTTCTTTTGCGTCAATTCGTGTGGCCCCCTATACAACGAGCTTCTTCTTGAGACCAGCCTTATGCAAATGGTTCCAAACGGTTTTCTGGCTAATCATCAGTTCCTGGGCAATGGAATAAGTGCTCACATGCCGGTCCGACTCAACGATTTCCATGATTTTATCGATATTTTCGACGATTGGCCTACCAGAGCGTACCTTATCTTCGACGTCCATATTACCAGAACGGAATCGTTGGAACCACCGCTTTGTTGTTGCATTCGATACTGTATTGGGTCCATAAACAGCACAAATTTTTTTGGCCGCCTGTTCCGTCTTTTCAGCTTGGTCGTAGTGGTACTGAAGAATGTATCGAATTTTCTCTTTTTTTACCTCCATTTTGGAACGCTGTAACACACAACTGGCTTCACCAAACACAAAACTGTCAAAGAGCTTTTTTTGAAGCGTAATGTCACCTTTAAATCGCCGTATAGTATGACCCGATGCGATGTATACATCGTGAGATATGGCTCACTAAAGACATTTAGCGGAAAACGCTCAGAACTTTTTACTTCACCCAATATATTTACGCCAAAAATTTATCGACGGGTCGATTCTATCCAGGGTGACCACGAAGGGTTAATGTTTCAAGTTCGATTTGAGCATGTTATTAGTTGCTGAATCTTGATTATGCTTCATTCCTTCTCAATTCAGTTATTGACAGCAATCGAGTAATTGCCATTTAGTTGTCAATTGTCTTTGTACCGTATCACTCTTTTCATTCTTAATTCGTACCGGATAGTTTCACTTTTCCTTTCACAATTTCAATAATACGATATAGCTCGAAGATATTTTACTAGCGTCGATTGCTACCCTCAGCGAATTGATGTTATCAAAATTAGCTGTCAAATTTGAAAGAAACCGTCGACGGATATGTTACGTCGGATTGACAGCAGTGCCGCTTGATTGAGATTCTTATTTCAATCATTTTTTGTGCGAGGATTGGAACACGAAGTTCGGACTACTATACCTTGGTATGAAAACGCTCGAAATAAGTTCGTAATAATCGAAGAGATGAGTAAAAAAGGAGTGAGTCAGAGCATCTCTGAACATCTGGCGAAATTCGCATTACTGCTTCGCGATTATCGATTAAAAGACATAAACGAAGCAGTATCGAGACTGATCCTGGATCGTAGACCAAGTATAAATCGAAGAGACGATCGTCTCCCTTTCCCGGAAGGCACTTTTCTACCCGAGCTAATCAATTATCCGCCTCGCAGAGTGTGGCAAGTGGAAAGGGGGCAAGCTTTAAATTGACTATCATGCCAATATGCGAAAACACCTGTTGTTCGGTCGCGCTCGTATTACGAAACACAATGTATCAGCGGGAATCTATTTTTGCTTAACGGGACTGCATAAGCTTCGGGCCGAAGAAACAGGTCGATGCTAAATATTTTTTTGTGTTGAGAGTATTTGAATGAGGAGGGCGAGATTTAATACACAATTGATGCAAGTTTGATTTTGTTTTTAATTGAAAAATATTGATAAATAATAAAGTTATTATTTGAACAAATTGTCGCCATTGCTACATGGCCAACCGGTGTAGGTGGTTCTGCCAACTAGAGCGATCTGGAATGAAAAATAAAAAATATGTACGTTCAGTACATGGTCGGGTTCTACTGCTAAAAAAGCACTGATAAAAGAGTACTGCTAAAGGCTGTACTGCTAAAACTGTACCGCTAAGAGGGTCCACTGCTAAAAGCTGTACTGCTAAATGGGCTCTATTGCTAAAACTGGACTGCTAAAACTAGTTTCTGACAGAGGGCTCATACAAGTCCCGCTGATGGAGGTTATACTGTACTTTTTGCGGTTTTTTGACGATTTTTTGGAATTTTTCTGAGAAAACTTACCTTGCTATCGGCACCATTGTGCTGCACTCGGCAGGAGGTTATGTCATTTTCCCTTTGTTTTCAATGTTCTATTAACGTTTCAATGATTTTCAATGATTTCCAATAAAACTTTTCAAAAACATACCCTTTTGCGTTTTAGCAGTTTCAATGATTTCCAATAAAACTTTTCAAAAACATACCCATTGCTTTTTAGCAGTTGAGACTCTTTAGCAGTGCTGCTTTTAGCACTAGAGTCTATTTAGCAGTCCAGTTTTAGGACTAGAGCCCATTTAGCACTAGAGCTTTTAGCAGTACAATTTTAGCAGTAGAGCTTTTAGCAGTAGAGTTTTAGCAGTAGAACCCGTTTAGCAGTAGAATTTTAGCAATAGAATTTTTAGCAATTCTTTTTTAGCAGTAGAGCAGTATAGCCGTTCTGTATAATAATAAAATTTCGGTATGGCTGAATACTTTTTTGAAATGTTGACAATTACAAAAATGACAAGCTGTAAAAAGGTCGATTTTTGACGAAAAAATAACTTTTTATAAGATTCAATTAACGAATGGATGAACATATTAAAAAATAATCCAGTCATACGACAGAAAACGTTATGAACTACGCTCTGCACGAATTTGAAGTGAATCGAACGAAAAGATTTTGCACTCGACCTTAAGGGCCATCATGCACGAGAGCGGAGATGAGCGGAGCTAGGAAAAAAAAAACAGCCAATAGAATCGTCCCGCTCAGCTTCAATGGAAATAAATTCAGCGGTTGATTGGTTGCTTTTTCCTAGCTCCGCATTGGTGAATGTTGCCCCTAAAGATCGTGCACTTCTACAAATCTATTTGTTCTGAATTTGCGAAGGTGCTTTTTCGCCTCAATCTTTCATCGCATCCCTGTATCATTTTTTCTTAATTAATGATTTTTTTTGCAATTAATTGGATATGAACGAGGAAGAGATTAATAAAAGTTTATCTTGGCTAGCGGTTGTGCGATGTAGCAGAGTCGCCACCCTGTAGATATACGCGTGCATACTCGCGCGATGTGAGCAGCGCACAACCGAGTTGAATATGTACCTGCTGTGTGGATATGCAAACGCGATTGTCACGCTCGAAATGCGCGAGCGAGGACAGGTAGCAGCATCGAAGGCCTCGCGGCTGCGTTAAACGTCTGCTGAAATATATATATATATATATGTGGAATGTATGCTTTGAACCCGTTTTATTTATGTTCTGTTGGCGGGCAGCTAAACCAACGTTTTTGAGGATGGCTCTGAAACTTCTTTCTCAACCAACAATTTCTTTTGGGAACGGTAGGATCCTCGAAACCACCTTTATATACATATGCTTACATTTATCCAAAGGTGGTTATGAAGCGATTGGGGTTTTCATAATTGATCAAGTCCAGGGTTGCATTGAATTATGACGAAATAATTCCAACCTACCGCTCATCAAAGGGGGGTCATTGTCCTTTTCTGCAAAAAGTCACACGCACACACACACACACACACACACACACAAAAGTTATATAACGAAACGCGACAGAGTCGCTCATTAGGTAAGGTGGTACCGTATCGTGTCATAAGTTCGCGTGTTGTTTCCAATCACTGTTTCATTCCTCCGGATATCGATGCACGTCCATAAGAAGATAAGAGGATCGCACGCGGCTGAAGAGTTCTAGGGGTGGTCTCTAGCTCAAAAAAAGGAGACAGGCGGATGGGAAAAGTCTAGAGCTACGATGGAGATGCGGTCACGAGGCACATGAACGCGCGTATACCAGTTGCTTGGATCTTTCGTCTTGCTGTCCGATGATTGATTCTCTGAAACGGGAGCTTCGCTACGCGATCACGAGCGTGAAGAAAAAATGGTCATGGCAGCGGAAAATCTACCACAGCGACGAAATACCTCGTCGGCAACCGGGGGATATTGTACTCCACAGGAGAGGGAGTTCTGCTTGCTTGCCGTGAACTTGGCGTGAAACTCATTGTTCGCAGTCACCGATGCGGAAAGCCCGACTTCCGGTTTCTAATGACAGCTCTAAAAAGAGTGAGCGAGAGAGAGAGAGAGAGAGAGAGAGAGAGAGATAGAGAGAGAAAAAGAGCGAGAGGGGGAGAAATCCCGATGTTAGTGCTTCGTCATTCCGCTGCGAAGCAAAGAGAGCCAGCGAAGGGGAATACATACGTACGCTTCATACACCACGACGATGATGATAACAACCCAGTGGATTACGCATACTCGGAGGCAAATATCTACTTGAAGAGCCAGTGTGTGGTATATTAGTTACGTTTCGCGGGTACCTGCACGTGAGGCTTGTCAGTCACAAATGTCGACGACACCTCATCATACGTGCTGCTGTTCCGGGTATTGCCTTCATTATCACACATACATAACCGTAAACGGACACACTGTACGCTTTCCCTATATAACTTTGTAACGCGGGCATCGTTGTACCGGAGGTCACTTTTTTCTTTCGTTGTTTTAGAAAATGAATAAATTTCAAAATCCATTGGTTTAGATATATACCGGAAGTCGAGGCATACGGGTGGTTGGTATGATACTTACAATCTGCAGATACGGTACCACCTGCACTTGGCTGGGGGGCTCCATTGTATGGTAACATCGTTGCAGGCCAGACAGGCCCGGAGGGGATGGGGGACGGTAGGATTGATTGTTTTATTGGAGCATCTGACAGAACATTTATGAAATTGGACAAGTGCAGCATCTGGGTAATGTTGGATGCTAAAGTAGTGAGAAGATTACTGAGTGTAAAAAAGGATCAACCAAATGGGCTTAGTTGATCTTTTTTTATTCGATTTAACTCAAATTTCCATAAAATCAGTGTTTTTCTAACTTGATTCATCTATCTCAGAGTTATTTCGAATATATTTATTTATTTAAATCAAGATCTATACCACACCGTTGAGTAATAAAAAAAATGTACATGCTTCTAATCATTTTGGTATTTGGTATTACTCAAAAAAGTATTTAGTTAGAGAGAATGAGTCTATTCACATTTTTTATTTGAATTTACTAGCATGTTTATAGACGTAGTAGTACGCTCGGTGGCCGGAGTGTGGCGCAGGGCACGAGACTTCTCCCACAAGACATTTGTACTCTGGGCTAGCTTATAACGGAGGCTGCGAAACGTACCAACGTACTACGAATTTTGTCGCTCGTAGTCGGCCAAGTAAGTTATGAAAGTCGTGGGAATTACGCATCTTGTGATGCCCCCCAAGGAGAACATCCTCCCATATATACCGAAACGGTTGTAATACAAAATGTTTTTTTAAATAATTTTTCTCTATTGAGGATTGTTAACAGCACGGATTAATATGTTTTGTATATGAGGAAATATGATAAAATTACTGTTTGCAAATCAAATTACTAGTAATTCGAATGCAATTTTTATTCATTCGTAATAACAATATATTTGATTTTAAGACCCGTGCATTGCATGCAAATTAAGATATTTATTCAAATATTCTTCATATACGTTCAAATCAACAATGTATTTTAATTAAGTACGTATTTATTGATTTGTCCACAGCAAGTAAGCTTGGAACACACGAAAATGTATATTCGAAACAAATAGAATCGTAGTAGGCTGTGTGGCAACGAAAACAAATTATTTAACTTGACGTTTTTATAGGGCGAGGTCAAAGTGCTACTACTAAGCTGGAAAAATAGGGACGGTTCGACTAATTTTCGGGTCAAACCTTGGCACCGTCAAAATGACAATCCGCAGCATTGTTATAAAATTATGATTTAAATTGCGAGTTAGTGCGGAAAATTAAGTACACAAAATATAAGTCTGTGCAAACATGTCAATGTCATAGTCGGCCCAAATGCTACCTTATTCATATTTGGTAATTACGCCCGAGGACCTCAAAATATTTGGTCAGCATAATTAAGGGCATGGCTCAGACGTCCGGTTGATAAAAATCGAAGAGAAAGACGCTCTTCGTCGTTCAACAGAGGGGAAGGTGTTACTTTTATTTTTTCCGAAATATCAGCCGTCTTAGAGAACATTGGGAATCTGCAAATAAGCTATCTCTTTCGCACTCATGGTGGCTCGGTCGATGTGACACTTAGCCTTAATGAGGAATAACATTTGTTCTTATTCTCTTAATTAGTAATAATTACTTGATATTAATTTGAGATCTATGTTCAGACATGCCAAGTTTCTAGAATTTCTAGAAAAAGACAAAATACAGCGGTTTTTTTAAACATAAAAGAATTTTTTAGAATATCGGAAATATATTGAAGTTGTCCGTTTATGTCAGATGCTAGATAGCTTCAGTGTACACTTTTACTTTCCAGTAGCACGATTTCGTAACTCGTGACAACAATTTTCGTTATTGTTAACTCGCGAAAGCCATTGAGAGGTGCCCTTTCTGCTGTAATCGTCTATGCGATTGGCTGTTACTATTTATCGACAACGGAAAAAGCCATTACCGAGTTACAGAATCGCGCTACGCGAAAGAATTTTTTACTCGCATCGAAATTCTTTGCTGACAGCTCTCCGGGCCGCATTTGAGATGTTTAACGATGCACGTATGTCACTAACTTCGCGGCACTTCTTTCATTCTGAGCATTATCATATACCACGATTTACGCCGTGGCCAATTCGCTACGCGTTAATCGAGATGTGAAAAAAAAATGTTCGATTTTTTTTTTAGAATTTATCTTTTGTGATAATAAAACAGAATGTCATAAGGGTTCTTCTTTGAAATAATTCTAAGGATAATTATTTATTATTTTTATATCACGATAATTCAAATTGTAGATGTTGGCCGAAAATAATTTTACAAAGTAGTGAAAATATTTCATGTAATCATCGAATGTTTAAAAATTCGTATTCTTGTGAGTAGGTGTAAAAAAATTCTTCGAAAACGTACGTTTAATATGACAATTATTTTATAGCTAACAGTTTGTAACGGTCAATCTGTCAAAAGCATAGTGCGCTAAATAAATCCTAGTTGAATGCGCTTAAGGTAGTAGTCTCGCCAAGGCGTTTTTCTATAGATATTTTTTTAATTTTGAGGTTTCATTCAGGACTCCATTAAACGGTTACCAGCAAAATTTCGAAAGCATTCACGGTTCCGTTTTCGAGATACTGGCAATCAAAGATTTCATGATTTTTTTTTAATTTTCAATTACAGGGGGTTTTACAATTTTCATTACGAAGTGGGTAAAAAAAATCATGAATTTTGATCGTCTAGTTTCAGAGATATAGCGATTTAAATTAAGGCCTTAGGCCACTCTAGGATTGTCCAAAAATCGATTTTTTTTTTGTTAAAAATGTACCTTAGTACCTATAAAATTATATTCCAAAAGATTATGGGTGTGAAAAATCTCTAAGTACTCGATTTTCGAATTCTAGCGCACCCCCTTTTGATTCATGTCGTGACTTTCTACTAAATTTAAACGCGTTTATGATAAAACTACATTTTTTAAGTCGGCCGGACTCATAACTCAAACAGATTTCAACCGATTCCCTTGAAATTTTAACTGTATATTTAGAATTACATTTTCTGAGGTACTACTTAGGATTGTTTGGTACTTCTATACTTTAGCGGCTTTTCCAAAAAATGGCCCCTCGCATCTACGCACCCCACGATTCCACGCACCCATCCGAGGTGCCCTCTGCCCACCCCAGTGTTCTACGCACCCCACGATTTTTCGGAAAAGCCGCTAAAGTATAGAATTACAGATTGTTTTATTATATTGCATAGTTCCTTTTGTATAAACAATTTTCTGACGATTTTCTCATGGCATTTTATACTTTTTGTTTTATAAATGCGCCATTTTGACAAAAAAACTATATATCAAAAAAATCCTACGTAGTTCTATAGCTATTTTTTTTATATAATCGAAAAAAACTATAGTGTTTCATCATAACTCAAAAATTATAGGAGCTATTGGTCCGGCCGTTGACCTTCCAAAAATAAAGGCATCATCGGAAAAATGCTTCACAGTCGCCATTTTGACATCGCTGTGAAAAAATAATTTTGCATAGGCAATTACGTGTGTAATAAAACCCCTATTTTGTAATTCCGATTTATTTTATGATTTCGCTGAGAAAAAAATCACAAAATGTGCCCTTTTTTTGGCCTCTAGAGTGGCCTAAGGCCTTAAGGCGAAGTAGAAGGTGTACCATGTGACATATGAGTGCGAGAGAGATAGCTAAAATTTTCGAACCGACATTTCTCAAAGATGAATCATTTTTAGGGCAAAAGAAAACCGTCAAGCTCTGTGTCAGGATATTCTCCAGAGCCTGATGCTTTGTTTTTCCTCAAAAACTTTAACCATTTATGAGAAAACGGGGTTGGAAAATTTGTGAGGTTATGCTGACCTTGTACATGCCCTTAAGCAATGTCCAACGACGCTAGCGCCACGAAGCGACTGGAGCACATTAGCACTAGATTACAGTAGTGTGTGCATAGCCGTATGAAGTAGAGTATTTACGTATTAGTAGCTGGACTGAATAGTCTGATACAAAAGTGAGGGTTAGGTAAACATTCTATTAGGCGTTTTCATCATTACATTATAAGTTTTTACATCCCGATAAGATGTACAACCGACATTATAAGGATATTTCGCAATATTTCGAAGCTTTCATCGATTGAACGAAGAATAAACTTTTCAACGTGACTGTGTCGAGAGTACTACCTTAACTCAATCCTAGTTAAATAAAATAAACTTTTCGAACACTGTAAATCCGTCAAAGTATCAAGTCCCTCGGTACAGTCGTTTTTGGTAGACATGCCAAAAAGTAGATTCCTCTGGCGGCGCGGAATCGTGTATCATCATTTTGCCTGCTGAATGATGAAAACGGGGTTGAAAAACGTTAATTTTGTTCGTGCCTTACCAAAGAATCAAGAATCGTGCGCGACGTGGAAAGAAAAGAGAGAGAAAAAAAAGAAGAGTCGCGTACCATTAGCGAGGATGCGTGGAAAATTCACGGCTGTCGTTCGATGCGGCTGCTGATTCGCTTGTTTACTATCATTATTATGAGACCATGGGAGCGGAGAGAAGCGGGTCCGCGTGCCGCCGACCGCGCGATGCCTACCGGTGCGTGGAGAGCTGGCAACCGGCAACGGAAACGCTTCGCCAGCTCCATCTGACTGCTCGCTGACAAACCGGAAGTAACCGTGGGACCGAGGCGCTCACGCGGAAGCCTGAAAAGACTTTTGAGCCGCAACGAGGAGCCCCCCCGGCGCGAGAAATCGTGTCGGGAATTTCGTGTGGGAAAACTTCTTCGTCGTCGTCGTCAGCGTCGACGACGACGACAACGACGACTCGTTCGCGTGCACGTCTCCTTTCTCTTACTTCTCGGTTATTTATTCTCTTATCTGAGCTGCACATATTAATCCACACATATGGTATGCCGCTTTTAACCTTGAGCACGACCAATTCGACGATATTTCTTTGTATAATGCTGTGCATGTACTCGCGATAACGTAAAAATCCGTATTCAATAGTTTCTTTTGAGAAGAAACCACATTACTTTCTGTATGTGTGTGTGTGTGTGTGTGTGTGTGTGTGTGTGTGCACATGTAAGTTTAAAACCTATTTGAAATTCTTTTGCGAAGGCATTTGTATGTTACTTGACTTGATGACGTCAAGTCATTTGTCAGGTGATGACAGTCTCGTCGAAAATGGTGAAGAATATTTTGAGGATCAACTTTGCTATATTTTGGATGTTTACTGTAATGTAAAAATGCTTTAAATGTAATATAAACGAATAACGACACTATAGAAATCAGACGAACTGTAAAATGAAAATATTATCGAAACAAACTTTTCAATTGCTATAGCTAACAAAAAATATTATTCTGATAATAAAAACAAATATTCGAAGTAATTGCTACAAATAATATTGAATAAATTGATAAAGAAGTAGCAAAATGACGAAATCGCCAGTGAATGAACGAAATTACCAGTGGACGTGTAGTGTATGGTAGATGAACGCTGTAGATAATAACGATTTATTATTTATTCTTACTAAATGCTAGATTTGGAGATCACTTTCTTGCACCATCATTATAATAAAACACATCAGTATTTTATTTGTTATTACAATTTCGTAGAATGTCCACAAAGCTTTTTTGCTTTTTAACGTAGACATTCTTTGCATTTTAACGTGACAAAGCTTTGTTTCGACGGAGAAAGAGAAAAATTAATTTTGTAAAAATGTAAAAAACTAATCAAAATTTTTTTATGACGACATTTGATGAAATGTACGCTGTCAATTCTTGACGGTAATTAATTATGCAATTTTCAGCGGATGGTGTCAATTTTTCACTCTCCTTTGAGAATTATCAGAAAAGAGCAAATACGTCGATTCACTGGTAAGAGGTTTGAATGCAGAACTAGTGAATAAACATGCCTGATTTTAACCTATTATTCTGAATTTATTTTTGATTTTAGCAAAAATCAAACATTGATTTTATCTTAAATAATAAAAGTAATACTCACTAAAGTAGAAATATTTTCCAACCTATCGGACTTCGGAGAAAACTTTTCCTACATAAGATGCATAGTTCGAAGGGGGTCATCGAGCGATGCCTACGAGATTCATCCAGGTGAAGATCGCTTTGGAGATTTCAAGGTTGCTTTAATTTAAAAAAAATGGGACCACTATATTTTTTTGGCAAAATTTTATCAAGGGCCTAAAAATAAGTTTACACACCAAATTTCAAGATGATCGGTTAAGTGTAAATTAAGATCTGTTTATAGTTTAGGTGTTTTTAATATGTGATTTTTTATTTGATGAAAATAATTACAGTCGTAACTGCTTATAACGACATTGCTTACAATGACGAATCGGCTATAACATCGGTACCGCATGGTCCCTTCCATGTCGTTATAACCAGTTTTCACTGTCCATATATCGCTTGTAAAGATTATCGCCTATAACGTCGGTACTGCAAGGTCCCTTCCATGTCGTTATAACCAGTTTTCACTGTCCTTATATCGCTTATAAAGACTATCGTCTATAACGTCGGTACTGCAAGGTTCCTTTAATGTTGTTATAACCGATTTTGCCTGTATTCGTAAAACAATTTATGAAAATTCGGAAATTACACACAGGCCCTGATTATTCGGAAATTGCTGCTTCTTTGTTTGTTCATTACTTAATTTTCGTATAATTTTTAAATCATATTCCACACTCCTGACGATACATTTTATAAAAATCCAAAAAATACGGACTTTAAAATCAAAAAATGCCATTTTGAGTTTCACAGTCCATAACATGGTAAAAGAATCGGGCAGCGCTCGCTAAAAAATGAATTTGAAGTGAAATGTATGTTCTCGGAATCTGCTGAAGCGGTCCTTTTGTTTTTTAAATCCGTTCTCCGTGCACAACTCCAAGGTTGCTCATTTTTTCAAATTTCTTCTTGTACTATAACGAACAATAACTTCACAAACTAAAAATGCAATTTTCAACCGCGATATTATGGTATTACTGGACGGATATTAAAAAATCGCAAACATTATTGAAAATTTGAGGAATCATAGTTCTTGATAGAATAATAATACATGAATTATTTTAGAATTTTTCACTAAATAAATTAGTATTTATAAACATATGAATTTAACACGGTCGCTAATAGGAAGACAGCCTCTGCCGACATTAATGTTTGCAAAACGAATGGAACTAAATAGCCGTAAATTCTGAAAATATTATAACATGAAGATTTATTATCAATCGATTGATTATGGCTAAGTTTCAAATAAATCGATTGAGTAATTGTCGAGAAATGAATTAAAGTAATGAGGAGTATCGCTTTTTTTAACGATGAATTAATAGCAAGCATTGGAAAACTCAATATATATTGAGTTTTTGGGTAATCATTGATAATAATAAGATGATCTGAACGTATTAATTAAATTTGAAAAATTGAGAAATTTTTTTGTTGGACAGTTAAAACAGATGTACACTCACTGACAAAACCTCCGTCAAGCACACGCCAATATCGTCGAATTTGACTTCAATCATTATTAAAAGTGGAAAAGTAACATTTCTAAGTGTTAATTTATTATGATATTAGCTATTTGTAAGGCTAAATATGTACGACATGATCTAGATGTGTTAATCCATCATTCGCCTATTTTCGACCAACTTTTTTCCAGTCGGTCCATCCAGTAATACCTTGAGGCCTTAGGCCACTCTAGAGGCCAAAAAAGGGCATATTTTGTGATCTTTTTTCAGCGAAACCATAAAATAAATCGGAATTACAAATTAGGGGTTTCATTATACACGTAATTGACTATACAAATTATTTTTTCACAGCGGTACATGTCAAAATGGCGACTGTGCAGCATTTTTCCGATGACGCCTTTATTTCTGGAAGGTCAACGGCCGGACCAACAGCTCCTATAATTTTTGAGTTATGATGAGACACTAAAGCTTTTTCGCTTATATATAAGAATAGCTATAGAAGTACGTAGGATTTTTTTGATATATTGTTTTTTGTCAAAATGACGCATTTCTAAAGCAAAAAGTATAAAATGCCATGAGAAAATCATCAGAAAATTGTTTTTAAAAAAGGAACTAGGCAATATAATAAAAAAATCCTACGTAGTGCCTCAGAAAATGTAATTTTAAATATACAGTTGAAATTTCAAATGAATCGGTTGAAATTTGTTTGAGTTATGAGTCCGGCCGACTTGAAAAATGTAGTTTCGCGATAAACGCGTTTAGAGTTAGTATAAAGTCACAACATGAATCAAGAGGGGTTGTGCGAGAATTCGAAAATCGAGTGCTTAGAAATTTTTCACACCCATAATCTTTTGGAATATAATTTTATAGGTACTAAGGTACATTTTTGACAAAAAAAAATCGATTTTTGGAAAATCCTAGAGTGGTCTAAGGCTTTAAAGACGAAGATTCAAGCATTAAAATGCTTTTTTTTTTTCATTTTTCTGCGATCATTTTCCACAGAGTTGCAGTAAGTCGAAAT
This sequence comes from Ophion ventricosus, assembly GCA_963932345.1. Taxonomy (NCBI): domain Eukaryota; kingdom Metazoa; phylum Arthropoda; class Insecta; order Hymenoptera; family Ichneumonidae; genus Ophion; species Ophion ventricosus. The sequence goes on along the minus strand of OZ010715.1, from coordinate 17,331,596 downwards.
TTCGCTTCCAACTTCCAAATGTACACTAAACTACAACCTTCACTTGTTGCTTAGTGTACATTTATGTAGTACCCGAAAGGCGTCTGGATGTTCCTTAAGGAGGCAGGGTACACAAAATACATATTTTCCTACGCTGCTTCCAAGATTGCAATACCAATTGAAAATTACCAAGATTAGTAAGGCAGGATCAATCAGAAAGGAATGTATTCTATTATCAGTGGATTATCAGTTCGTACAAGCTTTTTCGCGGTCAAAACACGCGGCTCGATTCCCTTTTCATCGATATCCACGTTTTCGAGATAAAGTTTACAAATATACAAGTCGTTTGATCCGTGTAAGATAGGATATACATGTGCAAGAGAGCTAGGTAAGAGAAAAAAGGAAACGAAGGCAAAGGGAAGAGGGAAGCAAGCAGAGGGTGTGGGGTGCAGAGGAAATCATTGTACGCGTACATAGGTATACGTTCGAAAGAGGTTTGAAACTCACACGCCGATTGAAGCGAGCGGACCCGTTACAAGGTAGTTATGTACGCTCCCGGCAACCTCGACGAGTTATCTTTATGACTCGGAGCCATATTCGCATGCACGTATAAACTACACTATACGTATCACAGATACGAGAATATGCGCTATATATGTACACGCGCTGTGCCCGCATGTGTGTGTGTGGGTATGTGGCGAGGAGTTTTCTAATTTGAAACGATCGGGATTTGCCGTACTCTGGAACAACAATGGAGAAAGCCATGCTAGTGAGAAAACACACGTACTACATCCAGTAATGTTCTATGTATATATACAGGGTGGCCCGAAAAGTAACGTCCAAAAGAAAAATCTAGATGCCTCGTATCACCTATCCGAATCACCCCCCATCCATCCCATCTTATCTTATCCCATATATTAGATGAAGTAAAAAGTTCTGAGCGTTTTTTCGCTTTATTTCGACGATGAAATTAACATAGTTAGGATTATCCGATTTAGATCAAATATGCGCCGTTTTGTTCGATAACTTTTGTCCATTTTGAAGGCAATTTCATAATTCCGCGATTGAAGAAGTCCTCGTCCCTGTTGGTAAAAAAACTTGACCAGCTCATTTTCACAAGCCTCTCTTGAGGCCAGTTTTGTACCATCAAGAAAATTTTGCAAATGCTTGAAAAGGTGATAATCGCTTGGTGCCAAGTCTGGACTATACGGCGGGTGCGATAGAACCTCCCATCCAAGCTCTCGGAGCTTCTGGCGCGTCGTTAAAGATGTGTGTGACCTGGCGTTATCTTGATGGAACACAACACCCTTCCTATTGGCCAATTCTGGCCGCTTCTGGTCGATCGCCTGCTTCAATCTGGTCAGTTTTTGACAGTAGAGGTCCGAATTGAGTGTTTGGTCCGATGGGAGCAGCTCATAGTGGATGATTCCCTTCCAATCCCACCAAACACACAGCAAAACCTTCTTGGCCGTTAATCCGGGCATGGCGATCGTTTGGGCCGGCCCACCGCGATTGGACCACGATCTTTTTCGGTTGTTGTTCTCGTATGTGACCCATTTTTCATCGCCAGTCACCATCCGCTTCAAAAATGGGTCGATTTCGTTACGTTTCAGCAAAGAATCGCAGGCATCAATTTGGTCCAAAAGGTTCTTTTGCGTCAATTCGTGTGGCCCCCTATACAACGAGCTTCTTCTTGAGACCAGCCTTATGCAAATGGTTCCAAACGGTTTTCTGGCTAATCTTCAGTTCCTGGGCAATGGAATAAGTGCTCACATGCCGGTCCGACTCAACGATTTCCATGATTTTATCGACATTTTCGACGATTGGCCTACCAGAGCGTGCCGTATCTTCGACGTCCATATTACCAGAACGGAATCGTTGGAACCACCGCTTTGTTGTTGCATTCGATACTGTATTGGGTCCATAAACAGCACAAATTGGCCGCCTGTTTCGCCTTTTCAGCTTGGTCGTAGTGGTACTGAAGAATGTATCGAATTTTCTCTTTTTTTACCTCCATTTTGGAACGCTGTAACACACAACTGGCTTCACCAAACACAAAACTGTCAAAGAGCTTTTTTTGAAGCGTAATGTCACCTTTAAATCGCCGTATAGTATGACCCGATGCGATGTATACATCGTGAGATATGGCTCACTAAAGACATCTAGCGGAAAACGCTCAGAACTTTTTACTTCACCCAATATTATTGTTCCATATAGAACTGTAATGCTTTTTTTTGTTTGGCAACAGTGCCGCCCGTTAAACTGGTGTTTTAGTTAGTTCTTGGTCTCAACTAAACAAAGTTTATATGTTCTTATATGCAAAGTCTTACCCCTTAAGGGGGAGATACCTTTACAAGGTTAAAAAGTCGACGATTTTGTGGAATTTTTTTGGAAGGGAAATAATTATTTCAGATTCTTGAAACTTGAGCATTTAATAGGGTGTTGTTTGATCGACCAAAGTGTATTTTTTAGGTTACCACAAAATACAAAATGCCTGTGATATCCCGCTGGCTTTGGAGCAGGTTGACTCGGGACTTCGAAAATGGCATACACTCGGGTGCTCGTTGTTTTCATCTGAAACCAATACGGTTGAAGATTTCTAGGGAAAACATTCATAGTTCGTCTGTTGGCCTAAAAAAAGTAAACAATAAAAAATTGGAATAATTATACAATTTGTAAATGGACATTGCGATTTTTGATGAAATTTTTCTTATATTTTGATATGGAAAAGTACTTTTTTTGGCCAATTCTTTAAGACAATTAGGTTTACAGACAAGGTAGTGATGTTGTTCAGTCATGTGTCAAATTTGGTTAAGGTTGTTTGAATAGTTTTTACGTGAGGATGTCTGCCAATTTGAAAACTGTAGTTTTGAGTAAAACGCGTTTAAAGTTTGGTCACGGAAACAGTCAATGATAACAATTACTTACCAGCTAATCAGCGATTTCAGGGCCATATACTAAGTCTTCAGCTTCTTCGAAGAATTGATTTTTTTCGGCCATCCGATTTTTCCGTGCTTTTCGAGCTTCTTTGGTCGATAAGCAGTTGTGTCGCTCCTGTCGATGCACTCGTCGAGCGTCAGCGCTGTTAGCGTAATTTTTGCACTGAGTTCCAATTACGATATCCGACGCGAGCATGGTTTTCAAAATCAATGTATATCTTTCGTTGAATAGTCCAGACGCAAGATAGAATGCAATTTCGACGATTTTCAGATCAGAATTCACGGTAATTAAATCATCTGATTTCTTACCGAAGATAGGTAAAAAAAAAATGTCGAAAAAAAATCTGAAAATATTCTCACGAACTCACCGAAAACCGATTCAACTTTTTACTATCTTGAGATTTTCCTTGAATCCTTGTTGTTTTCGCGTTACACGTTATTTTTCAAATTGTCTCTTTTTTAAAAAAAATCGAAATATCTGTAGAAAAAAAAATCGTACGAAGCTTAAAAAAAACAAAATTGAAGCTTGAGCTTTCCCCTTTATGATTTCGGTCAAAGAAATGCATAAAAAAATTTGGTCTGTAAACGGGGTCCACCAGAAAAGGAACAAAAAATAGTCGTTTTCGGAAAAAGTACTAGTCGTAAAAGAAAACAGTAAAATTTTTTCAAAATAACGGAATGAAGGTGAATACCTCCCCTTCGAAATGCCGTTTATTAAATTCATTTATGTCAACTATCGGCGAAATGGCACAAAAAATTGTTCCCGAATTTTTTTGAATCTTTGTCAGGAAACTTTCCGCCGGTAGTGAATTTATACACACACGAAAGTTACTAAGTTCAGGCAGGTCTCTGCGACACGCTCTACACGGTAAGAAGATCCAGCGTCGCGAATTCAAGACTTTTCAAGAATCTTCAATATTCGAGACAGCGAAATGATTAGGTTTGAAGACAAATGTTATGCCCGCCGAAAAACGGCACAAATGCTGCAGAAAAAGTAATATGCGACGATTGCGCATACACGAACGTTGTGCATTAATTCGCGTGGGGATAGTAGTCGAATCAATTTACATCGACGGAAGCCCATGCTTCCAATTTTACGGAGGCTTTTTCTTTGTTGTGGATGAATTTAAAAAATTCGGTAAATTTATTGCATGCTTAAATAAATAAATTATTGCGGAAGAAGAATTGACTTTGGCACGTTTAAATGAATTTAACGCAGATGCAACTTCGACAAAATAACTTTGGCAAGAATAATCCGAAACGATTGTACGAAAAAGAAGATCATGTCCAAGTATACGAAGCTCAATACCGTGAAGTACATTTATAAAATAATGAACAATAAAGAAATGGCGAGCTAAAAGAAAAAAAATTAGGTCTAAAAAAAACTAACTACTTGTTAGTTTGGCGTTTACATTTTTAAAACGATATTTTTTATTAATTTTTTTCATTCTTAGTTATTTTGACAAGAATGATTTCATCACAGTTAGTTTTGCAAAGTTATTTAGCTATGGAATCAAAACGATAATACGTGGAAAAAAGTTTATTCAAAAAGAGAAATTACCAACAATATGCTAAGCTTTTTCGCCGAATGTGTGTCGCGAGCTCGCCGGGAATAGCGTTTGAATTTTTTTCACTTATTGTTCTGTCTGCTGGTTTCTTGCCATTAACATTTTTCGTCGCTGTTTTTTTTTAAATTACTGAATAAATTTGTTCTCTACCGTACAAAAAAAAAAAACATTGGGAATCGATGATGTCTTCGCTTTCCATTCGTGTCGCATATAACGCGTCAACCATCCCCACGTGTTAATGCTTCCCCTTGCGCGATAATTTTTCAATTCTGACAACCATTCACCATTTTACCTTTCGACTGAATTTTCCAAGCCCTGAGGCTTCGAATACATCCCCGGGGACAACCGCGCGGAAGAGCAAGTTTCTCTTCTTCCTGTCCAACGGGTCGAAAGTCTCGTCCGCTGCGATTTCCTCGAATGGACAAGAGGCCATCACTGACTCGTGAATTGTTATCGCGACATTGTAAGTCTCATCGATTGAGCAACGATGCCGAAAGCTCATGCTGAAATGACAGATGGCAATACTCGCTAAAAATAGCAACTATTACAATGACGAATGAGCAATACCTTTTTGTAGGTGGGTGAAGCTGGATTCGTAAAAATCAAATGTCAGCAAGAATTGGAGTGCGTGGGCATTTAAATTTTCAACTTTAACTTGACACGCTCTTACCGAATTTTCTTCGAAAAATCAATCTTTTTTTATTCCACATTTGCATTCTACATCTCAAGAATGTCGTGTCCAAATTGAAAGTCGAAATTTTTGGAAACGTTGAATTTTTTTTCTCGAAGTGACTGTCTTTTCAAAGCGGTTCCCATGACAACTGGAGTAATTATTAATTCACAGCCACGCGATATTTTTTTAATAAACAAATACAGTCTGTTTGCCAAAAGCGTGTACGGCAACATTTTTTCCTGGAAATTGTTAGAGGGTAGATTCGAACGCGAGCAGGTAGCGGGACACTTCCACCAAGATGCTTCGTATAGAAAGCGTCAGTTGTCGTCCGGTCTCGGTCACAAACGAACCGCTATTGTCCGAAAAATATTGTCGAAAAAAGACTCACTTGGGTGAAAGAACGTTTAGACCGCGATTAGGACAACGTAATTTTTTCAGACGAAGCATCTTTTTGGTTACGTTTCCCCATCAATTATACCTGGTCTACCCACACCAATAGACACCAAAGATCTGGAACGTCAAGCAATTATTCTGACAGATTCGACTCATATGGAGGTCTTTGTCACCAGATTATGCCATTAAATTAGTGGAAAGAGTATGCCTCGGAGATGACAGGCGATTATTAACAATGGAGGAGACTAGACCACTTATTAATAATAAAGCATCATGGTTTATATCACGTACTGTGTGTGTGTTTTTTTTTCATTGCCTTCTTCCAAATAGTTTTTGATTTTCGCCGTACACGCTCTTGTCAAACAGACTGTATATTCACGAAAAATGACCTTTTTTGAAGCTTTTCGTTCAGAGTTGCGGGAAAATTATCAAATTGGGTTTTCGACTTGATTGTAGTGCCCGCGATAATCAAGCTCACACATTCTAATGGTTTTAGATCTAACTATCTACAAAATTCTAATTAACCTCGAAATATTTATGATTTTTTTCAAACAATAGTTTTATTTAGATTTCAATTTTTCAATTCAAACGTACAAAAGAAGTGAAATAACTTTTTATGAAAAAGCCGAGGAAATTTACTAGAAAGGTAGAGAAAATTACCAAACCTTAGTAATACCATTTTTCTCAATATTTTATTTTCGAAAACCATTTTACTATTATAATAAAAGTACGAATCATCATTATATAAAAGTACAACGTATGCATCACACAAGTACTGTATGTATCTATCACTGGCAATGCTGGGCAACGACTTGGCGTGCATGGTTAAGAAAAAAAGCTCGGCGAAGGGTAGTGTTTTCTCAACAACTTGACCATCAGATTAAGAAATACATAAATTGACGCAATTCATCGGATTTTCGTGATTGGGCAATTCTACAGGGAGTTACGACGTGTTAAGTAGGCTCATGCAGTGCTGTAAATATTCCTACTTCTCAAGACAGGATCATCCTCAATCATTTTTTAAAAATCATTTTGTGTTTTTGATATACGTGTAAGTCGAGCCTTAAAGGTTTTATTCTGAATTGAATCGAAGGTCACCCTTAAGCTGAAATGTCACACGATTCCACTGGCAAAAAATCCTTCAAAGGTTTTTGGAGTTTTTTTTTCAAATACGGCTCGGCCTAATGAGTCGATATTTTCACAGCCAATGTCTACTAAGAAAGAAGGATTTATATCGCCCGGGTATTCGTTTCAAAGAAAAAATATTACAGACCGATGTATCGGATCTATGCGTAGTTCGGTAGTGAAAATTAAGTAAATTTCAAGCACAAAATATTTATTAAAAAAAGCGATTTTAATCAACTAATTATGTTCTATTCTGTTCAATGACTTTCTGTTATCTTTCCACGAGCTTCATTATCCCTGTTTCATAGAAGTCCTAAGATCTTTCGGCAAAGAAGTTATCCAAGTGGTTTTTGTGGATGTTCAGAGAACTTAAGGTTATGCAAACTGTTCTGTAGCGCCCGGAACAAGTGATAGTCCGAAGGTCCAAGGTCCGGACTGTACGGTAGGTGCACAAAAATATCTCGCCCAAGCCGCAATAACTTTTGCCGGGCCATCAGAGAAATGTGTGGATTAGCGTTGTCCTAGTGGAATACTACGCCCTTTCTGTTCGCCAATCCGGGCCGTTTCTGATCGATTGTTTGCTTTAATTTGGCTAGTTGTGAGAAGTACTTGGTCGAATCAATCGTTTTGTTGGGTGGCAGCAGCCCATAATAGACGATTCCTTTCCAATCCCACAAGATACAAAGCATTCTTTCAAGATTCATTCCAATCCCACAAGATACAAAGTCTTCTTCGGGTGTAATCCAGCCTTTGTGACCGTCTGAGCAGCCTCCACAAACTTCAACCACGATCTTTTTAGACTGACATGGTTGTAGACAATCCACTTTTCATTGCCAGTAATCATTCGCTTTACAAATTATTCGTTTTGATGGCGTTTAAGGAGCAAATCGCAAGCTAAAGTTCGGTCTATAAGGGGTTACGTAGGTTTCGAAGCCAAAAAAAGCATATTTTCTCTATTTTTTTATATACTATATAAATTATTTTATTCAAAATGTTAAGCACATAAAAGAGCAACATTTCAGCAATATTGAAAAAAAATTTCATCCAATTTTTGGGAAAATCAGCCGGTGGGACTTGGTTTCCGGAGACCCCTCAAAAAAAAAGTATCCTCGTGGTGGTCAGGATAACTCATGATAGCTTTGTCTGAAATTAAAAAAAATTCTGTTAGTAGATAAGTATAGCTCGTGATTGAACGAAGGATTTAAAAAAAAAATTGAAATTTGAATTTTTGGCAGAGTTGTATGCAAAATAGTTCAGTTTTTGGTACAATTTACACTACGTATAGCCTTGTAAAATTAGTTATAATCGAAAAAAAACCTTCGTTCAATCATGCACTAGTCAATGCTATTTTGAAGAAGTGTGCAAAATTTCCATAAGATTGGTGCATTAGTTTTTGAGAAATCGTGTCCATCGACTTCAAAAATAGTGTTTTGAGAAAAATGCGTATACCTGTGTCGCTTCCGGCCGGTCTTTCCCAACGGATGGAATTCCCAAAGGCTCTCTCTCCTAGATTTTACTCCGATTGAGTTAAAACTTTGGCAGAATATTCTGGACATATTCTATTAGGTAATAAAATTTAAAAAACGGATTTTTTGTAATTTTCAAACCAAAGTAACCCCTTAACTTCTTTTCGCTCAGTTCGTGCGGGACCCGACCATCAAGCTTGTTTACCATCCGAAACTTCCGTAAATGTCTCGAAACCGTTGATTGGTCAATGTTGAGGTTATGCTCGATCTCCGTAGTCGACAAATGCCGGTTGGAGTCGATTAAAGCCTTGATTTCATCGACATCAGTAGTGCCTGGACGACCGGAGCGAAGAGCATTTTGCAGATCAAAATCTCCACAAGGAAATTGTGCAAATCACTTCCGACACACGCTTTCGCTTACGGCATTCTCTCCGTACACGGCGGATATTTTTTTGTGAGTTTGCAACGCTTTTTTTTTGCCTTTTTGGAAATACAAAAAGCGAAATGCATCGAAAATCCATATATAACGTCATCCATAGCAATAGCGATCCAAATTAGTATCCGAATCAGTCCTCCTCCACCCCCCCCCCCCCCCGTGTGACAACAACCATCGTATTTACACTTTGCGTCATCGCAGCTGGGAAGCTTGTCTGATTCATCGTTCATTTCGTCTCTCGCGATCCGATCCAACGGGAGGCAAGACACTGCCTCCTTTTCCCTGGACCGATGAAGCGAGCGGAACGAGGGTAAGGAAAAAAAAAACGGGATTCTGGCACTCTGACCGCAAATTCTGTACCAAAGTTGTCCAAAGTGTACACTCCTTTACACTTATTATTGCGAGTCTGTATACCGGAGCAAGGATAATTACACTTGTACGCAACGACCGAGAGTTCTGCGGTCCGGCCAGGAGGTCGCTGTTGCGTCTTGCCGCGTATAGCTACACTATATACAGGGTGTCCCAGGACGGAATGTCATCCATGTAGTGGTGACTGGCGGAGCACGGTAGGAGCACCGCTCCGCCAGGCACCACTACACGCACGTATCGCTCACCGACGCGAGCCCGCTCATCGGGCGCGCCTGATTGGCCCTTCTTTAAAAATTAATAATAATTCAGGGGTTGATCTGGGAAGCATACATGCTTATATCAATCGACTCAGAATTTCACCCCCAACCCCCCCATTTCGGGGATGATATTCCGTCCCGGGACACCCTGTATATATTCAATGCACTGTCTCATTGCATGCACGGTCGGTCAACGTGCGCTGCCAGCTCATGATTGCAAAAACATTCCGGCAAAATGTTACACCGTGAGGTCTTACACGTCCAACGATTGGTCGCGATTTTAGACACCTTGCTAGGCAAAAAAAAAAAACGCGATAAGGATTATCGTGCGATCACGTCCAATGAATATTGATATTTTCTTCGGCAAATATAACTTCGCATCGCGAGGGCCTTGCCAGCGTTAATAGCGTCAGGTTAATGAACCGTTTTTGCTTTGTCCTCGCGTCACCAATCCTCGCTGCTAGAAGTAATCAACTAAATGTATAGCCCGCCCGAGGGGCGATAAATGTTACGAGAAAAATGTGGAATTAACGTCGAGCTATTCCGAGAAACCGAATCTTGTTTTTCCGAACGGAAATGACGACCCCGTTCCAATACAACGATAATAATACATGTGGGTGCATGATTTTTATATTGGGTTTCACATAATGTTGGGCATGCAGATGATAGGCTTCTATGCGGGCAGTCTTCGAAGTCGAATATCTTCAAAATCACCTTTTGCCATATATATATATATATATATATATACACTGCCGGCTAAAAGTTTGGATACACTCGTCGAAATTTTTTACCGCACTAAAAGTTAGATAGCGGACTCAAAAATGAAGATAATTGAATTTCCCAAGTGGCGTTTTAAGGAGGACAAGTTTACCTTCATTTTAATTTTTTAGAAAATTCTCTACGTTTTTTTTTCGTCCCGGTACGCCATTTTGAACGTGGCCATTTTTCGGCTTTGTTTGGCGTCGAAAATTAACTGCAAAATTTGTGTAAAATTTTTTCCTCGGTTTTTTCCATGGTAAACTTCAAAAGGGTATCAAAACCTAAAATTTTTCTTCTTTAGAAAGTCTCGTACGATTTTTTTTTCGTCTCAATATTGCATTTTTAGCTAAAAAAGACATGTTTTAGAAAAAAAAGGCGTCATTGAAGAACCATAGGATTTCAGAGGAAATGTCAAGAGGGTGAAAAGTTTCACAGGTTTACACTGGAGTGGTTGGAATTTTTTTAGAATTTTTTTTAGATTTTTTTTACCATTTTTGGTTGGAACTTTGATGAGTGGAGAGGCTCTACTTGGGAATTATGGGGTCTAGGACAATATGACGAAAGGATATTTGTTTATATTTTTATTTTGAATTAACTACAATTTTTTTAGAATTTTTAAAAACAATTTTCATTCAAATTTTTTTATTCTAATTTTCAAAAATGTAAAAGAACATCTAGAAAAATCGTAGTTAATTAAAAATGAAAATGTAAACACATTTCCTTTCTTAATATATTGTCCTAGACCCCATAATTCCCAAGTGGGGCCTTTCCACTCATCAAAGTTCCAACCAAAAGTGGTAAAAAAAATGTCTGAAAAAATTCTAGCCACTTTAGTATGACCCCATGCTAGTTTTTACCCTCATGACATTTCCTCTGAAACCCTATAGTTCTTCGATGACGCTTTTCTTTTTCTAAAACATGTCTTTTTTAGTTAAAAATTCAATACTGGGGCGAAAAAAAACCGTACGAGGCTTTCTAAAGAATAAAAATGTAGGTTTTGATATCCTTTTTAAGTTTACAATGGAAAATACCGAGGAAAAAAATTTCCCAAACTTTACAGTTAATTTTCGACGGCCAAAAAATAGCCGACAAATGGCCACGTTTAAAAGTGTGTACCGGGGCGAAAAAAAATCGTAGAAAATTTTCTAAAAAAGAAAAATAAAGGTAACCATATCCTGTTTAAAACGCCGCTTAGGAAATTCAATTATCTTCATTTTTGAGTCCGCTATCTAACTTTTAGTGAGGTAAGAAATTTCGACTAGTGTATCCAAACTTTTGGCCGGTAGTGTATATATACATACATACATATATATATATAGTACTAGAGAAAATAACCTACGTATAGAAAAATGCAAAATAAAGAGCAAGGTTTATACTTTATGTTCAGTGTAATATATATGGTGTATTGCAGCTTAACTTGGACAACTATTTCCCTCACTATCGTTCATTATAGATTTCCATAGTGGAAAACTCCTCACTCCTCGTGTGAAAAAACAGCTAATTGTTTTGAATTTTTTCGCCCCACTCTTGGCCTTTCCGCGGCTGTAAAAAATTCAAAAGTCCACTCGGGTCGTTTTTACAATTCTGAAAAAAATTTAATACATCTTAGACCTGTTTTGAGCATTTTTCGACAATGCTTAGCTTGTGCTTAAAATTTTACGTTTTTTTTTGTTGTGAAATTTCGACTTTAGAGATAATTATTTGATAGTTTAGAAGTCAGAAGACTAGTTTTTTAGTCTCCCAAGTAAAAGCAACAGTCAAATTCGGTGGTAGTTCGGTTATGATGTGGGGGTGCATTACAGAGTACGGTGTGGGACCATTACACCGAATTGAAGGCACGATGAACCAACATACTTATGTGGACATTTTGAAAAATAATTTACGGGAAACGATTGAAAATACGCCGGTGTCAGAGCGTAATCTTACATACCAACATGATAACGCTCTCAGCAATTTTGCAAAGAGAAAAATTGACTCCAATCTCAGCTGTATCAGAGAGTGGAGTGGCCAGCTCAGAGCACAGGCTTAAATCCAATCAAAAATGTCTCAGCATATTTGAGAACGAAGCTTAGATGTGCATATAATGCGCCGTCAACGACAATAAATGATTTGTGAGAAAGAGTGTATGAACAATGGTACTCGATTACACCGGAATATTGCGAAAGTGTAGTAACAAGTATGCTCAAACGTATTCGAGCTATTATTAACGCTAAGGAACTGTGGACGAAATATTAAATGCCTAAAAAAACGATTTGTTTATTCTGACTGATCTGAAGTGCAAAACCGATAACATGAGAAATATTCGTATTCATCTCAAGAATAGAGATATTAAGATTGTTCAATTTTTTTTGGAGAGCTATAAGATTGTACTTTATACTACGCACTCCGTTTATTTTTTATTCCAATTGAAACATCAAATTTAATATCATTTTTTTTTAATTCCATATGTGTGTTCACTTTTGACTCACTGTGTAAATATATATGGGGCATTCCACGCCAAATCGACCACTTTCCGGCTTGACCCCTTTCGATTTGGCTGAAACTTTAATATGTCATTGTTTTTATCTTAAAACGCTTGTGTGATAATCACAAATGTGTAGTGAATTTTTGAAAAAATCGCCCACTTTTTTTCCAAATGCTTATAACTTTCTGAAAAATGGACCGATTAAGATTTTTTTTTGAAATTTTTCCATTTGAAATGTTCTTTATGAAAAAAATATTTAAAAAATATTCAAACTCATCTTCGACATGATTTTTTAGTTTTTTGAAAAACAACTCGATTTTTTCAAAGAACGCCACTTTTGATGTTTGATTTTTTTTGTAAAAAAATATGATAGATTTAGCATTCTTTCTAAATTAAAAAATTTTAATTCTTAACTTTTTCCACATATAGCTGTTTCCTATGGTGCAATAATGTCCATTAATGAGTTCTATGGTTTTCTAAAAGAGTGCAGTGTACTATTATCATTTTGTTTTGCCGCTAAAATATTAAACTACAAGCATCTGTCAATGTTAAAAAAACGTTCCAGTTGAATCGTTTTCGTTTGATATGCACTGACTGTTTTCATCGTCGGAAGACTACAATAATGCTGTGAATGCTCTCCGTGATCGATTTTCGAAAACCAAAACCATCTCAGGAACTCAGCAGAACTGTGTGATACCTGACACAAATGGTGGTCTTACTGTTAAAAATTTCTCTAATTCAAGAGATCACAAATTATGTAAATTATTCAAACGTCACAGAGATAAATAAATTCATCATTAATTACTATTAAACAATTAATTGAATACCTATTTACTTAATTCCCTATTAAATAATCCTTTAAAAATAATTTAACATAATTGGAAAACCTTTTAAGTGAGTTAATATTATATACAAATATTGAGTATGATAGAACCCCCTAAAAAACTTTAACAAGTAAAAAAAACGCCAAGTAATAAAAAAATGCCCTCGAAAAAATTATCGGTTGGTTCACTATCTACAAAATTCTAATTAACCTCGAAATATTTATGATTTTTTTCAAACAATAGTTTTATTTAGATTTCAATTTTTCAATTCAAACGTACAAAAGAAGTGAAATAACTTTTTATGAAAAAGCCGAGGAAATTTACTAGAAAGGTAGAGAAAATTACCAAACCTTAGTAATACCATTTTTCTCAATATTTTATTTTCGAAAACCATTTTACTATTATAATAAAAGTACGAATCATCATTATATAAAAGTACAACGTATGCATCACGCAAGTACTGTATGTATCTATCACTGGCAATGCTGGGCAACGACTTGGCGTGCATGGTTAAGAAAAAAAGCTCGGCGAAGGGTGGTGTTTTCTCAACAACTTGACCATCAGGTTAAGAAATACATAAATTGACGCAATTCATTATGTAACCGAAAACCAAGTTTCTGATTCCGCAAAGTATAAATTCAAAAATCATTGATGTACCCATAGACCACACGGCTCTTGAAATCTCACTTTATTTGCATAATTTGAAAAGTTTCGTGGAAGTATTCACTTTCTACTTTATTGCAGAACCACCATACATCTCATGAAATCTATTGCGTCGTATAAATTTTGGTGTAGTGGGCATAATTTTGGTAGGCTGAAGGTTTTAATTACGGTCCGTACCACTTGCTGGTGGAAAAGGAATATCGATATTACTCTCGACACCTATCACTCCATTTCCGATAGTCTGTCTAAGTACAGTCGAACATCTCATTTCTAATAATCGTGTATGCCTGATGCGATGTTACTATTTGAAATAATCTATGTAGATAAATTGTTGCAAAAGTTACTTTTGCAAGCGGTAGGGACGTTTCTGTAAGAAAATCGTGTAACTTCCCGAGCTTTTTTTCTTAACCATTCACCCCAAGTCGTTGCTCAGCATTTCCAGTGATACATATATACAGTACTTGTGTGATGCATACGTTGTACTTTTATATAATGATGATTCGTACTTTTATTATAATAGTAAAATGGTTTTCGAAAATAAAATATTGAGAAAAATGGTATTATGTATACATAGCACTGTCCCAGAATTTTACCCATTCGGAGGGGATATTCAGTATATGACAAAGGATTTACTGTAGAAATTTGAATTTCGTTTATTTGAACTGTCTAGATTTTTTGTTAAATCAAATTTTTTCCTATTGCATTCCATTATTAAAATTATTTATTTATACAAATCAAGATCTATTCAATATCGTCTAACAACTAAATATTTCATTTATTCCTAATAAATCTGTGATTTGGTTCCACCGGGTAGTATAAGACAAAAGAGACAGACGGATAAATAGTATATGATTCAGTCTCTTAGCAATCTCATGGCTTTGTTTTCAATAAGAAGACCGTTGTAACATTCTGCAGATGAGGGTTAGTATTTCTATGCATAAATAGTTACGCCTGTTAATAAAACGCACAACGATAACTCTCTTTTTTACAAGCTTTTATTTAACTTCACTTGTTGTGAGATGCAAAACGGAAAATCGATATTTCACTCACTTCCCGACTACTTATAGCTCTGAAATTTTTCAAACATGCATCTAAAAGGTGACAATGCATGATTCAATTTAAAAAAAAATAATAAATAAATAAAAATAACGACTTTCTGGGAGATGCAAAACTGAAAATCGATATTTCACCCACTTCCCGACTACTTAGAGCTTTGAAATTTTGCAAAATAAAAATAAAAAAATTATTTCTCAAATTACTATTGTGCCAAATTCAATTTCAAATTTCGAATTCAAATCAAATTTATTAAACTTTTAAAAAGTTGAGCGCTTCAAGCTTTTATTTATAGTCACATATAGATGACTTGGTAAGAAATATTATTTTCTGTTTTTCAGTACATTAAATAAAAGCTTGTTTAAAAAAACATTATTTTTTATTTTTTAAAAGTTGAATCATGCATTGCCACCTTTCGATGTATGTTTGCAAAAATTCAGAGCTCTAAGTAGTCGGGAAATGGGTGAAATATCTATTTTCCGTTTTGCATCTCATAGAAGTCGTTATTTTTATTTTATATTTCTTTATTATTTTTTTAAAGTTAAATCATGCATTGTCACCTCTTAGATGTATGTGTGCAAAATTTTAGACCTATAAGCAGTCGGGAAGTGGGTGAAATATCGATTTTCCGTTTTGCATCTCAGAACAAGTGAAGGTAAATAAAAGCTTGTAAAACATAACGACTTTCTGTGAGATGCAAACCGGAAAATTGATATTTCATCCACTTCCCGACTACTTAGAATTCTGAAATTTTGCAAACATGCCGCTAAGAGGTGACACTGCATGATTTGACTTTAAAAAATTACAGACTAAAAAGTAGAAAATAATTTATATGTAAAAAAATAATAAAAAAAAACAAGCTTTTATTTAATGTACTGAAAAGTGGAAAATATTTTTTCTTACCACGTCACCTATCTGTGACTGTAAATAAAAGTTTGGGACGCTCAACTTTTTAAATGTTTAATAAATTTGATTTGAATTTGAATTTTGAAATTGACTTTGGCACAATAGAAATTTGAGAAATTATTATCACCCATTTATACTCAGTTTCCCGATTTTTATTTAAGAAATCTAAGGTCATTGTACAATTAATTAAATACAATTTATATGTAACTTCTAGCGTACGCAGTCTTCGCAAGGAATTCTTCTAGCGTACGCAGTCTTCGCAAGGAATTCTTCTAGCATAACCAGTCTACGCAAGGAATTCTTCTAGCGTATGCAGTCTTCGCAAGAAATTCTTCTAGCGTAAGCAGTCTTTGCAAGGAATTCTTCTAGCGTAACCAGTCTACGCAAGGAATTCTTCTAGCGTAAGCAGTCTCCGCAAGGTATTTTTCTAGTGTAACCAGTCTACGCAAAAAATTCGTCTAGCGTAACCAGTCTACGCAAAGAATACACTACCGGATAGAAGAATATTACCATTATAATTGTTGAAAAGTTCTGCCATAAGCGGCGTACACCGCATCGATGTTACTGTCGATAGTTGTCTGGCGAAACTTGCAGTTTTTCCGGATGCGAATAAGAAATTGAGCACTGGATCATTCCAGATGGTCACGTGGTGGTATATTTGGCCTTATAAACATTAACATATTCTATTCATCACTTCAAAATGGGTGGGGAAAAACTCAAACTCAGATCGTACACTATTATGCAGATATCGTACTCATATGACTTTATAAAAATTATAATTTTATATTTGCTCACTTTTTTCCTCAAACGTAAAATCCTCGTTTTGTCGACTGCGATCGTCGTTTCACTTCCAATCTCGGCGTCGGGATGTTTCCAAGCCACGTGACGTTTTTCATACGTACATACGTCATGTTTACGTTATGTCACGATATGATGCAGCAAAAACTTATGCAATTCGCTTTTAAAATAACACAATTCCCACTTAAACTCGTTCGCATGTCCCTCCATTATGTAGTGAGGTTATGAAAAATCGCCTTATTGTCATATCAACTCACTTGACGCGTATTGTTTGTGGATCCGCAGCGAGAATCTGCGAGTATGTATAACCAAAAACGATGGAATTTTTCATTATAATATTATGCCGTATACGAGGGTCGTTTGTTTATAAATAAATTTTGTAACCGTAATTAGGGCTGTTTTTTTTTAATGAACTTCTATCCACTTTCGCTGCTTTTCCACTTTCGTGCTCTAACCCTACTTGGAGGTTAAAGCCGATAGAGGCCATACATTCGAAGAACCCGACTTTTGACGTTTCTAGCGCGCCATCGTTTGTTCGTAGTAGCTTTGCCCTAAAGCGCGCAAACGGTGCACTTCAGGCTGAAACGCTGAACGTTCCCCATGTTAACGCTTTCCCCAAAAGGACGTATGTAGTATAGCTTACGATGCCACCGAATAACTTTATTCCTCCAAGAAAACCGACGAGTCTGGAACGTTCTAAAGTTTTGAAGAATTTTTGTGGTAAAAAAGTCGCTCGGAAATTCGGCCAAATATTACGAGATCTCAAGTTTGAGTAGGCGGATCGAAAAATGACCCAAACAAAATCGATAGGAAAAAATAACATTTCATTGGTAAAATGTCATTAGATTTTCGATTCGTCTCCGCGTTTTCGCGTAATGTCGATTATAAATTAAAAAGTCGTCTGCTAAAGCCCATCTTGGTGTATAAAGAGTGCGCGGCGTGTCGTTGTCGTGACAGTCGTTTTTTTTATTACTTGGCGTCGAGACGCTGCCGCGTTTCTTGATAACCATTTAAAATCATTTCATCATAGAACACAGTTATATTTGGAAAAAATTAAAAATAAAAATGTTTCAATTTAGAAAAAAAAAAGGAAAGAAAAATCGTACCACGAGGGGTTTGGCGGCAAAAATTGCTAAATTTACCATATTTTTTTTACAAAAAATAAAATAAAAATCAAAAGTGGTTTTCTTGACAAAATCGCGTTTTTTTACAAAAAAGCTAAAAAATCATGTCGAAGATGACTTTGAATATTTTTCAAATATTTTTTTCATAAAGAACATTTTAAAACGAAGAATTTCAAATAAAAAAAATATCTTAATCGGTTCATTTTTCAGAAAGTTATAAGCATTAAAAAAAACGGGTGATTTTTTCAAAAATTCAATACGCATTTGTGATCATGTAAAAAAAATTGAAAAAAATCACACAAGCGTTTTAAGATGAAAACAATAACATATTAAAGTTTCAGCCAAATCGAAAGGGGTCAGGCCGTAAAATGGTCGATTTGACGTGGAATGTCCCATATATATGTACACAGGATGACATTAAAAGTGACATATATCCCCATATGTGCAGCTGGAGGTCCAAAATTGTTCCGGTATGAATGTCTCCACATAAATATATGTATGTGCGTGTGTGTATTAACATTGCCCGTCGAACTTGGCGACTTGCCTCATGCCACGTTAATACACCGAGGAAACTAATCACTTGAATCAACGAGATAATTCATTTGGAGGTGGCCAACGAAATATTGACCTCAAACATTAAAATATTTGATTATTCCGAGCATAAGTTGGCTCGATGGAATAAATAATTCTTAAAATATCCTAACATTCCATTTTTTTCGATAAATAATTCGTTGGCATCCTCCAATGACGGATTTACCTAGCACAATTCATTTTTAATTCAGTGCAAACCGTTCCGTGAGCTCATGCGACGGACGAAAACCACAGTTGGTTCTCCGCGAAACTAGAAAGACAAGTAAATCACGAGAATGTGTTATTGAGCATTATCTGATTTATAATTTGCAACGCGTCGACATCGTTCGACCATGTCTTGTACGTTCCCAGAACAAAACAATATATCGATGCATAACGATGCTAGACTCTAGGAATATTTTTTTTGGTAATAAGAAGAAGAAAAAAATTGGCATACATATTGCTGCAAGCTAAAACGTGACTCATTCCTCTTTCACGAACGTTCCGTTGTGCGCAGTCTTGTGTTCTCCTCGTCTCTTACACACAATGCACAAATGAAACATTTACAAATTGAGGCGCAGTGATGCAAATGAAGTTAAAATTTTTTTTCTCATATATATGAGAAGTATCGTTAGATTGATCGGGGTAATGGAATATCGTTGGCCACTAATGGCGCCTCTCCTTTTCTCTCGTTCCGGTCAAGGGTCGAGTTACGTGGGTGGCTCGAACAAACCCTTCCCTTACTTTCCTGTATCTCTTCTCGACGTAAATTGTGGTAAGGCTTATACGCGTTTACAGAATGTTCCTTTCTTGATGTATATACATATATATATATATATATATATATATATACACATTTATTTACACGTATACAGATTTATAATCTCAAACAATAATAGTCTACTAGGCTGCGTGATTTTATATTGATTTCTGAACCAAGTGAATTCTTACAAATTCATGTACGGCTGTTTATAAATGACTTTTACATAGATGTGAAAAATCACTTTGTCAAGATTATGGGATCCGAAAGTGTGCGGCAATTAATTTACCATTATATCTGTCTTTCAATATCCATTACCTCCTTCATTTATCAATAATAATATAAACAATGGCTGCAACCACTGCGGAATTACGATTTTTCAAATCGATTTATGATTTTTTTTTTTTGTTAAGCTTCGAAAACCATATTGTCACTCCTAAAACGGTTTCCTAACTTCTATAATTGATCATGATACGAAGCAAAGAAAGTCATGTAACAGAACCGTTTGTCGTGCGAATCTTTGCAAATATCAATGTTTGGTTTTCGACGAGTTCCCGAAATATAACATTACAAAAATATTCTCTGAAAATTTCAAGCTGGTCCATTAAAAAATAAGAGAGTCACAGGCGTTTATAGGCAGGTTCCGCAAACCGACGAAATTTAAACGCGTTTTTCTCAAAATGACTTTTTTAAACCGGTGAGCACGATATCTAAAAAATCACTGCACTGATCAACTACAAATTTTACACGCTTCTTTTACATATGAAAAAGCAGTGTCTGACCAACGGATTTTTCTTTCTGATGTATACTTGTTTTTCATAAACGAATATAGAGGGTTTTTTTTCCATCGAAATCCGATGCTTTCACTTTGGACTGCGGCCATTTCTTCAAAAATCAATATTTTATTAAGTCCTTCGGCCAAGCACGAGATATTTTCATGCAGAAACTAAAAGCGTTTGATTTTTTTTTAATTTTATATTATTTGTTTCCGAGCAGCAGTGGTCGCCGCGAAGAACGTTTTTCAAACAGCGGTCTCTACACACCATTGTATCTATCACATTTATGATTTTTTTTTTTAATACAAAAATTGTAAAAGATACTTGAGATAGTAATGTTGCCATAGTCACGTTGAAAAGTTTATTCTCCGTTCAATCGATGAAAGCTTCGAAATATTGCAAAATATCCTTATAATGCAGGTTGTACATCTTATCGGGACGTAAAAACTTATAAAGTAATAATGAAAACGCCTAATATCATGTTTACCTAATCATCACTTTTGTATCAGACTATCCATTCCGGCTACTAATCCGTAGATACCGGATCGCTTCGTAGCGCTAACGTCGCTACCCATGCAGAAATTTTCGTAGGGATCTATTTGGATTCCCATATTTGTCCCTACTACCTGATAGGTATCCGGTGGGTCATCGCATTAGATCCCTATACTAAAACGCCACGCTTGTAGACTGGATTCTAATCGGGATTCCCCATTGGAATCCAATGTACGAATATAATTTAAATCCTAGACAATTGCTACATTATCGAATAGAATCCCATACGATTCATGATATTGAAGTTTACATCGTTGGAACGCAACGAAAATAAACCCTATTTTTTTGGCTGTTCAAATCTACGCCAAACTAAAAAAAAAAATTCCTCAGTGACGTACAACCCAAGTCTATCGAAAAAAAATGTTGATAACAATAAAAACGGAGAATAACGAAAATAAAAAAGAATTCTCATTGCATTCGAACGGTGCGAATTTCAACAGCATTACGATTCTTGATGGATCCCATCGCATTCTGTATGTTGAATTTTCTAAACAAAATATTGGGTGAAGTAAAAAGTTCTGAGCGTTTTCCGCTAGATGTCTTTAGTGAGCCATATCTCACGATGTATACATCGCATCGGGTCATACTATACGGCGATTTAAAGGTGACATTATGCTTCAAAAAAAGATCTTTGACAGTTTTGTGTTTGGTGAAGCCAGTTGTGTGTTACAGCGTCCCAAAATAGAGGTATAGAAAGAGAAAATTCGATACATTCTTCAGTACCACTACGACCAAGGTGAAAAGGCGGAGCAGACGGCCAAAAAAATTTGTGCTGTTTATGGACCCAATACAGTATCGAATGCAACAGCAAAGCGGTGGTTCTAACGATTCCGTTATGGTAATATGGACGTCGAAGATGAGGCACGTTCTGGTAGGCCAATCGTCGAAAATGTCGATAAAATCATGGAAATCGTCGAGTCGGACCGGCATGTGAGCACTTATTCCATTGCCCAAGAACTGAAGATTAGCCAGAAAACCGTTTGGAACCATTTGCATAAGGCTGGTCTCAAGAAGAAGCTCGATGTATGGGTGCCACATGAATTGACGCAAAAGAACCTTTTGGACCGAATTGATGGCTGCAATTCTTTGCTGAAACGTAACGAAATCGACTCATTTTTTAAGCGGATGGTGACTGACGACGAAAAATGGGTCACATACGAGAACAACAGCCGAAAAAGATCGTGGTCCAATCGCGGTGAGTCGGCCCAAACGATCGCCAAGGCCGGATTAACGGTCAAGAAGGTTTTGCTGTGAGTTTGGTGGCATTGGAAGGGAATCATCCAGTATGAGCTGCTCCCATTATGCCAAACACTCAATTCGGACCTCTACTGTCAACAACTGACCAGATTGAAGCAGGCGATCGACCAGAAGCGGCCAGAATTGGCCAATAGGAAGGGTGTTGTTTTCCACCAAGACAACGCCAGGTCGCACACATCTTTAACGACGCGCCAGAAGCTCCGAAAGCTTTGATGGGAGGTTCTATCGCACCCGCCGTATAGTCCGACCTGGCACCGAGCGATTATCACCTTTTCAAGCGTTTGCAAAATTTTCTTGATGGTACAAAACTGGCCCCAAGAGAGGCTCGTGAAAATGAGCTGGTCAAGTTTTTTTTTACCAATAGAACGAGGACTTCTTCAATCGCGGAATTATGAAATTGCCTTCAAAATGGACAAAAATTGTCGAACAAAACGGCGCATATTTGATCTAAATCGGATAATCCTAACTATGTTAATTTCATCGTCGAAATAAAACGAGAAAACGCTCAGAACTTTTTACTTCATCTAATATATAGGTATACAAAATGAGTGGATCTTGAAAAAGTATAAAACTTATGTTAAAAATGTATAAATCGATTAAAAAAGTATATCGAAGCTTGCAGGTTATGTTTCAACACGCCAAGTTTTTTCTCGCGACTTTTCACATATTTTCGATTCGAACGTGGTAAGAATTCTCAAACGGCGTTAATCGGGGGACAGTGCAGAATCAGATTGGATGCCAATGAGGACTCCCTATTGCGCGGTGTCCTTAACAAATCCCTATAGAGACGTAAGTGCATCTTGGGACTTCCCAACAAATTTGTGAGCGCGATCACGAAAGGATATTTTTTATGTTAAGAGCCAACAAATTACGATTGAGAATTTCCAATAAAAACTCTTAGACGACTTCAATCGGGAAATAACCACGGCATCCACTTGGATTCCAATGTGGATTCTCTACGTGCGGCGTCCCTATCAAATCCCTATAGGGATGTGGTAGGATCTGGGGACTCCCGAACAAATTTCTGCACGGGTAGACATTGCTTAATTTAAATCGCTATATCTCTGAAGCTAGCCGGTCAAAATTCATGATTTTTGTTACTCACTTATTCATATGTTCCTCTATAATTGGAAATTAAAAAAAAATGTGTAGAAAAGTTTCGAAGTTATTGCCTGAAATTTGAAATTTTCCTCTGCTCCTCGTAAGAACACGTGTCAAACCATGAAATCTTCGATTGTCAATATCTCGAAAACGGAACGGTGAATCCTTTTGAAATTTTGCAGGTAATTATTAGGTGTATGACTTAATTTTTATAGATTTTTCAGCAAATTTATTTAATATAAAAACATAGAGAACAACGAACTGAATCTTGGAAATATGGTCCATCGTTTTCTATGATCTTGCGCCATCTCTCAGGCAACATACGAATGCCGTCGCGAAAGAAATTTGCAGGCTTCGAGGCGATAAAGTCATCGACGAATTTACGCACATCGTCCAGTGTCTTGAACTGTTTATCCACTAAGGCGTCCTGTATTGACCGGAACAAATGGTAGTCGGATGGGACCAAGTCTGGTGAATATGCCACGTGCGGGAGAACTTCCCATCCCAAGTTCAAGAGGGTCTTCTGAGTCGCGCGAGCAACGTGAGGTCGAGCGTTGTCATGCAGCAGTATGACTTGCCTGCTTCCTTGGCCAGTAAATAGCCTTTTCTGATCAAGTTCTTCGCTCAGTTTGTTCAATTGTCGGCTGTAGCGTTCCGCAGTCACCGTCTGACCAGTTTCCAGGAGTTCGTAATAAAGCACACCCTTCATATCCTGTCCAGGGCGCGGCTGGTCATTAAGATCGAAATCACCACTTCTAAAACGTTTGTACCAATTATTACACGTTTCATAAGACACAATGTCGGCACCAAGAACACTACAAATTGATTCCCGTGCTTTAGAAGCATTTTTCCCTTGTTGGAATTCGTATAAAATGCAGTGCCGAATGTGCTGTTTATCAGTTGCCATTGTAAACTCTGCTATTCTGAGAGGTTATGTAACTCACGTAGACTTGTCTTTCGGTATACTGAAACCTTGCGTCTGATCCTGTCAAAACCATCAAAGACCGCGAAAATATTTCTATTTTAAATATACTTTTAAGCTCGAAGAAAAAATCTGTAAAAATTGAGTCATACACCTAATATATAATAGTGTCCTGAATAAGTCTTCAAAATAAAAACAAAAAACTATAGAAAAAACGCTTTGGAGAGACTACTACCTCAAAACCTTACTCTTCAAACTAAAAAACAAAAGTTGCGACAATCTGCACACGTTTTTACAGAAGAGGTTTCTCTTTTTTCGGCCTCGCGCTATGACGATGAAAAAATCGATTTTTTAACACATTTTGCATCCTTAAAGTGTTTAGGAAATACGGATAAAAGGATATTTTCATATCTAAAGTATTTTAGAATTTACAGCCTAAACGTTAAATTTAAATGTGTTTTTCTGGAAACAGCATTTGTCAGCGCGCGGGGTGCTCTACACCTTCAACGGATGAACCGATTCACACGAATCTCTGCGCAATTGAAAAGAAATTCAATTTACGGGGCCACCAAGAAGCGATTTTTTGTCAAAAATTGATTTAGAAATATTTTTTTCGTCCGTTGAAGCAAAAAAAAAAACCGGGCGAAAAAATCGGTTTTCTTTTCAAACGGCTGCTATTCTGTTATCCAGGAGTTTTTCAGAAAGCAAAAAAACAAGACCGCGCAAATTTGGTCTACTTTAATCATTTTTAACTAGTTTTTGTTTAAGATGAACTGGCAAGGCTGTGGAGCACCCCGCGCAGACCAAAACACGTCGTGCATGGCTTTATTTGACGGGAGCTGTAGACGCCATTTTGATGTTTTTTTTATAAATAAAATTCCCGACGTTCCTGCATTTTTCGTGCCTCTCGATGGTAGCCTTCCCATGAGGAAGATATCCGGAGAGTACAAGAAGAACGGTTTAAAAAATTTTGCGTTTTCTACCTCGTGCTCTGGCCGCCTCGGTGCAAACACATTTATTTTATGCTCGGTGTAGACGTGAGGCATTTGCGAAGAGTCTCGAGCGGTGAATTCAGGACAATTTATCGGTACAGGTTATTACTTTACCTTCGTGGATTAACTTGCTCACAGAGGGAACCTGCTGTTCGACGAGCTACGCGAGCATGAGAGTCCAGCAACCTCGAACGGTAAAGAATACGAGAGTTCGTAGACGTCCATAAATTTGCGAAAAAAAATCGTTTTTTTTTTTTTTTTTAACAAACTGTAACGCGAAAAAAATAATCGTTCTCAAAAAATGCAAATATACGTTTTATCAATAATTCCCAAAGTTCGTGGTAAAATCGACCCACGCCATCGTTCGAGAAACATTTTTCAGCGTTGCCGTAACGCGGGCAGCTTTGTAAACTGTCATAGAAAGAGGAAAGAACAAAAAAGATACGGCCGCGGGCGCTTCTTCTCTCGAGTGCATCTGGAATTGGGCCAACGTCGAGTAAACGCGGAGAGAAATCGTCTCTCGCATACACAGAATAAACGTGACGCGCGATCTCACCGTCCGAGCTCGATTTTCGCTGCTACGAAAAAAAAAAAAAAAAAAAAAAAAAAATTGATTGTTTTTTTATGTCATTGCATTTACCGATACGATAGGAAATTAAATTTACGCTGGCTGTACTTTGTTCGAAAAAGAAACAGGAGAGATCCCCTTTTTCCGAGACTTGAGCGTCAGCGGAATTAAAGGTTGCGGCGTTTAATTGGATTGTTCGTACTTTTCTACGTCTTGTTAAAACAGAAAACTGATCGTTTCGAGAATTTCACGAAGGCCCGTGATGTGACAGTCTCGGGATTGAAATTAACAATAAAAGAAAACCCCGTTCTATTTTATTGCTTATTTATTCATTTTTATTTTTCGGTAGGTTATCAACGTTGTGATTTTATGAATAGACGCGATGCATTTAAGGGGTTACGTGGGTTTCGTAGCCAAAAAAGCATATTTTCTCTATTTTTTGAAATATAATATTAGATGAAGTAAAAAGTTCTGAGCGTTTTTTCGCTTTATTTCGACGATGAAATTAACATAGTTAGGATTATCCGATTTAGATCAAATATGCGCCGTTTTGTTCGATAACTATTGTCCATTTTGAAAGCAATTTCATAATTCCGCGATTGAAGAAGTCCTCGTCCCTATTGGTAAAAAACTTGACCAGCTCATTTTCCCAAGCCTCTCTTGAGGCCAGTTTTGTACCATCAAGAAAATTTTGCAAATGCTTGAAAAGGTGATAATCGCTTGGTGCCAGGTCTGGACTATACGGCGGGTGCGATAGAACCTCCCATCCAAGCTCTCGGAGCTTCTGGCGCGTCGTTAAAGATGTGTGCGGCCTGGCGTTGTCTTGATGGAACACAACACCCTTCCTATTGGCCAATTCTGGCCGCTTCTGGTCGATCGCCTGCTTCAATCTGGTCAGTTTTTGACAGTAGAGGTCCGAATTGAGTGTTTGGTCCGATGGGAGCAGCTCATAGTGGATGATTCCCTTCCAATCCCACCAAACACACAGCAAAACCTTCTTGGCCGTTAATCCGGGCATGGCGATCGTTTGGGCCGGCCCACCGCGATTGGACCACGATCTTTTTCGGTTGTTGTTCTCGTATGTGACCCATTTTTCATCGCCAGTCACCATCCGTTTCAAAAATGGGTTGATTTCGTTACGTTTCAGCAAAGAATCGCAGGCATCAATTCGGTCCAAAAGGTTCTTTTGCGTCAATTCGTGTGGCACCCATACATCCAGCTTCTTCTTGAGACCAGCCTTATGCAAATGGTTCCAAACGGTTTTCGGGCTAATCTTCAGTTCCTGAGCAATGGAATAAGTGCTCACATGCCGGTCCGACTCGACGATTTCCATGATTTTATCGACATTTTCGACGATTGGTCTACCAGAGCGTGCCTCATCTTCGACGTCTATATTACCAGAACGGAATCGTTGGAACCACCGCTTTGCTGTTGCATTCGATACTGTATTGGGTCCATAAACAGCACAAATTTTTTTGGCCGCCTGCTCCGCCTTTTCACCTTGGTCGTAGTGGTACTGAAGAATGTATCGAATTTTCTCTTTCTATACCTCTATTTTGGGACGCAATAACACACAACTGGCTTCACCAAACACAAAACTGTCAAAGAACTTTTTTTGAAGCGTAATGTCACCTTTAAATCGCCGTATAGTATGACTCGATTCGATGTATACATCGTGAGATATGGCTCACTAAAGACATCTAGCGAAAAACGCTCACAACTTTTTACTTAACCCTATATACATTATTTTATTCAAAATGTTAAGCACATAAAAGAGCAATATTTCAGCAATATTTAAAAAAAATTTCATCCAAAAATTTGGGAAATTCAGCTAGTGGGGCCTGGTTTCCGGAGACCACTAAAAAAAAAGTGTCCTCGGTCAGGATAACTCATGATAGCTTTATCTGAAATTAAAAAACCAATTTTTTTTCTGTTAGTAGATAAGTATATCTCGTGATTGAAAGAAGGATTAAAAAAAAATTGAAATTTGAATTTTTGGCAGAGTTGTATGCAAAATAGTTCAATTTTTGGTACAATTTACACTACGTATAGCCTTGTAAAATTAGTTGTAATCGAAAAAAAACCTTCGTTCAATCGCTAGTTAATGCTATTTTGAAGAAGTGTGCAAAATTTCAATAAGATCGGTGCATTAGTTTTTGAGAAATCGTGTCCACCGACTTCAAAAATAGTGTTTTGAGAAAAATGCGTATACCTACGTCGCTCCCGACCGGTCTTTCCCAACGGCGGGGATTCCCAAAGGCTCTCTCTCCTAGACTTTCACTACGGTGGGCTTAAAACTTTGGGAGAATATTCTAGACATATTGTAATATTAGATGATAAAATTTAAAAAATGGATTTTTTGAAATTTTCACACCACACAACCCCTTACGGAAAGGTTACCGACGAGAGGCATGAAAAATACATGAACTTCGGGAATTTTTTTTTTTTTTTCAATAAATACTTTTGGAAATGCGTTTCACCGAATTTTATTCTTCTATCAATGGAGAGTAAATTCCAATTGTATTTATTTAAAAAAAAATCCAACCTCCAGTCCAACTTCCCCCAAATAAAGCCCTGCCCGGCGTGTTTTGTTTTGCCCGGGGCGCTTCACAGCCTTGCCAGTTCATCTTAAACAAAAACGGGTTGAAAATGATTAAACTAGACTAAATTTGGGGAAACTTATTGTTTTTTGTTTTCCGAAAAACGCCTGTATAACAAAATAGCAGTCGTTTGAAAAAAACACCTAATTTTTATGCTCGGTTTTTTTGGGTCAACGGGTGGAAAAAACAATTCTAAATCAATTTTTGATAAAAATCGTTTTCTGATAGCCCTGCAAATTGAATTTCCTATCAATTGGAAATTCAATTCCCTTTCAATTAAAAAGACGCACTTAAAGTTTAACGTTTAGAATGTAAATTCTAAAATATGAAAATATCCTTTTACCCACGTATTTTAAACACATTAAGGATGCAAATTATGTAGAAAAATCGAATGTAGAAAAATCGAAACCTGCTCTTAATGGAAACTATCAGTCTCGAGCCTGAAAAAAAGTGAAATTCAATAATTTCTTCTGATTATCCGCTTAGTGGCTTTTATTCTACATATCTTCGAGTATCTTCATATATTTTTTACAAGAGTTTGTAACAAATTGCGGCGCTGAAGCTAAATGAAGCGAATCACTGACTGACAGTATCCTCCGGCCGGCGACAGTTCTCTTCCAATTTTTTATCCGGAACGAAAATTTAAAATAATTTAAGTTATAGATAAGATTTGACTTCAAAGTACGTAAGGAAATCGGAAATTATCGATTCTCGATAAAAGACTGCATGTTTGAAAAAAATAAAACATTGCTTACGATAAAAAAATTCGGTAATAAAAAAAGTTTTCAACGTATCAAAAATCTCTGAGGTACTTTATTCTAAAATATTCTTATAAAGTTCCAAAAAAAAATCTCAAGTCAATCAGTGAATAATCGTCGATGGAATTTTGCTGGCCGCAGGATACTATCGCAGACAAAGTTGACTCGCTTCATCCAGCTTCACCGCAGCCATTTAGTTACAAAATGTTGTGAAAAAACTTGTAATGATACTTGAAGATATGCAGAATAAAGGCCATTCAACGGAATTTTCATTCTATCAACCGGGTATCCATGAAAATAGAACAAAATTCATCTTTCCTCCTAGCTTCTAGACCACCTTGGCGCTCAGAAAAAAAATATAAAAATAATTCTTTTTTAACGCGACTATTGAATATATAAAATAATTTTAATTTGTTATAACTACATTATAGTTTTATAAACAAGTACAACAAAAAAACAAATAAAAAAATGGCAGAGATATAAGTCGTCTAGTAGGACCCGCTTTTCAAAGTATAGTGGACAAAATATCTCGAGATCTACTTAACCAATTTTGAGGAAATTTATACCACATATTCTTTATAATATTATCTAGGATGTAGCATAGAATTTTTTGTATTGGATGCCGCCTACATTTTTTTATTAATTTTTAAAACTCAACATTTTCGTAAAAATCAGAATTTTTTTTCAGAAAGCTTTCATTTCTACAAACATTTTTTTTTTTCACTTTCCTCGTGCTACACCTTAGCTATTCATAAGAAACCTTTCTCCACAAGAAATAAAAAAAAAACAAATTTCAGACGATGCCTGAAACAGACAAAAATTTCACCATCGGCAAAGATTTTCAAAAGCGGGTCCTACAGACGACTTATATCGCCGTCATTTGAAAAATTTTCGAATTCTTTTTTTTCAAATTTGCTTTTAAAGATGTATATAGGGGGTCCGATTTAGCGAGGTGCCACACAAAACTAACGCTGCCTCCACTCCACTGCCCCTATGTTGTAGCAGAGTGGGGGGCGCTGCGCCATGCAAAATGACTGTGATTTATTGAAAAATGCTGCATTACATGTAGAGAGTAGTCATTTGTGGTTACAAGTTGTAAGTTTCAATTTTAGTGTGTACATTACAATGTTGGTGGGTTTGTTTGGGTTTGTTTGAGTTTGTTTGGGTTTGTTTTGGTTTGGATGGATGGATGGATAGTGAGTGAGTGAGTGAGTGAGTAAGTGAGTGAGTGAGTGAGTGAGTGAGTGAGTGAGTGAGTGAGTGAGTGAGTGAGTGAGTGAGTGAGTGAGTGAGTGAGTGAGTGAGTGAGTGAGTGAGTGAGTGAGTGAGTGAGTGAGTGAGTGAGTGAGTGAGTGAGTGAGTGAGTGAGTGAGTGAGTGAGTGAGTGAGTGAGTGAGTGAGTGAGTGAGTGAGTGAGTGAGTGAGTGAGTGAGTGAGTGAGTGAGTGAGTGAGTGAGTGAGTGAGTGAGTGAGTGAGTGAGTGAGTGAGTGAGTGAGTGAGTGAGTGAGTGAGTGAGTGAGTGAGTGAGTGAGTGAGTGAGTGAGTGAGTGAGTGAGTGAGTGAGTGAGTGAGTGAGTGAGTGAGTGAGTGAGTGAGTGAGTGAGTGAGTGAGTGAGTGAGTGAGTGAGTGAGTGAGTGAGTGAGTGAGTGAGTGAGTGAGTGAGTGAGTGAGTGAGTGAGTGAGTGAGTGAGTGAGTGAGTGAGTGAGTGAGTGAGTGAGTGAGTGAGTGAGTGAGTGAGTGAGTGAGTGAGTGAGTGAGTGAGTGAGTGAGTGAGTGAGTGAGTGAGTGAGTGAGTGAGTGAGTGAGTGAGTGAGTGAGTGAGTGAGTGAGTGAGTGAGTGAGTGAGTGAGTGAGTGAGTGAGTGAGTGAGTGAGTGAGTGAGTGAGTGAGTGAGTGAGCGAGTGAGTGAGTGAGCGAGTGAGTGAGTGAGCGAGCGAGCGAGCGAGCGAGCGAGTGAGTGAGTGAGTGAGTGAGTGACTGAGTGAGTGAGTGCGTGAGAGAGAGAGAGAGAACAACTCACATTATTTGCATATACTTTTTTTTATCACCCGAAAAGTCTGATTACATTTTCAATGCCATGGAATACTCGCACTTTGTGTAATATCTGTAGATTTTTATACCTATTTTTCCGAGCGCCAAGGTGGTGTAATGCCTCAAATAAATTTCTCGACATCTGTGTATTTCTTTAATATTTCGTTTTATGCCCTTTCGCGATTTCACAAACTCATCTGCTTCGCCTTTATCATCTCATATTTTTTACTTCCCCATTTCCATTTTCCTAGAGACCCCCCCCCCCCCAAGCGTTGCCTTTACCTCTTTCCCAATGCACCCCCGTATCGCCCTCGCACGAGGGGCATAGGGAAACTCGTGCCGATACAGACTGCTACATTTTTACTGACAATGAGTTTTGTTACCATCGAAAGCTCAATAAATCTGCCACCTGCTCGACAGTTGGTGCGCGTCAGCTAGTGCGTGTCTGACCGGTCACTCATCAACCTAGGTCAACGCTGCTTACGTGGGAGAGGAGCGAAACTAAAAACCGACCGTGCGTTCACTGCTATTGGTACTGATTACTTCGGTATTTTATTACGCTTTGATAGAATTTGTATAGTTTCTTTTTACATTTTTGTAGTCGCACTAGGGACCCTTATGATTTCGTTGTTATTTATCCGCCACAGCGGAGAGTCCGTTTTTCCCTTATTTTTGTAACTCTGTGCTTATCAAATCCGAAATCATTCACGAAAGCGGCATCACTGATCACTTTCGAATAAAAAAATATAACGACCACTGTAAAGCAATTAATTCCGGGGGGAAAAAAATAAGTAAAATGATTTTTAATATGACAGACTTCTCTCTAATTTTAAACACTGGTGAAAAATGTTATGTCTGAAATATTGGTAATTATCGGAGTTTGTTGTTGTTCCATAAATGACAAACTACCCGACTAGAAATTTTCATAGGGACAACCCTATATGGCATAAGGACCTTTTCAGGTGAACCCTAAATAGGGAATGCCTCTCAAGGTCCTGATAAAGATAGTATTGGGACACCCCTGCGATGGGAAGTACCGATAACGTCCTTATAACGTTTTAACAGGGTTATCCCATCTGGGGTTTGGATAAGGCAATGATGTAAGGTCCGAATGTTTATTTAGGGGTAACCACATGAGTCATAGGTGAACATATAAACCTTATACTTCGCAATAATAAATAGATATACAAATACATTTTTGATAGATACTGCAATAATAAGTGGATCTTATGAGATTTTTTTTTTCATTGTAGAACTTTTCTTATTTTTTTATTCGGAATTTTTTTCATTTTTATTCGGAACTTAATTTTTCATTTTATTTTGTTGTGCGGTATTTTGTTTTAAAAGTAAACAATACCATAAAATTTTATCTTACCTATCTGTGGATTGGAGGAGGTGGGGATGAAAACTTGAAACGGCATATATATAGAGGAAGAGAGATAATCGGTGTACGCATAAAATGTTGGGAGCCAGGCAAAGCAAGGAATTAACTCGATTGAGCGTAAGAAAACATCGTGCCCTTTGCGGTTTATCAGCACAAAACAATCGCTTATCAATTGAAACGTCTAATTGGGAGACTGAAGAACAGTCGAATGATGAAAGACCGGAAGATTTTGGGGCTAGGCACAGTGACAATGATTTTGAGGTTAGGCACAGTGACAGTGATTTTGAGGTTAGGCACAGTGACCATGAACAAACCGAAGAACAGCCAAGAGAGGAATTTAATCGTGTAGTAGTGGAAAACAGTGATGAAGATAACTTTTTCGACGTTGATAATGTTGGGCATCATGAAGATGATAACGATGAAGAAGCAGCGAGTGAAAATGGAGAATTCGACACACTCGAAAACATAAAAAAATGGGCTCTGCGAACCCCAGCAATCCCCCACTCGGGCTTACAACTGTTACTCAATATTTTAAGAAAACAGGACTCTCCGAATTTACCGAAGAGTGTAAAAACATTCCTAGGTACGAATAAAACGAACCGCGTCATCGAACAAGTCGGCGTCGACGGAAGGGGTGAATTTGTATATTTTGGCATCAGAGAAAATCTTATAAAGTGCGTGAACACGACTTTACATGCAACAAATTTTTATAATGTTCTAAAAAATTCCCAACCCAAAACCATGCAACGCTACTGATTTCAGTGGGTTAATGGTAGGACCGGTTATGTTAGCCCGATAAGAACCCAACAAAATTTGGGTTTACCCGAGGCAAAACCTGAAAGAACCCAAAGAAAACCCTAGAAGATCGTTACACACCCAATAAGAACCTGATAGAGAAGCCCGATAATGACCCAACAAGGAATTGGGCTGACCCAGCAATGAACTGTACAAAAACCCAACGTCAATTTCTAGTCGGGTAATTCGTGAAGTTCTTCACATTAATGGAGTTGTTGTTGAATATTAAAATTATGCGCGTATATAAGAAGGTACGTCGGTGCTTTTTTTTTCCTACTTTATGAATTTCGGAAATGCTACTCAACTCACCACTTTCGAATTTGGCAATATTTCGCAAATAAATGGAAAGATGAGTTTTAAGACATTCAACTTCGTGAACAATTTTCAAAGTGGACGGTTGTATCCATACACAATGTTATCTTGATTCCAATGTCTTCAAAATCATTTCCAAATGAATGTAAGCGTCTTTGTATAGCGGTTATTTCTTGGACCGCTCGGTCCCTAAAATTTTCATCTACATCAATAAAATTCGAGGAACGTCGTTAGAGCATCCAGATGGTCTGATACTAAAAATGCCCTATATATATATTATATATATATATATATATATATATATATATATATATATACATGAAAAGCGAGTAGAGGGTCGGATGGTCTGGAAAAGAATCGATGTATGAAGCTGGAGAGTGAGAAAACGAGATGCAGATGGAGATGGAAAAGAGAGTGAGACTTTCGGGAGTTCCACTTTGGGTTCTCAGACATTTATGTATGTATATACATATGCACACACTTAACTGGGTATATATATATATATATATATATATATATATATGTACCCGGTTAAGTGTTCGGATGCTTGGCGTCGCACGTAAAGTCCGCGCGGTTGAGTGGTCAGTTCACGAGACTCGTCGAGAGAGTCCAGATCGCGTTTCAAACGAGCTCGACGATTTCGAACGACTAGTAAAATATCATCGATTTTCCCGTGTTCGAACGACAGCAGTAATTTTCTTTTTTATTTTCCGTCTCCTCGGAATCGATTTAGTTTCCAGTTGCGTCAGTGTAAGGGCAAAAAAAAATTTTGATTCTGATTTAAAAAAAAAAAAAAATACGACGTACGTTGCACGATCGATAAAAGATATTTATAAGATTACGTGTATCCGGAAAATTGAACAATTCCGTCTTGGGAATTATTGAACGAAATTTACACGAGTTCGGAATACGCGTGTAAAAAAGTAACACACAGGAGAGAGAATGATGCTGCAATTCGAACTAGTGATTTCTATTCGAAAGTTTTGTTTTTATGAGAATTAGTTTTCGTTGTACTTTTTTTTTAAATTGGATCCTCTGGTTAGGCTGTCGCGTATGGCAGAATTGGATGAGGGGGAAGAACGAAACTTTGTGAAAAATGAAGAATTGATATAAGTTGATGAAAAACATGAATGTATATTGATGTTTGGGCGACGGGGGGAGGGGTTGAAAGATAAAGAGAGAGGGGGAGTCGGGAGGAATGGGATTGACAGAGTGCCAGCAAGATAGTATTCAGATTAAAGAGAATCTCAAGACACACATTGCGTAATGTGCAGGGGTATTATCAGTCAACAGTTTGGAAAAACCATTAACTCCCACGGAACGAAATACCGGAAGGGATCAAAAGAACGAGCATAAAATATGAGGTAATGAAAAATAGTTCTTCACCAGGCGAATTTCGAACGGAAATACAGGTAGATAGAGAAAATTGATGCGATCGTCCGCGCTTACTTACGAAAATATTTATGTTTACTCATATCGAAATGTTTTGGCAAGGTGTCCAATTAAAGTTTGAATGATACAATTTTTAGTCTAACAAAAAAATTGCTCATAATTCGAATCGAAAAGAAAATTATCGCTAAATTTGACATCCTTGAATACGTTATTTTATCCTTAGACTTTGTGGGAACGAAATTTATCCGATAATTTCTACTCGGTCTGTATTAACTCAGCGGACACTTATACGACTGGTTTTTTTATCGTTTTTTTTTTAAACGCGCGTACTTCTTTAAATGTGCTCGCACGTTTCGTGTCGAATTAGGTATGTCGTTGCAGCTCTCGAGACTGCAGGCCACCGGAACGATGGAGCGAACTTTCTCCTCGCTCTCTCGCTTTCTTGCGGGTACGCTTCATTTCTAGAACTTTATTTTTACGGTCTTTATGTTGCGGGTTCAATCCTATCGCGGAGAAGAAAGGAAGAGAAATTTGATGAGAGAGAGGCGGAGAGACATAGAAAGATGGGAGAGGGTCGTCATAATTTTTTTGGAAACATTTATTTGGCAATCAATGGGGTGTCCAAGGACAGTTGGCATTTACCATGATATCTAAAAAAATTTCTTTGGACATATACAATACCGGTAAAAAGTTTTCAATCACTTTGGATAATTGCAAAATTATATTAGATTAATATAATTCATTTTATAGAGCTATATAGTATTTCAGTAATGTGAGAAAAAAAAAAGATTCACATTATTCTAATATAATCTTGCAATTATCGAAAGTCATCGAAAATTTTGCAATTATCCAACGTGACCGAAAACTTTTGATCGGTACTGTACACAGACGCACATATATGCGTCTGTGTCCTTAAAATCATATTTTTATAAAAAAATATACACTACTCCAAAGAATTAAAGGAACAGAACATTTCTTCCTTTTTTTAAAGTGTTTTTTTTAAGCGCTGTATCTCTGTGAAAATCGTATCGAGATGAAAAAAAGCATTTTGAAGCTTCAAGTCTTTAGTTTTGAGATCTTTTTGCAAACATTTTTTGTGAGCTATTATCTTGTAATTATAAGAAATAGCGCGAGAAAAAAGTTTTCAATTTTTTTTGCTTTTTTTTCAAGGATCCACAGGCTCGGGAATTTTTTTTTTCAGTTGAATTAATGAATTGGACAGTTAGCTTGTTTATTCAGCTACAATTTCACTTTTTGTCAGTCTCTCTACGGCAATTTTTTGCTGAGATATCCGACTTTGAATAAAAAAGGATCCTTGTGTCTCTGATCATCGATATCTCAGCAACCAATAATCGCACAAGGAATTAAGGGGCAGTTTTGAAAACTTGAATACATTTCTTACAAGACCCTTTTATTGGTTTTGAGAAACAATTTTTTTTTCTGCCCTTAACATCAATTTGAAGAAAGTACAAAAAAAATGACTTTTTCTGGTTGTTTAGTAAATCTACCACTACATTATAAATATTCATGAAAAGACTAACGTTGCCAGGTTTTTCTTCAGCTTAATGTACCCCCAACAGCCCAGTAAATTTTCAAATTGATCCATCGAACCGTTCTTTCGGACCGATTGATCAAAGTTTTGAAGAGACTTGAAGCTTTAAAATTCTTTCTTTTTTATCTTGATACGATCGTTTTTCACAAAGATAGAGCGCTCCAAAAAACACTAAAAAAAAGGGAAGAAATGTTCTGTTCCTTTAATTCTTTGGAGTAGTGTATATATTTATACATACTTGTATTAATTATTTACAACATTTAGCATAATTTCGTGTCAAAGACACTGGACAATTCTGTAGTTACTTGGTGCGGCATATGTCCCATGGCACTGTAATAGAGAAGGTTTTTTTTCGGAATATTCTGACAGTGAGGATTAATTGATCATTGAGAAACTCAAATTAATCAAAGATTCTCTTAGAGGTAATAATTATTCACACGCTGCATTTGACCGAGATGCCAATGAATGTTCAGAGGTTAGATAATGGGTAAATTCATTATCTTGAATTCTCAGACTCATCGAACAGTAATTACTTTTTGAGCGTTTTTTGCCCCTATCAGGAATCCAAAGATTCGATAACGAGCACGATGGTAACTTAAATATATATATATATATATATATATATATATATTCTCTCATAATGCAATAAGAAGAGACAGCATATTATTAACTAACTTCCAGGGATATCTGAATAAGAATCAAGAAATATAGAACTCGACTGACTCCTATTATTGAAACGGGGCCAACAACGATCGCCCGAATACACATAATAATAATAATAATACTGATGAATAAGTCTGGATCTCGAGAGTTGCGTGCGTTGTGAGAGAAAGATCATTCCAAAATTTAACGTTCTCTCACCACCTCGATTTTCTGAGGCTCGCCAACTTCCTCATTCTTTCTTTCCATTGACGTGTGCGCGCGCGGTGAAGAAATAAGATAGTGAGTAATTCGGATCAAGTTCGTCTCGTAATTGGGCCGATTGGGAAATAGTTGGCTTTTACTTTGATTTCTCTTGTAATTTTGTCATGTTCGTCCGTCTGTCAAAGCGAGGTCTCTCTACCTCCCGTTCGCTCTCTATTCTTGCAATCTTTTGATTTAACAATCTAGAATAATTCGTGTGAATAGGATTCAACGAGTACTTTCGAGCAATATTATTGTGGTTGCAGTAAAATAATTTATTCGGGGAAAAATAGAGAGAACGTTTTTTTCTCAGGGTTTTTCCGACGTGTTTCGAAAAAGTTTACGTATCATTGATGATGATTGAGGTTTTACTGCACTTTGATAAAGAATACATTCATTCGTGAAATTTTTGACAGTAATTATGGTTTTCCTTAATACTATAATTGTTTACTACCTGAGAATGTTTGTGCGATAATTTGAAGAATAAATGTTTAGCTAATATGTAATTATTATTATTGTATATGATGTACCACAATCTCTTATAGCATACGAATTTCCATGTCATTTAAAAATCCGCGATCGTAATATACTAATGGTACAGGTGGGGCTTTAAGAATATTTACAAATTCAGTAAAATTTATTATTATGTACTTTTGTTTACAACGGTGTGCGGAAAAACGCCCCCAATTGGTGACCAGTATTGCGGATGTTGTATTAATGTGGAAAACCCAAACGTATTCTTAATCGTATGATTGTTGTGATGTTTGGTACGAGATTTAGCAAAGAAATATTTGTTACGAAATGGCGATATGTTAAAGTTTATCAATTTTTCCTATCTTTCTGACCATTCCACGAGTTATATATGAAAAATAATATATTTCCACCTATTTCTGCTACCAACGTTGAAAAACGGTCTACTGAAGGTGTTTGCCAACTCTGAGCTCAATCGGCCAATTCGTTGGCCGATTTTTCAAATTTCTAGACAACTTGCTAGATCCAGTAATACCTTAAAGCAATACTGCTTTAAGGTATTACTGGATGGATATTAAAAAATCGCCAAAATTCTTGAAAATTTGAGGAATGATAGTTCTTGATAGAATATTTGTACATGGATTATTTTTAATTTTTCACTAAATAATCTAGTAGTTATAAACATATGAATTTAACACGGTCGCTTATGGGAAAACAGCTTCCGCAGACGTCAATGGTTGCAAAACGAATGGAACTAAATCGCCGTAAATTCTGAAAATATTATATCATCAAGATTTAGGATGAAGCGATTGATTATGTTAAGTTTCAAATAAATCGACTGAGTAATTGCCGAGAAATTAATTAAAGTAATGAGGAAAATCGCCTTTCTTAACGATGCAATTAATAGCAATAATTGGAAAACTCAATATATATTGAGTTTTTGGGTAATTATTTATATTAATATGATCTGAATGTATTCATTAAATTTAAAAATTGAGTAATTTTTTTGTTGGACAGTTGAAACAGTTGTACAGTCACTGACAAAACCTGAGTCAAGCGCACGCCAATATCGTCGAATTTAACTTCGATTATTATTAAAAATGGAAAATTAACATTTCTAAGTGTTAATGTATTATAAAATTAGCTATTTGTAAGGCTAAACATGTACGACATGATCTAGACACTTCTAAATCTACGATTCGCCCATTTTGGACTAACTTTTTTCCTGACGGTTCATCCAGTAATACCTTAAAGCTTGATATTTCGCAAAGGGGGTTGAAAATGAAAAATAGTACAGGGAACCTGAATTTCATTTTCAATTATCTGTCCAATGCGTCCCAAGTCGATAGGATACACGAATAAAAATGCCTACGAAGCCACGGTACCGCAAATTTTAAAGCGAGGTTCCAAGTGTCCACCTCTCGTTCCCACATATAGGACAATTTTTTTCTCTCGTTTTCATCTTCCAACACCGTTATTAATTTTTTGTTGCGTCAGAATAAACGAGAGTCACGATTAATTCACGTGACCGTTTGCGACATCGGATCCTCTTTCCAGCCGCGTGCACGCGAACGTCATATCATTTCTCGGAGCTGGTCTCTACTGTATTTCTGTATTTCCGTTTTCGTTCGTGTGCCGAGCCTTTATCACCGATCGGAGTGCGGGGGTGGGAAAGAAACCCCGGGAAAGCTCGCCGTCTCGTTGGCTGCCAAAAAACCTCCCCCGCAGCATCCGCACAAAAGATGAAGAATACTTTGGGCAGGTGGGGGAGGGGGGTTGGTCCCGAAAGAAAGGGAAATACGAAGCGAAGTAGAAGCGAAACGAAACAACGAAGGCGCGTCGGGAGGGTTAGTGCGCTGAATTCGTAAGTCTGTGGAAATAAGTGACGAGAGAACCGGAAGAGTCCATCGAGCCTTGAAGGATTTTGCGATCAAATTCACAGACGTACTTGGCAGGAATCTTGGTAATTCGAGTCGCAATGTGAGAAATTATTTATGCGTGAAAGAGGAAGAGGTGTACGGCGCGTGAGAAGGAGAGAGACATAAGATTTTTAGATTAGACTTGTTCGTCGCATGACATTGTCAGGGCAATTTAGTGATAAACGGCGATAACAATTGAAGTAGATGTTGCAAAACAAAAATGTATCGTAAATCATAACTCAAACGAAATGATATAAAACAGAGAATAAAACGGGTATCTTTACTCAGCAAAAAATGAAACGCTTAAAAATATATATAATATAGATGCAAAATAATAATGATAAATTACGTCGCGTTATTATTTTGCATCATTATTGTATGTATTTTAAGTGGCGTTGGTTTTTGCTCAGTATATACAGCCGCATTATTCTGTATTGATTAATTAACTGTACCCATGGTAACTAATATAATCATTTCATCAACAATAATAATGCATTT